>CM053792.1:279452597-280052597 GCA_028749045.1 Cupressus sempervirens | reverse complement strand
ATTAGATTGCCACTAACACTAACTTGTTTGTTCATGTGCAAGAGCTGCGTCACAATCATTTATGGAGACTCGAGCAAGTTGTCAACTATATCCTTTAAATAAGCATACTTAGGTGCTAGATCTCAAAACCTTGTCACACCCTCATTGTATCCATGTTTCTTATCTAAAATAGATGATTAGAGTGTATGTAGACCAAATCTATGCTTTTGTTGCACCCAAATGATTGCGCTTGATCAAGTGGTTGAAGAAGCATGTACATCAATTCTGCTCACCTAAAGAACTTGCAACTTGTTGAGTTTGCATACAACATTTAGTATTTAATTTTAAAATTCATTAAAAAAACTTAAAACATAAAATTATAAAATAAAAAATAGTTTTGTTAGTAGCATCAAATGAAAAATGACAAAAATTAAAAATAAATAGTTGCAAACTTGGGAAAGAATTTCAATTGCAAGAGGTTGCAAGAAAAGGGAGCCTTGACCATGTAAATACCACAACTCATCAGTGCACATCCTATATTTGACATGCAGAGTAGCAATATCAAGATTTTTTGAAGAGACAAATTGGCCAAACTTGCTCAAGACATTATTTTGAGTTTCATCATCTAAATGTATCGTTCTAAATGCAACCTTATAGCTAGTGTCAACCTCTACATCTCCTTGGCAATGCAACTTAGCCGCAACTAAGAGATGTAAGGGGTGGTCATCTTGTTCCAACAATCAACAATTATTTACTACACAATTTAGAAAAACATATCCATTGGATCATGTTCATCAGCCCTATTATTCCTCTTCATTTCTCCACAATGGATTCCATGTCATCATTAATTTCACCTAAACATGGAAAATCAGTAATTAGCATACATAATCATCCCATGATGGGCTTGGTAAAACTCAAAACATATTCCAGACAAACCCATCACTCATCATCAAGTATTTATGCTCTTACTTTAGGGGCTCATTTTGTGTTTATCTCCATACACTCCACAAGGTGTTGATGGCAATAGCACTTAAGACCTCTCACCCCTTCATAGTCGTCTAAAGACAATTATGTGATATGCAAATCATGTTATATCAACCTAAAATGGCATTATAAAAACACGCAAGTCATATATTAACTATCAAAAAATAAAGTTAAAATTACCTTCAACAACTCCCAACTCCCAACTTGGAGAAGGTCCTAGATATTGTTTGTGACATGAGATGATTAGTCACAAACGTTTCAATCTTCTCAGCCGTCATGTAAACTTGTTTAACCCAATAAATTTCTATGCCAATCTTTTGCAAGATTAAATTGAGCAGATTGCACATGATTTCCAAAAAATGTGATTATATGTAGCCTCCACTATAGACCAAGCTACCTTACAATTTCTAGCAGTCTCCATTACAGCTTGGACAAGTTATTTAGGCCCCACCATGTCACTGGATACAATGAGGATATTAATGATGAAACTTCCATTTTTCAATTGCCCTTACAATCCACAGCTTTCAAGAACATTACCCCTTTAGTAGACACTACTACAACATTGATCAATGGCCCATTTTTGCAATCAATCCATCCATCAAAAATGATGTCACACCTGTTTCTAGCCAAATATCTCTGATCACTCTCAATGATGTCTCTACTGAAGCTTTTTCCTTTGCCAATAAGGTGGTTTTCACCTATTCATACTCAAGACTAACATTATTCAAAAGGTGAAATTCTAATAGTATTCGGCATCTCTTGCTAATTAGGTGATCTAATAATTGTGATAGGAAGCCCATTGCCATAAATGCAACGAGCAACGCTCTAATATGCAACCTCTCTAATTTCATTTTTGATGGTCCTATCTAATGGACCTCATTTCATGTAACCACAACATTATTTGGTTCAAATGGTGGAGGCATCAGCATGAAAGGATGTGGGCTAGCTAGTTGTGCCAAGCCACTAGTAGGCCTCTTCGAGCTTTTCATGGCAAGAGGATGAGCAGTCTTTGACTTGTTACTTTTCAGGTAGGCTTCCTTGGCCCTTTGCCATCTACCACCCAACAAGCATTTCTTATGTGGCCAAGGATGGCACATAAGTGACCTTTCACTCCATAGTATAATCTTGTATACTCTATGCTGCAATGATTACACCGCCAAAGAAAAGTCCAACCACTGGGTATTTGCTCAAATTAGTTGCATAACTCTAAGGTGGTTAAGTTGCATCAATTTTAAAGGGCTCTCTTCATTTTAGCCCCAAGTGATTGAACAAGAACTTCCACTTTTGATGCAGGAGCATCTTGCATGGGAAAATTATTGAAAAAATATAAAAAAATAAAAAAATAAAAAAAGGGGAAAAAGAGGATTTCTATTTTCGAGGTGCATAGGTGGCATAATAGAAAAAAATAAAAAATAAATGGTTGTCATTCCATTTATCGAGGTGTGTGGGTAGAATTCTAGAAAGTTATGAATATTGTAGAAAGTTGTGGATAATGTAGAAGGTTGTGGAAGTTGTAGAAGGTTGTGGAGGAATTCTAGAAGCTTGTGGATAAGTCATGCATTGGGTGGTAAATGCCTATTTAAGCAAGGCATATGAGCATTTCTAATCAAGCTCAAGGAGAAGCTCAAGGAGTAGAAGCTCAAGGAGTAGCTTGAGAAGTGGAAGCTTGAGGAGGAGTAGCTTGAGAAGGAGAAGCTTGAGAAGTAGAAGCTCGAGAAGTAGAAGCTTTGGAAGGAAAGCTTGGAAAGGTGAAAGTTGTGGAAGGTGAAGCTTGGAAAGCTTGGAAGGCTTCAAGGTGTGAAAGAGAAGGAGGAAGTGAAGAGTGAGTTTTCCTGAGTCTATGGACAGAGCGTCGAATGTGAGGCAGTTTATAGCAGGATTGTGGTGGAATTGTGAGTTTGTAGACAAAGCGCCGAATGTGAGGCAGTTTACACTTGGATCTTGGATAAGGTTGGAGAAGAGCTAGTGACTGCTGTTTAGAAACAAGGAGGTTCCTTGGTGGCTTGCGAGCACAAGTTGAGATCTCAGAGGTTTCTACCAGAGTGTGGATCTGGACTAGCTTGGGTTTGGATTGGATCTTGTAGAAATGTTATTGTAATTGCTATTGGATTTTCAAGTATAATAAAATTGTCTTCATATTGTTGCATTCTTGGTTGTGATTTGGTAAGGGTGGTGTGGCCCTTCGTCAGTGGTATCAGAGTGTGCCCTCTATCAACTTTCAACCATTAAGTATGAAAATGAACCTAAAATGGAAAGGATTATTGAAAAAAAAAATTAAATCCAATATTATAGACCCTTATTATACATAACAATTTTTTAAAATATTAAAAACTTCGTAAATAAATTTTTAAAAATTTAGGAAATTGTGATAAATTATTGAAAGCTTTTAAAAAAATGAAGATTTACTCACCTTTGATAGCTAAGTCTTCCTTCTCCAATGATCCCTAGGCCTTTGGTGTATTTCACCCTCTTTAGCCTTCACCTTCAAAAAAAAATGCACTAACCATCTAAACAAGCTTGGAGAAAAGAAAATCGTGAAAATGCAAGCTTCGCGATCAAGAAATGAGGTGAAATGACCAAGATAAATGATACGTAAGGCAAAACTAGGGTTGAGTGGCCTTTTTGGAATTTTATATGTAATATTTTTTCAATGAGAGCCTTTCTTGGGCACCTAGCTTCGCTTGGCTTCATGTAAGGTTTTGCTCTAGCTCCCAGATTCATGGTGATGTAGTCTTGGTTAGAGAGACCTCAAAAGTGATCAATCCAATTGTGCAGCAAGAGTAAACACAATAGAAACAAGTAATTGGAGAGAACCAATCAAGATCAGCATTCATTCAAAGCAAATCAGATGTACGAAGGTTCGACAATCAGCCTTCTTACATGTTTGGCTCATACATGTATGTTTGCTTATAATCTTCGTCAGAGACCTTAGATCCAATTGAAATGACTCCAATCTTGATACTAAAAACCTACTAAGAGCCTACTACTACAATAGATACATCATAATACGATATATATGCATTGCAACATGCAAGTCAGCCTCAAGATACAAAAAATTCCCCAAAGACCAGGAAACGTATTACCACAAATAGGTTTGATCCCAAATCATAAGGAACAAGTGGCCTAACATGTTTGAAAGCTTGCAATTGCAGCTTTCGGTGCTCACACAATCTAAGTACATAGTCGAATGCATCATTGAACATTTACGATCATAGATTTCCATCGCAAGATTGAAATCCACCAACGGCCATGAAATTGGCAAGAACATGATACTCGAGAGAAAGAACAAATCACTACTAGAGCAATAAAGAACCAAATGAAATACAAATCTAGGAATAGGCACCATACTAGGTCTAGATCATACTCTGAACATCGCAATAGCTGACTCAAATAAAACGAGGATCATTGAGTCGATCAACAAACTGGAAAACTAGCAAAATTAGAAAAATGAACACAAAATGTTTTTGGTTGATGCAAGATTGCTCCAAACCCAATATGCTCCTACAACAAACACCCAGGGTTGATAAAAAGGTGAATCTCTCACTTTGATGTATGAGAAAAATCCAGAAGATCCAACTCAAACTAATAAATCCATCAAGAATCTTCCACTGGTTTGTCCTTCCACTTGATTAGATACTCTATATTCCTTACCTCTTGTACTCCTTCCAATTCTACTCTTCAATATGCTCTCTATATTGTCCAACTGCTTCTTTAGATACTGTTTGACATCTGATTGATTATCTGAACTCAATTCAGCCTCATGATACTCATACAAATCTGAAATATTGAATATAGGTGAAATATCCATATCTTCAGGTAACTAAACTTCATAAGCATTCCTAGAATCAAATCTCTTCGAAATCCTATAAGGTCCAAAATTCCTTACCTTCAATTTGTTATAAGTCCCAACTGGAAATCTGCCTTCGTCAAATGAATGATAACTTCTTCTCCAACTGAGAAATCCTTGTGTCTCCTAGTTCTATCTATCTTCTCCTTGTACTTATGATTGATACTTCCAAATGATGCTTGACCTCTTCCTGTAATGTCTTCGTGTAATTCACAAATTCTTCTACTTCAACACTCTTTTTATCCTCTTTCTTAAGATCACTTAACTCCTGAACTTCCTTAGGACTCATGTCAGTAACTCCTTCACAAGGTATTTTCACTATTCTCCTATTCACTGAACTGTTTATGCAAACTCTGCTTGTGTGAAAACCAAATTCCAATTACCAGAAGTATCTCCAATCAAACTCCTCAACAAATTGCCTAAACTCATGTTCACCACCTCCATTTGTTCATCAATCTGTGGATGAAAAGTAGCACTGAACTTCAAGTCAGTAAATAGTTTCCTCCAAATATCCTCCAAAAGTAACCTACAAATTTGTTGTCCCTCTCTGAGACTATACTCCTTTGCAATCCAAGCAATCTTACAATATCCTTAAAGAATAAGCACGTTAAATGTACTACATCAAATGTCTTCTTACAAGGAATGAAATGTGACATTTTAAAGAATCTATCCACCACCACAAATATAGAATCATTACCTCTTTGCGTCCTTGCCAATCTCAAAACAAAATCTATGCTAGTATCCTCTACTAGGTACAGGCATTGGTGTATACTATCCTACATCCTGACTACTTCCTTTAGCAACTTGACAAATTCTGCAAACTCTATACAAACTTCCCAATATGCTTACAAATCTATGGCCGAAAGTACCTTTCACTTGCAAAACTTATTGTCTTGTCAGTACCAAAGTGTATGTGAAGTCCTCTACTATGCTTCTCCTTAGTCAAATCATACCTCGTTAATCCTATAGGTATGCATAATTGAACTCCTTTGAACAACATATCATCTTGAATAAAATAATCCAACCATTTGTTTTGGTTAACTATTACCGGTTCCTTACAAGCTTTCCATGCATCTGCAAAATCAAGATCTGTCTCATACAAAGTCTTTAATTCATCAAATCCAAGCACTTCTATCCTCATCTTTGTTAGAAAATTCCTCCTACTCAATGCATTAGCTACTCTATTTGACTATCCACTTTGGTGTTTCAACACAAAAGTAACTCTGCAAGAACTCAACCTTACTTTCATGTTTCTCTGATTTAACTTCCCTTGACTACTCAAATATTGTAATGTTTTATGATCAGTATATAACATAAATTCCTTTGGCAACAAGTAATGTCTCCACTTCTTCAAGGATTGAACTATGGCATAGAACTCTTGACCATAAACCGAATATTTAATTTTATCACTATAAAAAGTGATAGATCTACCTTCTTGACTTAACACAGCTCCAATTGCATTCCCACTTGCATCACAATCCACTTGAAATGCCTTATTGGTAAGGCCAAAACTAGTCGTTCAACAACTTTCTGCTTCAATAACTCAAAACTCTAGTAAGCTCCATGTGTCCATATGAAATTCTTATGATCACCTCTCACAATCTCTGCCATAGGGTTACAAACTAAACCAAAATTCCTGATAAACTTCAGGTAAAAACTAGTCAATCCATGAAATGATCTAACTTCCCCAACATTCTCCAATGTAGGTCATTCCAAAATTACCCTGACCTTTTCAAAATCTGTCTTCAAACTCAGCTGAAATCACAAGTCCCAAATACACTATCTCTTCCCTTGTAAAATAACATTTCTTGTTATTAAGCAACAACTTTTTTCCTTAAATCTTTGCAACACTTGTCTTAGATGCAACAATTCTTCCTCTTTACTCTTACTGAAAATCAGAACATCATCCAAGTGCATAGTCAAAAATTTACCCAAGAATTTCTTCAATACCTTATGAAAGTACTAGGGATATTAGTCAAACCAATAGGTATAACCAACCATTCACACAAACCTTCATTAGTCTAAAATGTAGTATTCCACTCATCTCCTTCTCTAATTCTAATAGGTAACCACTCCTCAAATCAATCTTGTACTTTGCTCCACTCATTAAATTTATTATGTCATCCATTCTAGGCAAAGGAAATCTATACCTCATTGTGATCTTGTTGATAGCTCTAAAATCAATACACATTATCCATTCTCCATTCTTCTTAAGTGTCAAATACTACAGGTACTGCAGAAGGACTCAAACTTTCTCTGATCATACCTTTTCCACAACTATTCTTGGACTTGTTTATTCAATTCCTCATTCTCTACCAGTGTCATCCGATGTGGTGCTTTATTCGGTATACTTGCTCCCAAAACTACATTTATACAATGATTGATACTTCTAACAAGAGATAATCCATCTCACACATTGTTTGAGATGATGTCTTCAAATTTTGTTAATAACTCTATTACTTATTTAGGATGTCCCTCTCTCAGACCCAAATCAGGTTTCTTTGGAACCAATGCATAATAAATACTTTCCTTCTTTATACCATTCAAGAATTTCCTACCTTTAACCAAACAAATCCTCATGGTGGTGCAATTTTTATTTTTAGGATCGCCAATCAAAGGTAACAATACTTGCTTTATCCCATTTCCCACTATAGTATATCTATTCAATCTACCATCATGTAGAGCTTGTCTATCGTACTACAAAGGTCTTCCCAACAAAATATGACAACAATCCATCGGGATAACATCATAAAGAACATTATCATAATAAGATCCAATTTTAAATTTCACAACACATTACTCACTTACCAACACCTTATGATTGTTCTTTATCCATGCAATCTAATATGGCTTTGAATGCTTGGTAATTATAACTTGGTGACAAATTCCTCTAATGCTAAATCATATGAACTCTAACTTTCAATAATGACCTTGCAACATTTTCCTACAACTTTGCATCTGGTTTTGAACAAGCTTTTCCTCAATATAGGTTCTTTGGTCAGGTTCTTCATTACATAGTGCTCTTCTAATCATCAAGGCTTCCCCATCTTCCGATTAATTCAAAGATTCAGGTGATTCTTTCTCCATAAATACATTTATGTTACTACTGCCACTCTTCTTACCTAAATTTCCATGTGTGCACTCAAATGCTCTATGTCCTTAATCCATTAAGATACTTGCCAATTCTTTCAACCTCATCATCCATATGTCTAGATCTGATATCCAACCTATAGAATTCTTCAGTATACTCCTTCACAAAAGACTCCTTTTGCTTCAAACTTTGCATCTTCCTCAACAAACTAGCTTGCTAACCACTAGGCAAAAATTTACCCTTCAACTTATTCACCATTTTATCCCAAGACTTGATCCTTTCCTTTCCTCTCCTTTGTCTATCAATTTATGAATGTTCCCACCATAACAATGCATGTTCTTTCAATCTGGAACTAGCAATTTTCACTTTCTTCTCTGCATTTTTACTTTCATACTCGAAACACTTTGCCATCTCAGTAATCAAATCAAGTGATTCCTTTGAATCTAGCTTACCATCATAATCCAATAAATTGAAATGTTGTCTTGCATTAAATCTAGTCAAGGCTCTTAGAAATCTTTTGTCAACGTATTCAAGTATAGGTCCAATATTTCCTTCAAGAACTTCTTTAGTCTCCTCATCACTCACATCTTCAATAGGTCTTCCTCTTCTTTGGATGGTTTCTACTACGTCAAGTCTAACTGAAATTTGCCTCAACATATCCATCATTGTTGGATCCGCATCTCTCCTTCCTTGAACCATCCTTGAGACCGTCTACAATTATAGGTCATATCTCAACTCGAAATACTTTTGATTGATGCAAGATTGCTCTAAACCCAATATGCTCTGAGATCACATCATGGGTTTGGCCAATAGGGCGAAATCAGGGTTGACGGACCTTCTTAGAGGTTCAAATGTTTTTTTTTTCAATGTCAGACCCTTTCGGCACCTGCAATGTCAAGTGCATCCAAGGTTCTACTCGAGAGCTTGGATTCATTGTGGATTTGACACATAGTAGATATAGGCAATTAGGCCAAGCCCTAATGAAGCCAAAGGCAAACCTAAACCTAGACCACAATCGACTTCAAAACCAGGAATTCCAGCACAAATTCAATAACATAGGTATAGAGTCAGATTCAAATCTATTATAAAAATCTCAATGTTTCAAAATAAGCTGAGACACCTCTGTGGGACCTCAGCATGTGTCCAAGACAACCTTGTTGTACAAACGTCATTTTAGAATTTTGACCTGAAACTTCTAGGATTGATTTTAGGGATGTGATAAGACTTAAATCTAGTGGAGAAATCAGCTCATTGTTCAGAAAAAGGCTCAAGAAGTGGTAGATGGGACCTACAAACACTTAAGGTAGTGGTCATTATAATGAGAAGGAAATCGTAAAGAGAGATTGCAAAGTAGGTTATCTTATACTTCACATGTCAAGATTTAAAATTGCAAGAATGTAGAGTACCTGATTAGTTTTGGATATTGTATACGGTTTTTACAAAATAGAAGATTATCAAATAAAGAATAATGTATTGAAATAGAACATCCTCCAACATTGAGGAATTTGTAAGCATGCATCTAGAAAGTTATCGCCAAGACAGAAACCACAAAGTGCGCAGTATATGTTTACTGGGGTAAAGGTAAAAGTATTTTTCAGATGCATGCTGTAGTGTGCCTGTTATTAACAGGAATAGCAATTTGTGTATGAGTGGAAATGACAGATCCGACTGCTAGGATTTCAGGGGCACACTCCCTACTGATTCAAGATTCAAACTAGTCCCTTCCCCACTCCAGCATAAGATGTGGACAGATGACTGATCTTTACCCAAAGACATTGGAATCAATCACTTCTGTCCTGAACAAGTACTAATTTGCCCCAAACACATAGGAAGGACCATAAACTGTTCTGTTAGAAGTTTACTCTATTGGCATGGGAATGTTCAATGAACCTAAAAAAATTCCATACTTTAGTACAGAAATTGAAACCAGCCAGGTTGTCAATTTGGGGATAGTGGGGCAAGGAAAAGGAATGGAACAGAGGGGGAAGCTGAAACAGAAAGAAAAGGATAAGCACAAATCATCTTCAATTGAGAAATCATATTTGCTATGGGAGAATGACTAGTCTATTTTTTATGCATTTAGCTTTTCTGATTCTCCAGCGCGCCATCGTGTAATATTATTCTACAGGAATCATTAGCAGATTTATATTCAGTCTATTTCCAATATCATGAATAGGATATCAACTTGCATATTATTAGTATATCATTTGATACTCATTGTAACAAGTAACATAAATAGTATACCATTTGACACTCATCCCATCTAAGAGACGGTTATAAAGATGACATGGTATAATTGAAACCAGAGAAATAAATATCACGAACAGTACATCCTTTGGCACTTGCTGCCTCTAGGTGATGTAAGGCTAAGCACTAAAATTAAAACTCACAAAACCTGTAGCATCAAATAGTATTGTCGTAAATGAGAGCTGCATAAGGCGTTGCACCAAGTAACCCCTAAACAAATTGGGTTATCAAGGAACTCTCCTTCAAAAACAAATAATTCAATTTCCCAAAAATGGCATTTGCCCAAAACAAAAATACCAAATAGAGAGCATGCATTACATACCCACAGTGAATTCAAAGACAACCACCACAGTCAATATTGCCCAAATAGAATGTGTACTAATCTCTTTGTAGGGCTCCTCCATAAACATGAGGAGCGACACCAGGCTCAACGCCATTCCCATTTTCACTGAAAATATGGCCTTCCTGGGATCACTCTTTGCGAATTCCAGCGCCTTACTAAAAACTCTGCATACACCATTCCACCACTTGTTTGGCCGTTCCCTCAATCCTACACAGCACCCTCTTCGCGATTGCTGTCCCTCCACATCACTGAATCCCCTTTCCTTCTCCTGCCGGCTAAGCAAACTCTCTCTGCTCTGCTCCTGGCCACTGTTATTGGCTTCTATGTTAGGTGGCATGACTCCAAACTCAATATCTTCCTTCTTTCCTTTCGCAATAAGTAGACACCAACCCTCTTCCCCAATTCTTTTAGGAACTCACAGAGTTCACCACCAAATTTCAGTTTGAAAGAAAGCTACCCAGAAAGGCACGATAAACCAAGTCGCCTCCCATGACCTGCACACTGAAATAAATCCTTTAAAGTCAAAAACTACCACTGACCCCCGCAACAAAAAAATTAGCGAAAGCTACCGCCTTGTGCATTAAATTTTGTCCGTGCTTACCATTTTAAGCAAAAATCCCTTTAAAATGGCCTAACTAGGTAATAACAATGTACCATTGAAAGACACCGGAAAATGTCGTTTCTTTGATGTAGTTATACCTCCAACAAACGTGTCGAGATGTGGCTGGAATAAAATACAAATATAGGATTCAACTTTTAGTGCGCCTCGCCACCATCTTTTTCTCACGAATTACATTGCTTCCTATAAATTGAGCAATATCTGATACGTCATTCGATTGAGAGGAGTGATTATGGCAGTGGCTATGCATCCAGGAAAACATTTTGTTAGTTCTGTGCACATATTGAGACTTATGTTTTCATCTCATTTTCTACTATTAATTTTTTTCAATTTTAGAAATATTAAATTATATTTGCAATATTTTATAATTTTTTTATTTTAAATTTTTATTTTATTTTTAATGACTATTTATTTTCTCTAATTGATTTATTTATTTATTTTAGCACTATTTCTCTTTTTTAATTGGTTCCTCTTAATTTTCTAATAATTTGTTTTTTCTTTTCAAATATTCAAAATATTTGTTCTATTTCCATTAAAAGAAATATTTCTACACTTTTAAAAACAATTCCAAAGAAATATTTCACCCTTTATATTTTGTATTTTAATTTTTGTTTACATTAATGTAACTCCATATAGCCAATAGTAAAGCACTAAGAATGAAAAATGAAAAGTTTGCTTACGTGTGTTTTTTTTTTCACATGAATATAGATGCCCCAAACAAATCATTGATATGCATTAATGTTATTATAAATGACAAAAAAAATTAGTTAAGGAAAATACTTGTTACACCACACATTTTCTTTTACTATTAATTTTTTTTTGCATTAGGCAGGACTCTAGTTGTATCACAACTCTTGTTTGTATTGCTTTTGACTTCTTCGTATGGATGATAGTTTTCAGCTGCTGCAAATGATATGCCAATCTTTAATCTTTAGCGAGGGTTTCATAATTGTGATTTCTTTTGCCCGTGGTTAAATAATCATTTTCACATTCATTTCTTACCAAAATAATAATAATAAAGTGTTCATAATAAAATTATTTTTAAAATATATGGAAGATAGTTGTATTTTGTCATGTAGATGGTTGGTCAATCACTTCTTCTTGGTAGGATCCTTGATGAATTTAATTTGAAATATTGCCTCTCCTTTGATATATGTCCCTTTTTCCAAAGGAAGTCTATTTCTTATTAATTGTTTCATCAAATTTTGTATAAACATATACAAAATTTCATATAAACCAAGGTATGTCCTTTTTAAATTGTATAATATTGGACTTATGTCTCAGGCGAGACCAGAGGTTTTCTTGCTTCATTCTTTCCTACCAGTGCCCGTTTGAACGGATAATTATATAAATTTTACTTTATTTTATTCAATATAATACAAAGCTTCGGCCATTTACCGATCAAATATAATCTTATGTGAATAGATTAGATTTTTAATAATTTTTAATTTAAATACAAGATATTTACTAAAATCTTTTAAATATTTTCAATTTATCAAATATGAAAAAAAAATTAATAAAACACCATCAAAAAATTTATTATGAAAAATTAATAAGAGAAATACAAAAAGTAAAAATAAAAAATAATGTCTCTAACAAATATTCTATTGACTAAATAAATTCTAAAAACTAAAAAATAATATTTAAAGAAAAACTAAACTAATATAAAAATAAATAATTTAAAATAATTTAAAAACTAAAAACTAAATCAATTTTAAAAATCAAAAGTTAAACAAATAGAGATCACAACATTAGCTAATGTGGAGATCACAAGTAGGCAACAGCTTACAAACAACGATAAATTGTGAGCCTCTTAATTTGAAGGTCTTGGGTTTGAATCTACTCAAGCTTAACTATTAATAAAAAATAATTATTATCCATAACAAATAATAATAATCAACCTTGATTTTGGCCTCTGATCAAAAAAAAATGTGGAGATCACAAGTAATTATTTTTTAAATAAATTGAAAAAGAAAAAAAAAAGTTAAAAGTGGAGATTTAAAATATAATCTTATGTGAACAAATTAGATTATTAATATTTTTTTATTTAAATAACATAATATTTAATTAAATCTTTTAAATAAATTAATAAATATTATTTATTTAAATTCAAATTATGTTGTTGAGTTGTTATCCTTGCCATCAAGGTTCAATCTAATGGGGATGAGGTCCCTTGTTTGTGGCCTCACTAGTTCATAGCTCCAAATCAAAGCATAAGCATGTGTGTGTGTATATATATATATAATCATTTTTAAAAACTTGAAAAATGAATAAGAGATTTTTTTCTAAAAATGAAATAATAGCAATGTCTGTAACAAATATTCTATTGACTAAATAAATTATAGAAACTAAAAAACAATATTTAAAGAAAAATTAAATTAATATTTAAAGTAAATTAAAATAATTAAAAAGCTAAAATCTAAATCAATTTTAAAAATCAAAAGTTAAATAAATAGAGATTACAACATGAGCTAATGTAACAAGTAATTTTTTTAAAATAAATAGAAAAAGAAAAATAATAGTTAAAAGTGGAGATAACAACTAATAATATCAAAACAAGGGTTAAAAGTGGAGTGAGATTTTTAAAAAAACTGACTGTAAATAACTAACGGGAAGGATTTATAATTTTTTGGCCAAACCGACAACTTTTTTGGCCAACTCACAACTTTCTTGGCTAACTAACAAATTTTTCGTCGAAAATTCAATTTTCAAGAACAAAGTTCCCACAAATAGCCTATTGGCTAAAAAAGTAATTATTTATATATTTTATAATCATTCAATATGTCACTAATAAATAAATATTATTAAACTCATTATTTACAATTAGAGATACAATGGATTGTTCCAAAAATAAAAATATATTCTATTTATGTATAAAACATATTCAATTTAAATGTACAAATGTGTACACCTATTGGTGCATTATATTTTGGACATGTATGTCTATTTATGCATAATATGTTTTCATACAAATACAATTTAACTTGTAATGTTCTCCTCTGCACATTCACCCACAAATTTTATGACATCCTCAAGAAATTTCTCCAACTACAATTTGTACCGTCATAGGCACCCAAGGAGAGGACTCAATACTTGAGCATCCTAACTTCGTGCTTATCAAAATCCTACGTAGAAATTTTTTTAAATCTCATTTTTTTACAGCAACTTACTTGGCAAGTCTTCTGCTTATAACTAAGGTCTCGTATCCATGTCATCAATTATGATGTCACATAAGCATGTTTTTAAGCCAAGTTGTCCAAAATAGCCCAAATAAAAAGTGAGACCAATGGTCGTGCAAAAGGTGCCCATACTTGCACAGTTGATGTGGCATCACATCATGGGTTGTTAACTCTAAAGGCAATCATAGTATTATCAATTAGTGAAAAATAATTAGTCATTTACAAGGCAGAGTTGATTGGTCAAAAGGTGCCTATACTTGCACAGTTGATGTGGCATCACATCATTGGTTGTTAACCCTAAAGGCAATAATAGTATTTTCAGTTAGTGCCAAATACTTAGTCATTTACAAGACAGAGTTGATTGGTCAACACTGCTATTGAGCTACTTTATATAGGTCAAGCTATGCAAAGGAGAATTGTATATATACAGGTTGTTGTTGAGTAGTTGTGATTGTCAAGCAAACCAAGTGTTGCCAAGTATATAGTGGCTGTCAAGCTTTACAAGAGGCAACACATGAGCCGAGTGCTATAAAGGCCAAGTAAAATAGTAGAAGCCAAGGATAATATGTGTTAGGGGATAGCATGAAGATCAAGCATGACCGAGCATCAGAAAGCTATATGTGTCGAGTTAGACAGTTTTGACTATATGTTTGGAATGGCACAAATTCTTATGTAAACCATTTTTGTCATATTGGAAGTGTGTTTTTATGATCAGGGAGTTAATAAAGGAGGTGATTATGCATGTAATTATGCATCATTAATCCCTATGCAATGAGATCAACCAATCAGGAAATTTAGAAGGACTAAGCGGCAAAAAGGATGAATTTGGATCATTGGTTGAGATCTAGAAACTTCTAAGATGGCTATTTAAGCATGATCCAAAGTCATAAATTTTTTTTGTTGAGAGTTGAAGGATTGTGTGTGTGTGAAGCTAAGGTCAATATGCAAGTTGTAAAGGAAGGTGATCAAGCAGTGTAGAGAGCAATTATTGCAGATCTATCACATAGACGTGATTACGTATTGAAAAGAGGTGATCTTTTATTAGCATTCAAGTGCAAACTGAAGGATCAATGTATTGTTACATTTTAGCAGGTGTATTAGGGTGAATTTATTAACAAAGTGGTCCTAACATGCCTATGTAAATCTCCTAACAAAGTGCTCATTTAATTGTGTAGTTTAAATCCTTTAATCAAGGTAGACTCAATAGTCTTGTAAGCTCTTAATAGGGAAGACCCCTCGCAGGGTAGATCGTCAAAAGTGATCAAACTGTGTAACCCTATCAAGCACACTTTATTGCTACAGTATTGAAGATTTTGTGGGTGTCATCCCCACCACATTTTTACCTTCATCTTGGAGGGTTTTTGTGTTACCATTTTTTATGTCATGTGTTGATCAATACTTATATGTTTTATGTGTGCCATCAGATGTTAGATCTAATATTACATGTTGATATATGATGTTGCATGGTAAGGTTGAGGCAAAGATGTGTGTGGTGAATTAAGTATGAATATGGTTTATGTTTGAAGCAAAAAGTTTTAGTGATCCTGATTCACCCCACCCCACCTCACCCCCCTCCCCCCTCCATCTCCCTCAATATCTTACTTTACCTATTAGATTTCCAACAATTGGTATCAGAGCAGTGTTCTATAAGAAATAAGTCTAACCACTTGAGAATCAAAGATCTTGGAGATGAAGACCTACAAACTAGGAAAGGTTATTGGGAATCAAAAGATTGATTTGCAAATTGCATTTGAGAAAGTCAAGGTTGCAAAGGAAGAACTGAAGAAATCCTTGAAGAGAAGGAAGGAGATGGCTATCTAGCAAAATTACACACAATACAAAGAAGAAATCATTAAAGACCTATGTGATGAAGGAAGATATAGTGAAACTGATCCAACAATAGTAGATCTATTGGAGAAGAACAATATCCTTAATGAAGAAATAAGATCACTAAAAAGAGAACATGAAATACAATCAGTGAGGCTATGTGAAGTGACTGAACAAAAGAAGATGGTTGAAGAAGACAAAAGGAATATGGCTACAAGTCTTGATGAGAGAGTCAATGAGGTACAAAGGATGACTCAATTAATTTTACATGGTCAATTAATTATTAAGTGTTAATCATGAGATCACTAGGAAGGTAGAAGAGATTGCAAATATGATATCTGAGAACAATCAACAGAAAGTTGAGTTGAGAGCTGAAAAATAAATTATGGAAAGAATGAATAGATTTGGAGAGGCTGTGAGACAATTTGAAGAATAGCTAAGAGCACAAAGAAGACCTCATGACACTATTGGGCTAGGCTATATCAAGTTCATATCATCTACCAAGCAAAGAAAGTCATCAAAGCGTGGAGAATAAAGGAATGTCAAGAACAAGAAGCCTACATGCTATCACTATGGGAAACCAGGCCATACAACAAACATTTGTAGAAGCAAAACTAGTAAATCATATCCTAAGCCTAAATTTAATGGTAACTATTTTAGTTATAACAAGCATGAACATCAAGCATGTGAATGTAGATCAAAGACAAGTAAGACACAAGATATATCTAGCTTTGAAGGTTATTGTTACATATGTCAGAAGTATGCTCATAAGGCACAAGATTGCAAATCTAATGCAAAGAACAGTTGGACACCTAAAGGACAAGGCAAAGCAACTTGGCAAGGAAATACCATAAATTAGGATTACAATACTTGGCTCAAATGTTAGTTATGTGGTAAGTATGGACACATTATAGCAAATTGTGCAAGGATGCATCTCATAGGGAGATCAAGAAACTAGAGAAATTTTGGTCCAGTATGTTTTAATTGTTAGAAGGTTGATCATCTAAGTAGAGACTGTATGAATCAAGCACCAACACCTAATATTGAAGAGAACAATGACAAATCAAAGGTTAATGCTAAAGATGTGAGAAACTAGATGAATCAAACTTGGAAGAAGAAATGCAAGCAACAATGTAAATAGTGAAGTTGTAATCACCCAATCCAATGGATTTGGTGATTCCCCCACCTCAAACTAAACAAAGAGGCATGCATGGAACTGTATTTTAAATTTGTTAAATTATACACCAACTTCCAATACTAAAAGTGCAAAATTCCAAAATAACATATTCTTAGATGCATAAGGACAAATTTGAAGTTTGAACTGAGTAATTTGATTAGCTACTAAGTTAAGGAGTTAGTGATGGTCGAGCACTAGTAACGAAGTCTTGAAAATATTAAGGGGATGGGCATAATTGCTAGTATTGACTAAGTCATGGTATTGGCAAGGAAGTGAGACTGTCGAGTTTTGTAGTGAAGGTTGAGATAATTGTTATACACCCACTAAAGGTACAGAGTATTAATGAGGCCCTAAAATTAAATTTTCAAGCTATATAGTAAATTTTGTGAATCATTTTATGCACTTTGTATTTGAGTTTTTTGAGAGAAAACTAATTTGAAACATTTTCTAAGAAATTTGAGCAAGTTTGTGAAAGATTTGGTGTGTGCCTTCATGAATTGTGTTTAGTTATGTTAAGACTGAGTTACAAAGAAGATTGTGATCAAACCCTAAGACAAAAAAATGACATCAAGTTCATCTACAACTGAGAAGAAAATGGAACTAAAGGTTAGTAATGCTCAACTGGTTAAAATTGAAGCATGCATTCCACCTAAATTTAGAGCATATCCAAAGATTATGATGAAGGGTGATTCTTTGGGTGCCTTGTTATCTATCCCACCTAGAGTTATAATGATCCACGACATAAGGTCATCTGGTCATCTTACATGTGTAAGATTGGAGAGATGGGTGATTTTGAAATAAGGAATGCATATGATAAGTTGTGCAAGAATGGAAGGTTGAGAGACGAGTATAAACATGTTGTTGAGAAAGGGTTAATACATGCCCTAAATTTTCCAAGGGTTTTTCAAAGTTGAATGGATCGAAAAAAAAATAAGTTGAATCCATGACATAAAGTTCTAGTTAGAAGATGAACTCTTAAGGATTACAAAGTAGACCATCCATCATGTCACATGTTACCCTGTCATGGAAAGGGTAAAGACCATTTGTTGCCAAGGCAAAAATGCGATTAAGGCCAACACATTGGCAAAATGGAACGAATGAGGAATAAAAATACCTATCATTAAGGATGCAGAGATTATGTTCACTATCAGAGTTGTTGTGCACAAATTCTATCAGTCTAGTTGACTAGATAACATGTCTTGTATTGTTGTAGATTTGGCATAGAAGATTATCAAGCAATATCATAGTTATGACCTTGCAAATCTCCAATTAACATAGTTAGCCAAGAACTTGGGAAGCATAAGGAATGTGAAGAATAGTTTGTGTAAGTTTGGATCTTTGATTGTTTGTATTTTATAGAATTCATTTCCTACCATTAGTAATGTTGTTTGGGATAGGAAGAGACCTGTAATACAACAAATAAATGATTTTATAAGTTGGATTGGTGAAAATTTAGAGATCATTGTGGATGGGTATTTTCAAAAATTCAAAAGAAAGATGAAGAAAAGAACAAGGATTCCTCAATCCCTTGTTGATAAGTATTTCAATGATATATGTTTCTTAGTTGACACTGATTACACATATGTGCAAACAATCATACCCAGGGTCACATGGTTAAGACCTCTACCATATGAGGTTAACATTGGTGAAGTATCCAACACAAATTACTATTTTACTATAAGTTGAGGAAGTTGATAAGGATGTCGTGCCATTCGACAGGTATGAAACTGCAAAATTGAAAATTATTGTACAACTGAATGCTTCAAAGATAGACAATAAGAGAAAGAGAGTGATTGAAAACTTGGAGAAAGCATTAGGAGAAGGAGCAGAGAAGGAGATGCCCCTACAAATAATAGAAGGGAAAAGTAAGGAAATGAGTAGTAATGATGAAGAAGTAGAAGGCAATGAAGGAGGTGAAGCAGAAGGAAAGGGCAAAGAGAGTGGTTTTCAAGCCAAAAGAAAGCAAAGGAATTGGTATTGATGAGCCCCAAGTGCATAAAAGCATAAAAATGGTTACTAAACATGCATCTGCACCACCAAGGGTAACTAAGAAAAGGACTATAGCGTCCACTACTACAGTTGCAAACAAGAATTGGAAAGAGGTAGCTAAGGCTACTAAACCTGTTCAAAGGAAGATTCTAACAAAGAGAAAGAGTGATGTTAAGGAGGCAAAGCAGAGCAAGCTTGTTAAGAAGCCTAGGAGAAGGCTTGTAATTGATAATGACAAAGAGGATGATGAAGAGAAGATTGAATCTGAAGATATTAGTTAGTATAGAGTGGCAAATACACAAGCCCCCTGAAAAAATTGATGAAATATGTCACAACATTAGGGAAAGTACGAGATTTTTTAGTTTTCATTTCATTAAGTACGATAAATTGGGTGTTGCTAACAAGAATGAAGTTGATGAAGCCACTTTGGATATGATGGCTAAATTCAAATATACCCTATTGGAGTTAGGAAACATGGTTCCTAATGAATTGTATGAAAAAGTTGATGAGAGGTGGCAATTTGCACTATGGATATTAAGACAAATTAGAGAAGGTGCACTTGTTATTGTCATGCCTGAATTGAGTAGGAAGAAAATTGCAAAAGATATGAAATGATACACCAAGAAATTTGTTCCAAAGACTAGAGCTTTCATGAATTTGAAAGCGAAAATTGAACATGTAGTGGAGGAGAGAAAAACTATATGGAAGAAGGTATATGGATTAATGTTTGCAGATAACAAGAAGGATGAGGAAAAGGAAGATGAGCAGGTAGAATTGGATAATCAAGAAGATTTTGATGATGATGTGGTTCAACAAGGTGGAGAGAAAACTAAGGCAGTGACAATAGAAGGTGAGACTAGGGAAAAACTAGTGACAGTTATGATTACTGAAGATTTTGAACCAACAAAAACTATCTTGACCAAGGAAGAATAGAAGGAGGGAGCTCTACAACTCAAGTCGACACAAGAGGTATTTCTTTATCTAAATCATGTGTTAAATAAAAGACTATCCTAATTGGCACACAAGTATGCACACAACTGGTCAATTATACACCAATTATTCCTACTAGCCCCATCTTTAAAGAAACAAAATGTTAGTCAAGGTGAAGTTAAATATGGCAATGTTGAACAACATGGTTGTTGACATATCAGTCAAGTTTATTATTAGTGACACACACTTATTCAAATTGTACATAGCTACCAAGCTCACTATACAGTTCACAGTGTTTGCCATGTATTTCAGTTATCATCGAGTTCTACAGTTGCTACCGAGTTCTTTGGACAAATCTTAGTGGTTATTGAACAGTCATAGTAAAGATCAGCAGTGTAAACCATGCATCTTAGTGTATGCTGAGTTTACTAATGCAATCCAAGCTATGCAGTGTTCACCCAGTTTACAGTGTATGAAATGTGAGTCCAGTGTTAACCAAGTGACTCAATTTATACCGAGATCAAGGTGATAGTATTTAATGAGTCATACAATGTAAACCAAGAGACTTAGTT
Source organism: Cupressus sempervirens (assembly GCA_028749045.1). NCBI lineage: Eukaryota > Viridiplantae > Streptophyta > Pinopsida > Cupressales > Cupressaceae > Cupressus > Cupressus sempervirens. The sequence goes on along the minus strand of CM053792.1, from coordinate 280,031,813 downwards.
TATATGATGAGTTTCACAATATCTAATGAGTCACCAATGCAGACCGAGTTCAAGACTACTTGGAAGTGATCAATATGGACTAAGCTTCTACATCTACTGAGTACATGATGATGTCGAGCATTGATAGTGGATGTTGAGTATCAAAACCTCATCGAGTCAGTCTTCAGAACCTGAATGTCTTCATGTGGGTTGACTTTGTAATATTTGTGGTAACTTGTATTGTGGCCAACTTTGTAATTTGTATAATTGGAATGTATATATATATATATATAATGCATTGTATCGCATCCAAAGTATTTATGTATGTATGTGTATGAGAATATGAAGATGTGCATGCGAACTAAATCAAAGAAAAGTAGAAGAAGTGAATTACAAAGACTATAGCAGTATAAGGAGTAGCAAAATCATATCTATCATAGCAAGGTGATAAGTACTTAAAGGAATCTCATTCAGCAAACCAAGTTGTGGATCAGAGATCATCTACTATTTCATCCTAATAGGTGGATTAGTCAAATCCTTTCACAAGGTAGATCTAACAGTCTTTTGTAAATCTCTTTACTGAGTGCATACTTAATTGTATGTTTGTAAATCCTTTCACAAGGTGGACCTAGCATTCCTTATTGCTCCTAACATGGCAGATCATCAGAAGTGATCAATGTAAGCTTTGATAGGCTAACTTTATACTGCATTACTAAAGTTATGGGTATCATCCCCACTCCAATTTTACTTTCTATTTGGAAGGTTTTTGGGTCACCAAATCTTTATGTCATGGTGTTATGAATGCTTTCATATTTTTTGTTTCTTATGCATGCAATTAGATTAGAGTTTACATGATGGATCATATGCTAATTGAATGGTTGGTTTAAGAGTTGAAATTGTTGAAGTTTTAGAAGTTATTGATTCACCCCTCCCCTCTCAACAACTTACCTTGAGATATTCAGACTTGACAAAGCTATTGATAATGGAAAGCTAGGTTTAGAAATGGCCATTGCCTAACTCAAGAAAGCAAAGGGGCAACTCTCTCAATCCTTAAAAAGAAGAAAAGAACTTGCAATTCAAATGAATGATCATCTCTACATTGAAGAAATAATTGAAGACCTTCATTCAAGCAATTCAGATGAAGCCAATGAAGCAATTAAAGAACTCCTAGAAAAGAATGGTTCCCTATAAGAAGAAGTAAGAAAATGAAGAAGAGAACAAGAAATTTAGTCAGTAAGGTTATGTGAAGTCATGGAATAGAGAAACAAGATAAAAGAAGAAATAGATGGAAGGAACAATGAACTTCAGAGCCAATCCCTTCAGTAAGTAGACCTTATTAATCAACTCTCCAATGCAAATGAAGAAATCATGAGCCTAAGACTTGAAAATGAAAGAATGAGGAATAATCTAAATTTCGAAAGGCAAATCAATGAAAGAATGAGAAATGATCTAAAATCTAAAAGACAAATCAATGAAAGATTAAGGAATGATCTAAACTCTGAGAAGCAAATCAATGAAAGAATGATGAAATCACAAGCAAACATGAATCAATTGAATGAGTAAAACCTCTATGGGTAAAAAGAAAAAGCAAGAATTGGATATATAGAAGAAGGAGAATCATCCAAGCAAGGAGCTCAAAAGAACCAAAGACCTACCTACAATCACTACGGTAAGATAGGTCATACATCAAACAAATGTTGGAGCAATGGAAAAGCAAAATTCAATGGAAAATGCTACAATTGCAATCAACAATGTCATAAGGCTAATGAATGTAAAGAGAAACCAAGATTTGAAGGCAAATGCCATAAATGCAAGAAACATGGACACAAGTCATCAGAATGAAAAACCAAGGTATTGAATCCAACAGAGAAAATTGTGAAAGTAATATTTGGTTGGGACTATAAAACTTGGTGCAGATGTCATTACTATGGAGAATTTGGACACATTGAAATAAATTGTGTAAAACATCATTTGAGGAAAAGAGGCACTACCAAAAGATGCTTCATTTGTACAGAACTTGGTCATCTTGCCAAGAATTATATCAATATGGGTAGAATTGAAGATGAGAAAAACGAAAAGGCTGATAACATCCGAAAGCAGATGAGACAACAATTGTTTCCTAAGTCTACCGAGCATACAAGTCCAAGCAATGATCAAGTCACTCAAGAATTGGGTGACTATCATTTTTGCTTAAGTTCTCATAGGAGAAACTGGAACTATGCTATCAAAGAAGACATCTAAAACAATTCCAGATTGAAAGAGCAAAATGATCCTAATCAATTTCCAGATACAAAGGGATCACCGAGTGCAAGTGTCTACCAAGTGAGGTTGGGTCATAGACTGTACCAAGCAAGGTCAAGAATGATAAAGATGTTCATGGTTACCAAGTCACAAAGACTTTGCTGAGCATTCAATGCAAGCATAGTGGATGATAGTTTGTTAATGTGATGTTAGTCGATCTACCTTTATACTAAGCATTTATGGAAAAAATTTAACAAAAGGAATAGAATCAAAGTCATTTCCTACTATGAAATTTTGAGTGCTATTGCGAAAGTGCGATCTTCAAAGCTTCTAAGTGATTTGAGCAAATTTCCAGTGAAAGTTTTTGAATTCCTTCAAACCCTACCAAGTGAAGATGGCATCCAGTAGTAGCAAGGTCAAGCGAGGATCTAATATGTTGGTTTGTGGAGTGGAGTGGAAAGCACATGATTTCAAGCTCACTTCTACGATTGCTGAAACCCTAGATCTAAGTGGAGCTCAATCTCAAATCCCTCCAAAGGTACTTCTGGCTGACGATATTCACACTCACTTCAAATGTGTTATTTAGGAAATTTGGTACATTGGAAATAGATGATGCTCTAGGTCAACTATGTGTGAATGGAGTTTTGAAACTCGAGCACCAACATCTAGAAACCAAAGGGTTAACTCATGTCCCTCACATGCCCTATGAATTTCAAATCAAATGGATTAGGTTTAGCCTAAGCTAGGTGCATAATGGTCAATTATGGTTGGAGCAACCAGTATTGATCACAAAGAAGATGATTACCAAATCACTAGCCTCACAATGCTTGTCAAAGCCAAAATGACAAAAACCCTAGACCAGGCAGAATTGGAAAAGAAAACCATAGCATAATGGGACAACAAAGGAATGAAAATCAGTAGTGTTTTTGATATTGAACTGAAGTTTGGTATTCATGTCATTGTACATAAAATTTATGGCTCTAGTAGGTTAAATAGTGTGTCATGTGAAGCTGTAGACTTGGCCTATATAGTGGTAAGGAACAATATGTCATTTGACCTTGCCAAGCTATTATTGAGACAGTTCAATGAGAACATGGAAAGCATAAGAATTTCAAAGAATAACCCATGTAAGTTCGGTTCCTTGTTGACTTTTCTATTCTTTTATGTTTAGAAATTCTTTCCTTCAAAAGGCACTATAGTATGGAGAAAAGATGTGTCTGTGCTTTATCAGATAAATGAGTATATTACATAAATGGGTGAAAATTATAAGAGTATCATGGACAATTATTTTGATGTATTCAAAGAGAAAATGAACAATAGGTTCTGAATCCCCAAGAAACTAGAGGATTATAAGGATGATGTATGTTTCATGGTGGATTGTGACAAAGTTTACATTCAGGCAGTTAAGCCTAGAATTGCATGGGTAAAACCTCTTGGTTGTGAGGTTAATATTGATGAAACCAAAGATATTATTGAAGCCCTTGTCAATGAGCCAGTTGATCCCAAGGCTACATATTTTGGAACATATGATGAAGCAAAAGCCAAGATTGAACTTGAGATAAAACTTCCTCAGGTAGTAAATAAAGGAAAGAAAAGAATTGCAAAACTAAAATCCAGTTCAACCCTTTTGTTAACCGAAGGAAAAGGGGATGAGGAAGCAGAGGATGCAGAAGCAGAGGAGGAATAATCTAAAGAAGAAGAGCCACTAAAGAAGAAAGGAAAGGTAATTATTACCAAGCCAGCCAAGCCATCCACTGTAGTTTTCTCAAGGAGAACTTCAAGGAAGAAGTCTAACAAGGAAGGAGGAGACATTGTATTTAGAAAACCTCCATCCACCTACCAAGACAGACTAAAAGATCTAGAAGCAGGAGCAGGCATAACAAATTTCAAATCATTAAAATATGAGATTAGGACAACAGAGGAGCAGAAATAGATTGAAGACTTGGTGATGAACAAAATGGGTAAGTGGAAATACTCACCAGACCAGCTTGCTTCTCAAGTTCCTAATGAGTTATTGAAAAGATAAAGCCAAGATGGGATTTTTCTATGCAAACTATCAAAGACATATATGATCAAACCTTGAGGTAACTATTACCGAGCATATCAAATGCTGAGGTAAAAGAGTCATTGAAGAAAAATGAAGAAAATTTGACTCTAAAGTTTAATATTTGTCTAGTTTTGATTAAGGACATTGAGCATGTTTTTAGGAACAAAAAAAACACTTGGAAGAATATTTATTTGTTACATAAGCCAAGTGATTTTTTCCAGTCAATGTCAAAGATGATGATGATGAAGAAGATAAGGAGAAAGATGAAGAAGTAACTCATTTTGGAAGAAGACGAAGAGGATCAAGGACAAAAGGCTACCAAGGAAGCAAAGCCAGATGATGAGGAGACTAATCCAATTAAGATAGTTGTAGTAGTCATTGCCTCACTTCCTCACTTTCCAAGCAAATCAGTAATCACATCAAGCATGGATATAGCCCCAGGAAGTTTGACTGTGACCACCAGTGCCAATCCAATTGTCCAATCACTCTTTGCTCCTACTCAGCTCATCACATCACTGATAGAAGTGTCTTCCACTTCATCTACCAAGTTGAGTACTTCAATTTTGAGCACTCCAGTTTTGACTTCTCCAATTTTGAGCACACCAATTTCGGACTCTTCATGTATTTCTGTAAATATTCCTTTAGTAAGTATAGTATCCATTTTCATAGCTAGTCCTAACATATCTACAATTGTTTCTATTTCAGGTACAAAAGTAATAAGTGTAAGGATAGTTGAGCCTAAGGTTCAACTAAGCACAAAATTTTCGAGCAAAGGAAAAGAGCTAGAGGAAGATATTGATTTAGATGAGGAAATTGTTATCCCTAATTGGGATATTTCCAAGCTCACCTCAGACCAAATGCAATTATTTGGTGAACTCCTCCAGAAGAAGGCTAAACAAAAAAAAATAAGAGAGGAGAGAGATAAGGAATTTAAAATAATTGAAGATGCAAACAATATTTTGGCAGAGGCCATAGGTATTGAGGTTGACTCTTCTCAGCCAATTTTTTATTAGCTAGCAGAGGCGATACACAAATTTAACGAAGACACCAAGGGACAAGAAAAGTTAGTATAAAAAGAAAAGAAGAAATTTGATAATAAAGTGTTGGAGCAATAGATAGCCATTCATCAAGTAGAACTTTCTACAATTTTGGGCAATTTAGAAGCATCTTGTACGAATGTGTCATCACTTTTTGGAAAGCTTTGTCATGTTTCTAGATTCACAAAAGAAATAAAGGACAAATGATCCAAAATAGATGAAGATTTGAAAGCTAGTGCTCAACAGCTGCAACTTTACCCTAGTTCAAGCTCTATACATTTTCAAAGGATACGTTTTTTGTCAAATATGCAAGCAAAACTGCTTAGAGAAGAAGCAAGAATAAGATCCACATTTATTGATATTCAAAATATGATTACGATTCTTCCCATCATGGATGCATTGTAGAAACATATTGTATATTCAAAAGTTCTCATCCATGATAATAATTTCTCCATTGCAGATCATATGATAGAAATATTAGCAGAAGTCCAAATTGCACTTCACACATGTAAGATTTTGCAAGACAATTGGGATAGCACCTTGGCGATCATTCTCAAGGTACATTAAGATTTTTTATCTCATTTTGGTGTTACTATGTAAATAAATAGAATAAGTCTTTGGCATTAATATCAAAAAGGGGGAGAAAAGATATATTGGAGAAAGCCATATGTTATGGGGGAGATTATGCAATAAGTTGAAAAATCTATAAGGGAGTATGTTATGTAAAAAGAGACATATTGTATGTAGCAAGAAGATGTATAGTATACTGTATAAAGGAACCTTACCATGTACAGATATATCCCTTGCAAAATCAATTTTGAAAAATCTCAAAAACAATATACTCTACCGAGCTAGTATTACAAGGTGATGGATAAAAAGTATTCATGAGCCCTTTTGAATTTAGTTTTGGCTGATAAGTGTTTTTGTCACTAATGCCAAAGGGGGAGATTGTTGACATATCAGTCAAGTTTGTTATTAGTGACACACACTTATTCAGATTGTATATAACTACCGAGCTCACTGTATAGTTCATAGTGTTTTCCATGTATTTTAGTTGTCATCGAGTTCTATAATTGCTACCGAGTCCTTTGGAAAAATCTTAGTGGTTACCGAACAATCATAGTAAAGATTAGTAGTGTAAACTCTGCATCTCAGTGAATGCCAAGTTTACTAGTGCAAGCTGAGCTATGCAGTGTTCACTGAGTTTGCAGTGTATGTGATGTGAATCTAGTGTTAACCAAGTGACTCAATTTGTACCGAGCTCGAGGTGACAGTGTTTACCAAGTCATACAATGCAGTTCAAGAGACTCAGTTTATATGACAAGTTTCATAGTATCTACCAAGTCACCAATGCAGATTGAGTTCAAGACTACTTGTAAGTGATCAATATGGACCGAGCTTCTACGTCTACCAAGTGCATGATGATGTCGAGCATTGACAGTGGATGTCGAGTATCAAAATCGCACCGAGTCAACCTTCAGAACCCAAATGTCTTCATGTGGGCTGACTTTGTAATATTTATGGTAACTTGTATTGTGGTTGACTTTGTAATTTGTACAATTGGATTGATATATATGTAATGCATTGTATTACATCCAAAGTATGTATGTGTATGAGAATATGAAGATGTGAATGCAAACTAAATTAGAGAAAAGCAAAAGGATTGAATTACAAAGGCTACAACAATATAAGGAGCAACAAAGTCATATCTATCATAGCAAGGTGATTAGTACTTAAAGGAATCTCATTCAGTAAACCAAGTTGTAGATCAAAGATCATCTACTATTTCATCCTAACAGGTGGGTCAGTCAAATCCTTTCACAAGGTAGACCTAACAATCTTTTGTAAATCTCTTTACCGAGTGCATACTTAATTGTATGTTTGTAAATCCTTTCACAAGGTGGACCTAGCAATCCTTATTGCTCCTAATAAGGTAGATCATTAGAAGTGATCAATGTAAGCTTTAATAGGATAACTTTATATTGCAGTACTAAAGTTGTGGGTATCATCTGCACCCCTATTTTACTTTCTATTTGGAAAGTTTCTGGGTCACCAAATCTTTTTGTCACAGTGTTATGAATTCTTTCATATTTTTAGTTTCTTGTGCATACAATTAGATCAGAGTTTACATGATGGGTCATATGCTAATTGAATGGTTGGTTTAAGAGTTGAAATTGTTGAAGTTTTAGAAGTTACTGATTCATCCCTCCCCTCTCAGTATCTTAGCTTAGTATTGAATATTTCCAACAATGGTATGTTGGCTAATGAAGGGAACAATACACCTTAGCCAGTTGAAAATGATGCAAATGAGGGAAAAGTTCATGAAAATATGGAAGGTAAGAAAGAAGTCAAGAAATTAAATGGTCAAGCAAATCAATTTTCTATAGGTAGTAGACCAGAAGCCTTAAGACCTTAATAGGAGGGAGAAAAGGAGGCAACTAAGCCTAGTTTAGCCAGTGAACTTAATATAGTTGACAACAAGCAGAAGCAAGATGAAGACAAGAGTCAAGGAGAGGAAAGAATGACAGGTGAAGAGTCACAAAAGGGTACAGAGACCAAGTTGGAGCAACAGAAGTCAAGCATGATGGTGCATACACAATATTTACTATAGACCATGTCAAGTAGCAACACTCTAGACCCAAAGGGGAAAAGAAAAAAGAAAAAGAAAGTTAAGTCCCCAATGGGAATTCAAGGTAAACCTGTTACCTTAGATGAAGTGATTGTGATCCCCAATTGGGACACAAATAATTTAACATATGATCAAACAATAATAATGAGTGATTTTTTGGAAAGGAAGGCCGAGAAAGAAGAAATTAGGAGGGATAAAAAATAGAGACATGTACTATATGACATCAAGGACATATTTCTTGACACTATTGTTGTTGAGTATTTAGATGAAAAAGCTCCTATAATTGAATAATTGGTTAAGATAGTGGAGAAATTGAATGACCCTAACATTGACATACAAGAAAAACTCATGTAGTGTTCAAAAATAAAATTTGAAAATAGAGTCTTAGAAAAGGTATCCAAGGAGATATCAGTACATCAAGTCAAGTTGTCTACTTTCATTATTGATTTCGAAAAACTAGTTATAAATGCAAATACACTATTTTACAACTTATGTAATGATATCCCTTATACTACAATACTATCAAGGAAATAATGGATAAGATTGATGTTTATCTTCAAACGGACAACAATACACTTAGTATGGATCCATGTTCCAACTTAGTCTATTAAACACAGATCAATTTTTTGTAGGGTAAGTAGTCAAAATTATCACATGAAGAGTGCCATATTAAAGATGAGGTAACTGCTATTCAAGCCTTGTGATTACCTCAAATAGAAGTAATACAAAGGCATCTATAATTTGCAAAGGATCTTTTACAAAATCAACATTTATCTATTGCTGACAATATGGTGAATCTGGCAACCAAGATAGAGATTGAGAAGCAGGTCCTTGAAACATTAAAGACTAATTAGGAAAACACTATGGTCATCATTATTAGATTGCAACATCCATTTTTTAAAGTGTTTGGTATACTCCTTGATCTCCAATTGAATATTATTTATAAGCCTAAGTGACAAAAACAAGGGAAGAAATACTGTTGAATCAAATTGTATGATCAAGTAAGTATGAGTATGTATGTATATTTGTACTTAGAAGAAATGGAGTAATAAGAAGTTTTAAACAAAAAAAAAAATTGGAAGAGATTTTGAAAAAGCAAGTCATAGCAGCATATATAGATCAAGCTATAGGTATGGTGTACATCCTAAGTAGGAGTATACATTTTTTGAAGTTTTGGTTATGTCAAGTTTCGATCATGATAAGCATTTTTTCCACTAATGCCAAAGGGGGAGATTGTTGACCCTAAATGAAATCATAGTATTATCATTTAGTACAAAATAGTAAGTCATTTACAAGGTAGAGTTGGTTGGTCAACACTATGATTGACCCACTCTATAGAGGCTGAGTTGTGTAAAGGAGAAGTGTATATATTCAAATGTTGCCAAGCAATTGTGATTGTTGAGAAAACCAAGTGTCACTGAGTATACAGTTGTTATCAAGCTTTATAGGAGGAAACACATGAGTCGAGGGCTATAAAGGTCAAGAAAAATAGTAGAAGCTGAGGACAATATGTGTCGAGGGGCAATATGAAGATCAAGCATGACCAAGCATCAAAAAGCTGTATGTGTCGAGTTAGACAATTTTGCATATACGTTTGGAATAGCACAAATTTTATTCAAACTATTTTTGTCATGTTAAAAGCATGTTTTTATGATCAAGGAGTTAATCAAGGAGGTAATTATGCATCATTAGTCCAAATGCAATGAGATCAACTAATAAGAAAATTGGAAGGACTAAGCAACAAAAAGGATGAATTTGGATCATTGGTTGAGATCTAGAAGCTTCTAAGATGACTATTTAAGCAAGCTCCCAAGACAAAATTTTATTGTTGAGATTTGAAGTATTCTATGTGTGTGGAGGTAAGGTGAATTAGCAAGTTGTGAAGGAAGGTGATCGAGTAGTGCAAAGTGAAGTTCTTGCAGATCTATCATAGAGAGGTGATTACATATTGGAGAGAGGTGATATGTCATCAACATTTAAGTAAAAATCAAAGGATCAAGGTACTATTACATTTTAGCAAATGTATAATGATTAATCTCTTAACATAGTGGTCCTAACAGGCTTATGTAAATCTCCTAACAAAGTGCTCACTTAATTATGTAGTTTAAATCCTTTAATCAAGGTAGACTTAACAATCTTGTAAGCTCTTAATAGGGCAGAACCCTTATAGGGTAGATCATCAAAATGATCAAACTTTCTAGCCCTAACATAAACACTTTATTGCTATAGTAGTGAAGATTTTGTGGGTGTCATCCCCACTGCAATTTTACCTTCACCTTGGAGGGTTTTTATGTTACCATATTCGATGTCATGTGTTGACTAATGCTTATATGTTTTATTCATGTCATTAGATGTAAGATCTGATATTACATGTTGATATATGATGTTGTATGTTAAGGTTAAGGAAAAAATGTATGTGGTGAATTAAGTATGAACATGGTTAATGTTTGAAGCAAAAAAAATTAGTGATCCTAATTCACCCCCCTCTCAGTATCTTACTTTCCTTATTAGATTTCCAATATTGGTTTCTTTTTACAACTAAGGTTATATTTCATTCAATCATTAGTGATCATTATTGTACTAAAAACTTTAAAGTTACAATTATTGGTGCAATATTATCTAAAAATTGAACATTAAGATAATGAATATGATATTAAATCAATATATGTGGGTATCAAATGAACAACTCCTATCACAACCATTGAAATGAGTTCAAGTATTGGGTCCTTTCCCTTAATGGTGTAAGGCTCCCCAACAGTGCAAATAAACAATACAAAATTTAAATACAAATTTGAATTCATAAAGTCATTGTATGAATTACAAGATTAATGCAAAGTAAGTGCAAGTGCAACTTGAAATGGTTGATTATTTCCCACCCTAATTTGAATTTCAAATTTAGCAACCAAAAAATTAATGAAGGAAATCCTATAAGAAGCAATTTCCTTCATCTTTCTTAGTACAAATACCATGGGTGTGTGTTTATTATTCTATGTTGTAAGTTTTTGGTTCATTCTTCTATGTAGAATTCAGAGCTCCATTATGCTCTTATTTATGTTGGTATCCTAAATTACCATTTATTTTATGTTTTTTTTCTATAATTGTCCATTTACTATATTTTCATATCTATTTTAAATGTTTTCATTACTATTTTATGTGCTCTCGCATAACTCTTTTCGGTTACTAATTTTATGGTTTCATATATCAAGTGTTTAATCAATGTATGTATTAGTTATATGCATTTAGGTCATATCATTTAGAGTTACTAAGTTGTTTGCAATATGCATTATTTAGACTTATTCAAATTATAGGTTCTTAAATTGCATTTGTTTTAGTTAGTTATGTCACACTTTCAAAATTCAAGCTAGTGTTCAGTATATGTGTTAGCTACATTAGTTCAATGCATTCATGTTTTTAATTGGTTGTGTGCATTCAAATTTTATTATTTTTTAATTATTATGGTGTTCATGGGTTAGATTATTCTAAGTGTAATCTAATTCATTTTCTCACATTAGATTATTTTTAGTAAGTTGTGTTGTGTTTTCATCAATCAAGATATTTCATGTTCTTTCTATATGTGTTACTTACATGCCTTCAAGTTTTATTATTTTTAGTAAGTAAGGTGATCATAGTGATGCAGAGGAGAAGTGGTTTCACGATGACTTACTCTATCTTATGCTCTCCAAGACCCAACTAGACACCAAATCAATGTTTCTACTCAAACAACCTTCCACGGTTAAATAGAAACTTGTCTTAGACCTTCCTCCATGGTCTCAACATCCAAACAACCCTTTGATCCACTAGAAGTCCTTTCCTCCTATAGTTTGATCTTTTGGAACAAAGTTCACCAAGTACCCCTAGTACCCCTCTACTAAGAAGTTCACACCAACGATTAGAAATAGGGAATAGTAAGAGCAGGGTGTGAATCAATGCTCCACAAACTTTTTCCCAACTATGAATATTATAACAATCTTTAAACTTAAATAGATGATCAAACTGAAAAGTAAACATAAGAATAATGCAATGAAACTCATAACACCATTATTTTTTATCTAGGGAAACCCTAGTTGGGATGATATGCACAAAATGATCCACTAATCAAAAGTATCTTGTGAAAGACATTGATCCTATTAGGAGTCTATTAAACTCATATAGTGTATATGTCTTTGTTAGAGGACTGAGCCTTGTTAGAAGCCTCAACCATGTTAGGAGTTGGTATTATAATACAAAAGAATGTAAGAAGAACCCACTACCCAACCATGCAAATATAACTTTATGATGCTATCAATAGATATAGATACCAAAACCTTCATATAGTGTTGATATCTTCAATATCTATTTTGTCCTTTTAGTTCCTTCTTCAAAATTGATCATACAATCGTACTGCTATGTTCTAGCATCAAATTCACATCTATAGTGATAATAAAATGTGTGCATTCAAACATTATATCATTATGATACAATACCACACATCGCTAAACCAAAACACTCTTACTTTTATACCAAATCTCTTTATTCTGTAGGCCTTGTTGCTTGATACTTTGCTAAATCCTTTGAATTATCTTTTTCCACATTAGGATTAACATCTAGGATGTCATCCCTACATTGTCAAGTAATTTTTTTGGTGAACCAAAATAATTCCTTAACCAAAATGCCTTTATTTTGCCTTTTACTCTTCTTTGTTTTGTTTATCTAAACCTAAAAAAAACCTCCATGACTCTATCTATACTTATAAAAATCTTTTACACTTTTACCCATGTGCTTTATAGGGTTTGTACCAACTTCCTATAAGTGCACACATTCCCATGTGCCTCTACTGAACAATGCTAAACAAAATAACCTAATTGTACATTGTTTTGCTGATATGTACTTAGATAATTTTCTAAATTATTCTACTTCAGACTTATCCTTTCATTTCCCTTCTCAAAGTAAGTTATATATTGCCATAAATGACAACCCTGATAAATTACCTTATCCAAATTGCTAATGATCTCCCCCATTGCCATTGATGGAAACATGTAGGAAAAATTGGTTAAGTGTCCAAAATTACAAAATTTCTAAAGTGTGGCCTTGTGAAATTTTTTAAATTGTGGAACATTATTCATTTATCATACCATCTTCTACATACTCTATAGGGTTTACTTTAATGGCAAATATTTTCCAATTGGCAAATTTCGCACATTGGCCTACATCAATTTGGCAAATTTGTTCCACATATTTGGTAGGGTGTGTTGCCCCAATTTTACCAAAAATTGGTTACACCCCCCAACCTAATCGCCACAAGATTTATGCCATTGACTCTCCTTTTTACGTGATATAGCCAATGAAAAATATATTTTTTGCATGCAACAAATTAAACACATTCACCTATGATTTCTGAAGGAACTTTTTGGATGATCTAAATTCACCCATGGTTTTAATTTTTTTTTAGGAGAGGGAGAACATTCACCTCACAAATATGTGGGCATGTATCCCACACTAATCAAAATTTTCCAACTATATCATGTATGGACATATATTGGAAAAACCATATTTGCCTTAAAAAATACATAAGATATGCTTTTATTACGTGGGCTTTGCTAAAGATTTTGTATAGGCTATAACATTCTTACAAAATTTTCCAAAAAGGATTGGTATAAATACACTCATAGATCAGTAGGCTCTTTCTATTTTGATCGATAACAAAGTCTTAATTTCTCAAAGTCTTGAGAGCATTGGTGAGTGACGAATGCAATTTAGGTAAATATGAGTAACTCAAACCCCTATCTATCTAGACTCTACAATTTTAGTTCATTTTGATTCAATAGGTACAAGTTAGACTATTAGTAGTCAGTTATCACTTGAGACCAATGACCATTGAGTCACCTAGTAACTGGGGAGACCTAGGACATCTATATTTTATAGTGTATGTTGTACTACCAATAATCCCATTTAGAAAAATATATGCAAATATAGTTAATTGTCATTTTTTCAAAAAGTTGGTTTTTTTGGTAGCCTATATTTCTTTGGAGATGTCAAACATTAACAAGGGTAAGAGTCCTAGATGTGGTGGAAGTCAAGAAAGGTCATCCAAATGCACTCACAAAACCTTGTCATCATATTTTAGTGGCCAAAATTAGGAAGCTACAACATCACAAGTACATTTACAAGATTCCCAACCACTACCAATACCATTGCCACATATTGAAGAAGTTGGCAAACTTGATATCTCTGATCGCGATGAAGTTGAAGAAGATCTTCAAATAAATACCCAGAGTAGCCAAAATCTTCAACCCAATACCCAGAGTAGCTAGAACAATACAATCGACTTGGATGAGAATTTCAAAGATGGTGATGGTGCATGACTAGGAAAGGGAAAAAAGAAATACAAAGAAAAAAATTATGCAAAATAAAAAAAAGAACAGAATCGGGATCAATCAATCAAGAATTTCCAAATAGAATAGGCCTTATAGTATCCTTTCATTGAACCTATGCATAATCCAAATGAAGGTGAGCCTATCATAGAATGAAAATGTATGATATGCACAAGGATAAATAAAACTAAAAAGAGGTTGCAGCTAAAAAATGACACCATAGAAAAGCATATAGGTATAGTTTATGAGAATAAATCATAGATGGAGTAGAAAAATTAGTGAGAAGATGGAAAACCAATGATGAATGGCAACATGTTAAGAGTGCATAAATCTTTGAATTTTAGAAGAAAATAGAAAGGAAGCCCACTGAAGTAAAAGGCTCAATTGAATATCTTCTTGGAAAAGAAATAGAAGTAGAAAAAATGGGTAAATCTCTCAAATTAAGTGGTGTCTTCTATAGTTTGAGCAAAGGGTGTGCCATGATAGACTACCCATCATTGAGTGCTTTATTACACTTTCTGAAATTTCGTTATTATCTGACAAGTCACTAGTCAAAAAATAAAAAATGAGAATGGCCATGTTGTCTTGCTGAGGTTGAAAAGGAAAATATAAAGGAAAAAATTAAAGAGTCAAATGTTATTGCATTATCTTTGGATGAGGTGACAGTAATAGAGAATATTTCCTTAGTAACCATGCATGTCTATACTTTACACAATTTTGTCTGCCAATCCAACCTACTAATTGTTGTTAAAATAAAGGATAATTCAATAATGGAAAGCATATTTGAACTAGTAAAGAGTTCTCTAATTGAACATTGAGGTATAGATGACATGACTATTTCTCAAAAGTTGGTTTGTGTTAGAGCAGATGGAGCTTCAGTAATGCAAGGCCACAAGAATGGTCTTTTCACAAAGTTAAAAGATTTTCACACACCTTACATTGTTGGCATTTACTGCATGGCCCACATAATGAATCTAGATTTTGGAATTGTTAGAAATGATTCACAAATATACAGAGTTGAAGTTTTAATCAAAGATATCTATAAACACTTATTTCAATCATAAACAATTCAAGGAATTTCAATAGTTTGTCGAGGAACTAACCAATGAGAGGAAGCTTCTTAATGATAATGATACCAGATGGATCTCTTTGGATGGACCAAGACATTGATCTTTTTCTAAATATATATTGCTTCTTGGTACAATGGAATCAACTCGCGATAAGGGTGACCAATGAAAATATGGTGAGCTACTTGAAAGGTTAAGTAATGTAGAGACACTCTTAAGATTAGCAGCCATCGTCCCCATGCTAGAGGAAATGGAAAATATAATGAATAAAATCCTAAAAATATTTATGAATATTGTATAATATAATATGTTGTATAAAATGACATGTGTGGCCCTCAATAATCTCTATAGAAATCCAAATTCATTACTATGGATGAAAAGCTTTTTGAGTGAATGAGAATCACAAATTTGGATAATCCTAATAATTTTTTAAAGATTGATGCAAAGGGGGAGCTATGTGCCAATACATGGGGTGTTGAGATACTAATGCACTACTATGGAAGGCCCGTGTCCACGAGAAAATAAAAGAAACCCACACAACCAAAATTTATTGTTACAAAGGAAGTGTTTGACAATATTGTTGAGTCTAAAATTGATTATGTGAAAGAAATTACTTATAAGCTTTCCTTGGTAATTAGAGAAAGATTTCCTCAACAAGAATTACTTGAACCAATGTGTATTGTGTTTCCCAATTATTGGAGTCTTAGATGTCTAAAAGATTTTAGAGATACGTTATTGGTTTTGATAGATAAATTTTGAAAAACCAAAGAAATTAATTGGGTAACTATAAATGGAATTTTTAAAATGAATCTCATTTGAGAGAGAAGTTGTGTTGTTTTGCAGAGACAATGAACCAATAATATGATCTTATGTGAAACCCCAGAGAAGAGAGATCGATAACTAAACTTTGGAGAAATCTAGCTTAGAGTGAAATGTTGAGGGATTCAATATCAGAATATTTCAAGCATGTTGAATTATGTTTGACCATGATATTGGGGCCTATCAAGGATATGTGAGTTTTCAATGCTTTGGGGTTTCTAAAGTCAAAGTAAAGAAATAAACTAGACAAGAATTTGAAAAAATTCCCAAGGCAGCATACATTCATAATATGAAGTTAATAATTTTCCTTACAAAAGGGCACCAAAATTGTGGAGTAAGAAATGTCAAAGAAGAGGGTTGGGCAACATTTCAAATGATGAAATCAACAACTCGAGTAATAGTATTGGTAGCATTGATGTTGAAGTTGAGGATCAGGTAAGTGGAGGTGTGTAGATTGGAGAAAACATGGAGCATAATGAAGGACTCTTTGAACTTGATGATGATGAATCCAAAGATTTGGATGAAGAGATGCAATGACAACTCTAATAGTTATGGTATGATGTGGAAAATCTAAATTTATTACTTCTTAGTAATTATTACAGTCTAGTTTCTAGATTTTGGACACTATTCTTTGTATCTCATCATTTATCATGCACAACAAGTTATATCATTCTCTAAATGTCTAATATCAAACAAACATGTACATTGTATGTTAGATGATTCCATCAATAATTCAACTTTTAACATTGCTATTGATTTGTATTTGTATTATTATGGTCATATGATACATTTTTATGATACAATCCTCGATGATTTTCATTAATTTTTTAAAAATATAGTTGATATAATTCAATGAATTCATTTTGCAAAAGTTAAATTTTAATACCCAATTTCATAATCATGAGTAATTATTGAGTTTACAACCATTAGATTTAACAAATGAGCCTGAATTCCCTTCTATAGAAATAAAGGAGCAACAAAAACTTCAGGTCAATTTGCCTCATGGTCCAAGAGTAGCATCAAATTTAGTATCAAAAACATTTTTTGCATTTGCATTTGACAAGCTTGTTCAGCAAAATAGCATTTGGATTCTGCAACATTTATCCTATTCGAGAAAAAAAGTTTCAACTTTAAACTCATATCAAACCATTAGAAATAGAAATAAAATGTACACTATAAAGACGATTAAAATTATTTTGCAAGTTTTACATACTCTAATTGATGTCTTATGAGATGATTGAAGATTCAATTAGCTTTTTAAGGATGTTCAATTCTACTTTGTTTGGAATTTGAACATGTGTTATGTTATAGTAGATGACCTATAACTTTGTTAGCATCCATATTTGGAAGATTTACTTAAAATAAATGTTATATCCAATAGTGCATTCATTTAGATTTTCCAATAGTTTGATGCAATTCACAATGACTTCAAGAGTTGTATCATGAGGAAACTTGACTACTTCAGACCTCATTTTGGCCTCCAACTCTTTTTGGTAAGCTTTCTTTCCAACTAATTTTGTTGATGAGTTACTAGAGAAAGAATTAGGAAAACCAAGACAAATAATTAATTTTCTTTGTCATTCATCTTGGAAAAAATTCTCCGAAATGAGCTCAAATATTCTTATCCTTCCCTTATACTTTGACATTTTGAATGATAGATGATGTCTTTATTGATGCACAAATGCGGTCATGAATTCCATTGTTTTCTAAATACCTATTACTATTTGTGTTGATTATGTGTATAATATTTTTTATATTAAGGTCAAATCATTTTTCAATTAGTGACTTAAAACCTAGTCAGTTGTTTACATTACTATGGAGCTTCATATGCATAAAGAAGAGTCTCCCTAGCTTAGCAGAGTCTACTAGGCTCCAGAAGCATATATAAGTTGCTACTAAGCTTCATAGAATCTACCAAGCTCATTAGTGTAATCGATGAAGGTTTTAGTCTTAATCGAGCTATTTGGTGTCTATTAGGTTTATCAATGTCTACCAAGCTACAGTGTGTTAATGAAGCAGAAAAAGGTAGTGTTGACTGAGCTTCGGTGTCAACCAAGTCATCGAGTTCTTTAGTATTCACTAAGTCACCCAATGCTATCTAAGTTCCTACTACTCCAAAGTGATCAATGTGGACCTCTCATCAGTGTCAAATGAATACTAGAGTTTTCCAAGTTGACAGTGTTATTGAGTGTCAGAACATTACCCAAGTGGTCTTCAAAACCTAAGTTACAGTAGTAAGCCGACTTAGTGAAGATTGTTTGAATTAGGTATTGTAGCTAACCCCATAAGGTAATTTATTGGATTGGTATATATGTAATACATCTTAGCATACCCAATACATCGAAGTGAATCAAGCAAAAAGCAGTATGAGTGCAAATTAAGAAGGCTACAAGAAGTATAAGGAAAAGTAGAGTCTTATCTATCATAGTCAGGTGATCATTGTATTTTGAAGGAATCTTGTTTAGCAAACTGAGTTGCAGATTAGAGATCAACCACTGATTCATCCTAATAGGTGCATCAGTCAAATTCTCTAACAAGGTGGACTTAACAATCTTTTCTAAGTCTCCTAACAGAGTGCAGACTTCATTGTATGTTGTAAATCCTTTCACAAGTTGGACCTAATAGTCCTTATTGTTCCTAATAAGGCACATCACCACAAGTGGTCAATTGTAAGCTTTAACAGGCTAACTTTATACTGCAGTAATAAAGCTTGTGGGTATCATCCCCACCCCAGTTTCACTTTCTATTTGGAAGGTTTATGGGTTACCAAATATTGTGTCAAGTTTTATGAATGTTTTATTACTTTCAGTCTTTCATGCATGAAATTAGATTAGATTAGATTATATTATGAAGGTTAAATTGGTGAATTAAAGTACAAGTTTCATTAGATCTTGATTCACCTATCCCTGTCAATCACATAGTCTATATTACATTTTAAATAATTGGTATCAGATCATTGGTTCTCACATCAGGAATTTAGCATCTTGAGAAAATATTAGAGGCAATGGAAGTATATAGAATGGAGAAAATTATTGAAAATGAAAATTTGGATCTACAATTGGCCATGGAACAATTCAAGAAAATGAAAGAGAAGCTCTCTCAATCCCTGAAAAGAAGAAAAGATCTTGCAACACAGATGAATACCAATCTCTATATTGAAGAAAGAATTGAAGACATTTGTCAAGAAAAAAGTTCAAATGAAGCTGATGCAATAATCAAATATGTACTAGAAAAGAATCTTACTCTTCATGAAGAAGTCAGAAAGCTAAAGGAGAACAAGAAATTCAATTAGTCAGAATGTGTGAAGTCATGGAACAAAAGGACAAAAACAAAGAATAAATAGAAGAAAAGAATAGTGAAATTCATCAACTATCTCTTCAGTAATTGATCTAATTGATCAGCTCAATGATGCAAATCAAAGGCTTATCAACTTGAGGATAGATAATGAAAGATTGCAGAATGAGCTCAACATAGAGAAGCAAACCAATGAGAGGATGATGAAAAATCAAGAAAGCATGAATCAATTGAATGAGAAAACTCAATTTAGACACAAAGGCAAAGTTGGATTGGGATACACAAAAGAAAGTGACTCATCTCAACAAGGAGCTCAAAAGAATAAAAGACCTACTTGTAATCATTGTGGAAAGATAGGATATACATCAAACAAGTGTTGGAGCAATGGTAAATCAAGATTCAATGAAAAGTGTTACAATGTTAATCTCATATTCGTTTTGACATACAAGTGACTATACACTTAGTCATATTCATAAAGTGCATGTCGAGTAAGTAGTGTATGCTAAGCATAAGTTGTCAGATAATGTAAGCTGAGAAGAATATGCAGTATGTGCCGAGCACCAGTATGTTACAAGTACCAATATGTACCAAGCAGATAGTTAGTGTTGAGTCACTCTAGTGATGAGCAAGTTAGTATATGTCAAGTGATTCAGATGATGAGTGAATAGTGGATGTCGAGTCATTCAAAAGATGAGTTACAACATTGAAGATACAGTGGATGCTGAGCATCAGAGGCTTTAAGTGTCAAGTAAATAGTTTTGGACATAGTTATTTATAATGGCACAAACTTCTATGTAAACCATTTTTGGGCCAACTTAAGGATTATTTTGTGATTCTAGATGATAAGAACAAATATATATTGAGAATCCCTATGCAGTACATGCAACCAATCAGATTGAGGGATGTTTTAAGCAACAAAATGGGTAAATCACAATTATTGATTCTTACCTAACCCTAAGTCACCTAGGTCTTCTTAAGGAAGGAAAACCATAAAGATGCTAAGGAGCAAAGAGAGAAGTTTGCATGCATAGACAAAGCATTCATGGTGACTAAGGAGTTCTGAATTGAAATATGAAGTGCAAAATCAGTTAGAGAGATCAAAGGAAAGAAAAGAGAGGATATAAGAGATACATATGATTAGAGAGATCAAGTATAAATTAGGAAGGAGGTGATATGTTATCAAACAAAGAAGTGCTAATCGAAGGATCAAGGTTGAGACATTCTAACAATTGAATCAGTAAAATATCTTAATCGAGTAATCCTAGTAGGCTTTTGTAAATCCTTTAATAGGGTGCTTACTTCATTGTAAGTTGAAGTCCTTTAACTAGGAACACTTCTAACAGGGTGTTAAAATCCTTTAACAGGGTAAGATATAACAATCTTTGTAAGCATTTAATAAGGCAAACCTTTCACAGGGTAGATCATAGTGTATGATCAAACATTGTAACCTTCATTAGATACACTTTACAACTGCAATAGCAAAGATTTGTGGGTGTCATGCCCACCCTAGTTTTATCTTCTCATTGGAGGGTTTTTGGGTAACCAAATATCTTGTGTCATATATGTGTTGAATGTTTATTTGTTTTCATGCTATGGATGAACATGCTTAGTTTGGTATTTTAGTTTACATGAAAATTGTGAGATGGATGTGTGATGAATATTTTATTGGATAAAATTTTGAAGGACCGATTCACCCCCCCACCCCTCAGAGTTTACATTCCCTGTTGTATTTTCAACATAGTTGTAACAAACTAGGACATAGAGTAATTGAATGCATAGAGAAATCTAAGTTTGAAGGAAAATGTTTCAATTGTAACAAGTAAGGACATAAATCTTTAGAATGCAAGACCTAGAAATGGAACCCTTTAGAAAAAAATGTCAAAGCTATATTTGGTTGGGATTACAACACATATGTCACTATTGTGTTGAGTATGAGCACATTGGAGCAAATTGCATAAAACATCACATCAGGAAGAGAGGCACTACAAAGAGATGTTTTGTATGTACAAAAATTGGACATCTTACCAAGAACTGTATGAATCAAGGAAGGGTTGAAGATGAAAAGAAAGCAAAGGCTAACAATATCGGAAGTCAAATAAGGAAGCAATGGGTAAAGAAGTCTCCATAGAATGAAAGCTAGTGTAATGAAATTGTTGACACCCAAGTCAATGAGTTGGGTGACTTAACCATTTCAAACTAGTTATTTATGGAGATTAGTAGAACTATGATTCAAAAGGAGACATCTCACATCAGTTCTAGTCACCAAGCAAAAAGGTCCATATCAGTGTTTCAGATGCATTGGGATCACCTAGTTGGAATAATAGTTGAAGTGATATCTTAGATCTTATTGAGCATGGTCAGGTTACAAGACCTAATTAAGCTTAGATGCAGATGGTGAGATAAGAGTTCTTATTAAGTTGAAGACTCTACCGAGTTTGAACTTCTTACTATGTTAAAGCTCTCTTTGAGTTTAGAGACCTTACCGAGTCGAAAGTATCTTCTAAGCGATGAAGACTTAACTAAGTTGGACAACTTATCATTGAGATAACTATTGTATGATGTATAACTGATGACTTAAAGAAAAACTTTTGTTAAAAAGGAGAAATCAAAGATTATTATTTTATCACAAATTTTCAAAGCTAAGAGTGTAGAGTATTCCTGAGCCCCCAAGTGATTTAGAGAAATTTCATTGAAGTTTATTCTTGCATCTAAAATATTAATGAATAGTATGACATCTTCCATTAGCAAAGTGAAGAAAGTTTCAGAAATATTGGTGCGAGGTGTTGATTGCAAAGCCCCAACATTCAAATTGAGTCTAGCGATTGCAGAAGAACTTGAGCCAGTTGGAGCTCAATCATAAATCCCTCCTAAGGTACTTCTAATTCAAGATATTTGGTCATATTATCACTATTCTATCCAAGAACTAGGAACCCTAGAAATGAAACCGACGTATAATGAGTTGTGTGTGGATGGGAATTTGAAACCTGAGCACAAGCAGTTGGAAACAAAAGGTTTAATGCATATCCTACATATGCTAAGAGATTTTCAAGGAAAGTGGATTAAGTTTATTCTAAGTTGAGTTCAAAACATGCATTTGTGGTTGGATCAACCAATTTAGATCACTGAGAAGATGATTCATAGAATCATAGGGTTGTTTATGCTTAACAAGGAAAAAAGCACTAAAACCCTAGGTCAGGTCAAACTAGCTAAAAGGACTCTTGTCAAGTGGGATGGCAAAGGGATGAAATTGAATGGTGTAACTAACATGGACATCAAATTTGGCATCCATATTATTTCCCACAAGATCTATAGCTCGAGTCGTCTGAACAATGTTTCATGTGAAGCTATTAACCTAACATACAAAGTGGTAAAGAACAACTTGTCTTTTGACCTTGCCAAGTTGTTGTTGATGTAAGTTTGGATCAATTTTGACCTATTTTTTCTATTATGTAAAAATATTTTTCCCTTCCAAAGGAACTATGGCATGGAAGAAGGATACAACAGTTGTTTTATCAATTTAATGAATTTATATCTAAGATGGGTGATAATTTTGAAAGAATTATGGATGCATATTTTGAGACTTTTAAGGAGAAAATGCAAAGTAGACACAGAATTCCTAAGAAGCTAGTGAAAGGCTATGAGAAAGATATGTATTTTCTTGTGGATTGAGACAAAGTACATATCTAGGCAATAAAGCCAAAAGTGGCTCTTCAACTAGTTAACATTGATGATACAAGGGATATAATTGAGGCTCTTGTAAATGAGCTAGTGGACCCTAAGGCACCATATTTTGATACCTATGAAGAATCTAGGCTAGGATTTCATTGGAGTTTAACCTTTTTCAAGCCTTGAAGAGGGGAAGAAAGTAAGTTGAGAAAATCTTGAAGGAAACCAAGAAGACCAACTCTCCTCTTTTTCTGACAGAGGGCAAATAAGATGATATTGTGGAAGAGGAAGGAGAGGAGGAACATGTAGAGGAAGAATAATTTGAAGAGTAGGATCCTCCCAAGAAAAAGGGGAAGGTCATCATAACCAAATTTGTCAAAACCTCTCCTGCAGTCTTCACAAGGAGATATGCAAAATCCAAGAAGAAATTGAAATTATAGGATGAAGATGAAGAAGAGGAAGTAGTCTTCAAGAGGTCTACCCCTACCTTTGAAGAAAGACTAAAAAGACTACAAAATGGAGGAGGCATGGAAAATTTCACATCCCTCAAGGATGAAACAAGAACTAAGAAAGAGTAGAAACTAGTTGAAGAAGCCTTAGTGGCTAAGATAGTAAAGTGGAAGCACTCTCCATAGGAACTAAACAAGCAAGTTCCTGATGTCTTACTGAAAGTAGTTGCACCACAATGAGACAATGAACTAAATGTTGCCAAGGACTTTAGAGAAAAAACTGTGGGACAACTTATGCCAAGTCTATCTAATAAGGAAGTGAAGGAATCTTTGAAGAATAATGAACAAAAGCTGACCCCTAAGTTCAATGCATTCCTAATTCTATCAAAAGAAATTGAATCTATTGTGAAATATAACACTTTTGCATGGAACAACATCTATGGATTACATAAACTTACTAAGGAGGTTGTGCAAATAGATGATGTTGAGAAAGATGATGAGGAGATAAAAGATGATGAAATTGATAATGTGGCTGAAGAGGTCAATGACGAAGAGGATGAAGAGGATCAGATTGTAAGAGGAGATCTTCTTCAAATTCAAAGTATTGAAGACTCAGATCCAGAGAAGATATCAGCAGAGGTAATGGCCTCCCTTCCACTCTGTCTAAGAAAAACCTTAGTGTAATCCAGCTTAGAGAAGACCACTGCCAAGTCAGTTGAGGTAAACACTATTTTACCAAGCACCCAATTGACAGTTGGAACCATCCTATTGAGTGCTATGTTGACAACTTCATCTGTTGAGCAATAGGTTCTAGTCATTACAATGGTGGATCAAACCAAGTCACAACTAGCATTAGTAAGTTTTTTTGTTATAACTATTAATTCTTCATTAAGAAACATTGTTTCTTTGTCAAGTGTATCTACAATAAGTGAAATGATAGTTGAGATTAAGCCTCAATTAAGCATAGAGGAGTTGAGTTAAGGAAAAGAGATTATTCCTTTTGTCGCATAGGGTAAAGAGAAGCCTCTAATGAGGAAATTGATCTAGAGGAAGATATTGTAATACCAGATTGGGATCTTTCCAATCTACCCCTAATCAAATGGATACCCTAGGTGAGCTATGGAAGAAAAGGGCTAGATAGAAAAATCTTAGAGAAGAGAGGAGAAGAAAAATCAAGATCTTGAGGATATCAAGGGCATATTTAATGATGCACTAAACATAGAGGTTGATGAAAAATAACCAATTCTGCATCAACTTGTTGAAATTGTTCACAAGTATAATGTGGAAGTGAATGGACAAGACAAACTTCTGTAGAGGATAGAAAGGAAATTTGAAAATAAATTTTTGGAGAAGGTGGCTCAAAAAATAGCCATTGATCAACTAGAATTCTCCACCATTCTTGCTACATTTGAAGATTCTGTAAATAATGTTGTTACTTTATTTGTAAAGTTAAGTGATACATCAAATTTTACAAAGGAAATAAAGGATAAACTATCTAAGATAGATGCTGATATGAAGGCAAGTGCACATTAGTTATCACTTGATCCTAGCTGTAGTTCTGCACATTTTGTGAAAATCAATATCTGACAGATCTAGAGGAAGAATTGTTGAGGGAAAAAGAAAGGATAAGGGCTACACTAACATAAATAGGGGGCATGATACTTCCTAATATGGATTCCATGAAAAAACATATTGCACATGCAAAAACATTGATCCATGACAACAATTTCTCTATAGCTGATCACGTGATGGAGCTATTAGCAAAGGTGTATATAGATTTGCATAGTTCAAAAGTTTTGCAAGAGAATTGGAACAAGACAATTTCCATACTTTTGAAGGTATGTAGTGATTTTATTTCACATTTTGGCATTAACTTGTAGTTATGCAATTTTGGCATTTGTGTCAAAATCAATGGGGAATGCATATCATATGTAAATCAAGGGGAATGCATATATACAAGAAGGAAATATATTTATAGTAAGAGAGATGTATATACAAAGAAAAAAATATGTTTACAAAATTAATTTTCAAATTAAAAAAAAAAAAAAATGAGTTAGAGTTTACCGAGTAGCAGACAATAATCAAAACCAAGTTATAGACCCAGACATGTTGATAGGGGGAGTTTTAACTTATATTTTGAGTATTTAGATTTTTAGTATGACAAGTGTTTTTGTCACTAATGCCAAAGGGGGAGATTGTTGACATTAAGATGAAATCATTTGTCAATTAGTGACTTAACACTTAGCCAGTTGTTTACATTGCCACTGAGCTCCATATGTGGAAAGAAGAGTCTCCCAAGCTCAGTAGAGTCTACCAAGCTCCAAAAGTAGATATCAGTTGCTACCGAGCTTCATAGAATCTACTGAGCTCATCAGTGTAATCAATGAAGGTTTTAGTGTTAACTAATCTCTCTAGTGTCTACCAAGTTTATCAATGTCTACAAAGCTACAATGTGTTAATGAAGCAAAATGAAGGTAGTGTTGACTAAGCTTTAGCATCAACCAAGTCTACCGAGTTCTTAAGTATTCACTGAATCACCAAATGCTAACCAAGTTCTTGCTACTCCAGAGTGATCAATGTGTACCACACATTAGTATCAAATGAATGCTAAAGTTTTCCAAGTTGACAGTGTTGTCGAGTGTCAGAATATCACTCGAGTGGTCTTTAGAACCCAAGTTATAGCATTAAGCCAACTTAGTGAAGATTGTTTGAATTAGGTATTGTAGCCAACTCCAGAAGGTAATTTATTGGATTGGTATATATGTAATACATCTTATCATACCCAATACATTGAAGTGAATCAAGGAAAAAGTAGTATGAGTGTAAATTAAGAAGGCTACAAGAAGTATAAGGAAAAGTAGAGTTTTATCTATCATAGTCAGGTGATCATTGTATTTAAAAGGAATCTCATTCAAAGCCAAATTTTAGATTAGAGATTAGCCACTAATTCATCCTAATAGGTGCATCAGTAAAATCCTCTAACAAGGTGGACTTAACAACCTTGTCTAAATCTCCTAACAGAGTGCATACTTCATTGTATGTTGTAAATCCTTTCACAAGGTGGACCTAATAGTCCTTATTTCTCCTAACAGGGCAAATCACCAGAAGTGATAAATTGTAAGCTTTAAAATGTAAACTTTATTCTATAGTAATAAAGCTTGTGGGTATCATCCCCACTCTAGTTTTACTTTCTATTTGGAAGGTTTTTGGGTTACCAAATGTTGTGTCAAGTGTTATGAATGTTTTATTGCTTTTAGTATTTCATGCATGCAATTAGATCATATTATATTGTGAAGGTTTAATTAGTGAATTAAAGTACAAGTTTCATTGGATCTTGATTCAGCCCCCTCTCAATCACCTATTGGATCTTGATTCACCCCTGATGTGGAGATACCAAAACAATCTTCAAATCTGTATCTCTTCCGTAATTTCTTTCTTTAAACAACAACACAAAGGCTCATGATCCATTACCATTCTGAAACAAATAATGTTCAGCATAATATAACTTCAACTTTGTATTATGTTCTACAAAATCCACCAATAGTCACATCCACTTCATTTTACCTTATCTAAAACCCAATTCAAAACAAATAATTCCTCCCCAGAAAATGTACCAAAAAAAACTGTCACTCAATGCTATATCATAACTCTGCAATAAAAAACTACAAGACATCCAACCATGAAAGCTATAGAGAGGATGAAATGATGGGAAACTAAAACACAAGCTAAAAGAAACCATTATATTAATAGAACAATTACATTTTGTAAGAATTTGGCTTAGGCCAGAATTCACCCAAGAACTCAAAAACTCAACACAAGCACATAGTAGACCAAAATAGATAGAGTATGATTAGAATGATGATATTCATTCAATAATTGGTTGAGAGTACACTAGGAGTGCTTGAATATAAAGGCCTCCGGAGAGCTTCTAGAATGCATAGAAGTTAGCATCATGATATGTCATACAACCAGGCACATGTCCATCAGATATGGGTTATCCTCCATTGAGCAAGGGATTAAGTACGATGATGTGAGGATAAGCCTACAATGGTGTAGCATGCAAATCAGTGGTGTAGACAACATGTGCTAAATGAGGAGTGCGAATAATTGTGTTGTCAACATGACAACTCAGTGAATGATGCATACTCATGTGTTGTAGACACCATGTGCATAATTAGAGTTGCGTAACTCAATGAGAGTTCACAAACTCCTAAGTCTCTCACCTAAAATAATAATAAAATAATGCAAAATAATAAAATAATGCATTAAACTAAGTAAAACTTAAGTGTAAGAAGTAAATACTTATTTAAACCAAGACCCCACCCTTAAGTGCAACTTAGGGGAATGCCCTTAAGCTTACAAAATCTAGGATGCAATGCAATATGGGTCCCAACTACTAGGCCATGTTAGGTACCCATGTACATAATGATATGCAATCTCCCATAAAGCGGGGAAAGAGGGAAAACCTCATGGGAAAAATCCTCCCCCAAAAAGAGAGATAAATAGGGATGCATGGATGGATGGAGTAATCAAGACCCCCCCATTATGACATACATCTAGTAAATACATAAGAGAATGATGAGAAGAGGAAGAGAGATAGGATAGGCTCCCCCCCCCCCCCAAAGAAGAATGCTGAACAGTGACTGCTCCGATGAAGAAGCTGATCCAAGACTGCAGAATGGTGTTGCTCCCTTTAGGAAGAAACAATGCCAAAGGTACAAATGAGATGCTTCTGTTGTGTGTGGAAAGAATCCCATGGATAAGTGATGTCTCTGAAACTTGCTCAATTGGCTGAAGAACCTGTCCCAAAGAACTATCTATCTCTGCAACTGATGAAGAACCCTACTGCAACTGCTGATCATAAGTATCCACAATCACTTCAACCTATGAGGATCGATCATGTAGAGTATGAACAAGAGAGTTGGATGGAACCCTTGTGACAACTAAAGAAGGTAATTCTGCATCAAGAAGAAGAGGCAGATCATGAATACTGTCCCCCAAATCTATCACTGAACATGTATCTTAAAGACTAGATGTACCCTGTTGTTATGGACCTATCACTGTGGTGATCTATGCATGTGGACTGAACTGATGAAGTGACCTCTCACTGTATCTGTCGATAGAACCCCACATGTCTAAATCTGTTGAAGCACTATCACTGGTGTCACTATCAGTATCCACACTATATGATGTACGAAGAGGAGTAGAGGACAAGCTTGGAGAACTTTCCTCAAAATGTACATCCTTCTCCACAAATATTTGATGTGTCTCAAGATCTAGAAGTTTGTATGCCTTCACACTATCTTTATAACCAATGAAGGTACAAGGCCAAGGTGACTGTGCCTTGCATCCCTTGGAAGATCTCTTTGCCCATGTAGGACAATCGAAGACTTTGAAGTGTGTCACAATAGGTTTTCTGCTGCACCATGCCTCAAAAGGAGTTTTTCCATCTAAGGCTAGATGAGGAGAACAATTAAGAATGTGAGTGGTACTTGAGATTGCTTCAACTTCTAATGATGGATCGAGAGACTTGGCATGAATCATGCAACTTGCCATAGACTTAAGAGTTTGGATCCTCAAAGTTGCAACATGTATCTTATGTAGACTGAATGTTGAAGGAGTATGAAGATCAATGCCCTAATGTCTGCAAAAGTCTTTAAGTCTTCTGTTCACATCCATGCTACCATTGTCCATGCGGAGTACTTTGATGGCCTTTCTAGATTTTCGTTCTACATGAGTCTTGAAGTCTAGAAAATTTTCCAACACTTCACTCTTGTTATGAAGAAAGTAGACCCAAGTGAACCTTGAAAAGTCATCAACTAAGGTGAGTATAAAGCGACCCTAGCTGAATGCAAAAGGACCTGCTAATACCATGTGAACCATCTGTAGAACACTTGTTGCTCTAGAAGACTTCCCCTTGTTGTAAATTCCCCTCTAGATGCATATCCATTGAATCTATTGAACATTCACCCTTAGAAAAGTTGATTTGAGGTAGACCTTTGACCATTTGGTATGTGCAAAGTTGTTGAAGATAGCGATAGTCAAGATGACCATACCGCTTATGCCATAATTGCATGCTTGAATTGGATTGAGATAACAAGGCCTTTGAAGGAGACTTGGGTACAAAATGAGAGAAACAGTACAACCTCTTGTGATCATTCACTTTCCCCACTGCAACCAAGGAATCGTCTTTGAGATTATGCATTTTTACTGAGTCTGGAAGGAACTCAACTCTATGTCCATCTCTGAGGTGAGTGATTTGGTAGATTGATAGGAGATTTGAACTTAGATTTGGAACATAGAGAACCTCTTGAAACTCTCCATTTTCCATCTCCACGTTTCCTTTTCCTTCAACTTCCATTTTGCTATCATTTTTCATGAAGATGTGTGGTACCTTTGAGTGATTCAATGAAGAAAAATCCTCCTTTGAAGAACCCATATGATATGAGGCACTTGAGTCAAATATCCATTCCTTTGAAGAGTTTGCATTTACCATGAATGCTTGCCCTTTGCCCTCAGAATTAGAAGAAGATCCTTTATCCTTGTAAGCATTAGGCAATGGAACATTATGTTTCTTCATGATGTTGGTCAATTCATCAATATTTTTGAGATAACACTCATGCTCTTCATGACCTAATTTCTTGCAATAAGCGCACTTCTTCTTCTCCTTATTATTTTTGTCCCCTTTCTTGTTGGAATTCGAGGACTTGCCTTGTTGATTGGATTGAGGTGTTGTCTTTTCTGCATCCTCAGATTTGTCCTTCTTCCATTTCTTCTTACCCTTTCCTTTACTTGAAGATTGTCCAGCTGAATGTTGAGAACCCTCATTGTTGGCCACCAATGCTTTGGACTGAGGTGTTTTGAGAATCCCCATTGATTTCAATTCTTTTCTTCATCATCCAATAGCTTAGCATATTCATCAAAAGTGACTTTCTTGTAGGCAGACCCTAAGGTAGTCTTTGAGGTGTTAAAAGAAGATACAAATGTGGAATATTCCAATGGCAGCTTATTATGAATGAGATATATCAGTCTATCATCTTTGATAGAACTCCCACAATTAGTAAGCTTCATCATTAGTTCATTCACCTTGATGATGAAGTACTGTATTGAGTCATATGACTTAGGATCTAAGGAAACAAGCTCATTTTCGATCTTGAACACATCCTCTTCAGACACTTTACCATAAAGGCTTTCGAGGGTATCCCAAGCTTCCTTGGATGTAGTACATTTCTTAATTTGATACATGATCTTATCATCTACCCCCAAACACATATCACCTAGGGCTTTCCTATCCATGGCTACCCAATCTGAAATTTCACTTGTTGATACATTATCACCTGCTAGTTTAGGGAGAGTACCATCTACATATTATGAAACTCCATTATACATTAAGTGATACAACATTTTGATTAACCACGAAGCATAGTTACGAGGAGTTAATTTAGGAAACTTAAAGTTTCCCATAATGCAAAAAATGAAAGAAAAGTGTAGAAAAGAGAGAACACAACACCAAGAACACCCCCCCTTTTCACTAAATCAAGAAACCCCCCCAAAATAGATGCTTTGGGCACTTTATCAGTAGTGCGATTACAATGGGCCACTTGCCAATTTTGGCCTTCGTGGACTTCTGATTTTTCTTATTACAACCTCTTAATGGAGTACAAATCTAAAACTTTACAATGTGCCACAATTCTGAAGTATTACAAAGCAAAGAAAGGCCCTATTGTTGAAAGTGACAATTTTGTCCACACAACACTACAATCTGATGCCAGATCTAGAAAGCAGATGAAAAAATATGCACTTTCAAAAAAATAGAACCTATTTTCGACTCCAAATGTGCCCATACGAAGCATTTGAAGTTGAAAAATGTAGGATTATCTAGGTACAGTCACCAAAAAATACAAATTTTGAACAATCTGTGGACCAAAACCAAAAACTAGCTACACCACTAAAAATTTTAAAAAATTCTACCCAATTTCAAAAAAAATTGCACTTGATTCAGAGTCCAGATGTGCGAGTTATGGCCTCTTGAAGTCGGACTGCAAAAACCAAAATCAATTTGGAGAGGGGTTGCATCAGCGAATGCCGGGGTTAAATTTGATGGTCATACGACCATCACAATAGTTCTAATTTTCTTGAAAATGATGTCCAGACGTCTGTCAAATTTAGGCACAAGGACTTCGTGACATCAACAAAATCTTGGACAGTGATGACATTGGTAATGGCGTGGTAGTACATAACGTACAAAAATTTGCTAAGTGTCCTACTTGCATGTTAGTATGAAATGTTGACTCAATAATGACTTGCTATGATGTGGCAGAGTGACTATACTCGATGAGTTGGCAGACGTGGCAGAGGAGGTGACACCACTGACTGGGTTCAACGTACTACAGACGTGGTGCCTGTGGCACTGATTGAGCAGTCCAGTCATTATTGATTCAGGTAGTTATAGTTGTTGACGTGTCAGGCGAGGATTGGGCCGAACGTGGGGGCTACTAGAATTATATCGTGGGAAGACTACAAAATATGCAACTGGAGTCTAGTGGCGCGGGCGAGAATCTCTTCTGCAATGCCGAAACTCCAAATGCCGCCGATGAGATTTTGCGATTGCCGATGTTCTAATGCATTTGTCCCACATTCGTGGGTGTCGAAAATGTGAAAGTGGATAAAAGGAACAACACTCACTCAATGAAATGAATCCAATGTGCCAAGATTTGTATTGATGTCGGTATGGTGATATGTGGCTGATCGCGTGTAGGACTAAAACTGTTGAATTTCTCTGTGAAGTTCGTATTTGCAGTACGGCTCGAATAGTTGTAATTTAATCAGCTTGCCGATAAATAAAATACCCCTACACTAGATAAAATATATCCGCCACAAAAATATATAGAGCCGAGTTGGGGTGTCACTACCCAGTTCGACAATTTTTTTTCTCCTGTGCAATTAATTAATTCAAAAATACTATGAAAATAAATTTGCAGAGAAGAAAATTAATCAGATCTAAATAATAATTAGATAGATCCGAAAATGACCATACCCAAATGCAAATCAGGGCCTCCGGGTTTTGATTTGCAAATTTTTTTTGCCTCACGATCAACTTTCACTCAAGATAGGCAAGTTTATAGTCGATCTTCACCGAATCGATGCTCCAAACACAATGGTGAGGTCAGATTTGGCTCTAGACACTCCTAATTTTTGTGGATCCTTCGGATTCGTGTCGAGGTGCTGAAGCATGAATGGTCTCGAATGGCTACGTGATGAGAATCCTCCTCAGCTCTGATACCATGTAAGAATTTGGCTTAGGCAAGAATTCACCCAAGAACTAAAAAACTCAATACAAGCACATAGTAGACCAAAATAGATAGAGTATGATCAGAATGATGATATTCATTCAAGAATTGGTTGAGAGTACATTAGGAGTGCCTGAATATAAAGGCCTCCGGAGAGCTTCTAGAATGCATAGAAGTTAGCATCATGATATGTCATACAACCAGACACATGTCCACCAGATATGGATTATCCTCCATTGAGGAGGGGATTAAGTGCGATGATGTGAGGATAAGCCTACAATGGTGTAGCACGCAAATAAGTGGTGTAGACAACATGTGCTAAATGAGGAGTGCGGATAACTGTGTTGTCAACATGACAACTCAGTGAATGATGCATACTCATGTGTTGTAGACACCATGTGCATAATTGAAGTTGCGTAACTCAATGAGAGTTCAAAAAATCCTAAGTGTCTCACCTAAAATAATAATAAAATAATGCAAAATAATTAAATAATGCATTAACCTAAGTAAAACTTAAGTAAGTGTAATAAGTAAATACTTATTTACACCAACACCCCCCCCCCCCTCCCAAGTGCAACTTAGGGGAATTCCCTTAAGCTTACAACATCTAGGATGCAATGCAATATGGGTCTTGGCTACTAGGCCATGTTAGGTACCCATGTAAATAATGATATGCAATCTCCCATAAAGCGGGGAAAGAGGGAAAACCTCATGGGAAAAACCCTCCCCCAAAAAGAGAGATAAATAGGGATGCATGGATGGATGGAGTAATAAAGACCCCCCCATTATGACATACATCCAGTATATACATAAGAGAATGATGAGAAGAGGAAGAGAAACAGGATAGGCTCCCCCCCCCAAAGAAGAATGTTGAACAGTGACTGCTCTGATGAAGAAGCTGATCCAAGACTGCAGAATGGTGTTCCTCCCTTTAGGAAGAAACAATGCCAAAGGTACAAATGAGACGCTTTCACTGTGTGTGGAAAGAATCCCATGGATAAGTGATGTCTCTGAAACCTGCTCAACTGGCTGAAGAACTTGTCCCAAAGAACTGTCTGTCTCTGCAACTTCATTTTACCTTATCTAAAACCCGATTCAAAAATAATAATTCCTCCCCAAAAACATGTAACAAAAACAACTATCACTCAATGCTATATCATAACTCTACAATAACAAACTACAAGACATCCGACCATGAAAGCTACAGAGAGGACAACACGATGGGAAACTAAAACACAAGCTAAAAGAAACCATTATATTAACACAGCAATTACATTTTGCATGGCTCTCTGGCGGCAGAGAGCCCACATTATTTAAGCTTATCCCTTTCAACTATCAATCACCCCCTCTGATTGAATAATCTTGTCTATATAAAGACAATTGTAACAGTTACAAAACTATACATTTTCCCTTTTGGTTATGTGCTTATTAACTACCCAACTATCAGTTACATTTATGATTATTTTAGCGATTCTTTAAGAACACAAGATTCTCCTTACATGTGGCATGATATTGCCAAAACTTATGACATTTACCCATTTTGAATTGCATGCTTACATTTTTGCATAACAGTAGATAAATAATGATAAGAATTAAATATTTCATGGGTGCCGCTGCACCAACCCCCCCTCTCAATCACCTAGTCTATATTACATTTCCAACAAATATGTCTTGCAGTCTTCTCGAGCTTAAAAAGGTCTTTTGTGTTCTCAATCTTCTCTTTGATACTCCCATTAACAACTCAAACACTTTTATACAACTTAAACCAATCACACAACCTATCAACATTTGCCATAACTTTTCCCCACATTTTTTGTTTTTAATTTTCTTGACTTAATTTTTAATTTTTCATTTGAATTATTCAAGCTATTTTTATAGGTTGTGATTTTTTATTTTCCTTTTGTACCTCTTGCACCAATTTTGACAGCTAACTCTCACTTTGTTTCTTTATTTCCTCTACTTTCTCTTTCCACTATTTTTCTTTTCCTCTCTTATTCTTCAATTCCTTATTTAAGTTAGTGATTATATGTCCACAATACTCCAACTTTTTAAAAATATCCACAGAAGATTCTCTTTCATTCTCAAGTTATTTATTGTTTTCTTACAAATTGTCCTCGAGTTCTTTGAATTTTACATCTGCATCCATATTAGCATGAGTATCAATAAGTATTTTATTTCTTTCTTCTAATTGTTCCTTCCATTTCTTGAATTCTTCTCCTCTCTCCATATTTACATCACTTTTTTTTTGTTTCTTTTGTCCAATTATTCCCTCATAATTTTTATTTGTGCCTCCATATTTTCTAGTTGTATAGTTGCATCTTGAGAGGAAGCATTTCTTATCCTTTTCTCTATTTCTTTGCACTTGTTATTTGATGCTTTGTCCTTTGCCTTTGTATTTTCTTGGTCTTCTTGTAATTTTTTAATTGCTTTCTCCAACCCCTCTCTCTCTCTCTCTCACACACACACACACACACACACACACACACACAAAGAGAGAGAGAGAGAGAGAGAGAGAGAGAGAGAGAGAGAGAGAGAGAGAGAGAGAGAGAGAGAGAGAGAGAGAGAGAGAGCAAACAATAGACCACATAGTTGGTGTTCTTTGTAAAATTGACTTTATCCATATTTTTTTACTTTGGCGAAATCCATTGGTAGGTTGAGAACATGAAAATGTAGTGGATTTATCTCACTATTTGGTGGATTATTATCTAGTTGTGGAGGAAAAACAATCATGAACTTCACCTATTATTTATTTGGGTTATATGTTGGAAATATCCCACTCAATGTAGGTTCTTCAAAAATGATCCACATCAAGTACATCCTTCTTGGATGCCTTATTATTTTTTATATTCATTTGTTGAGTTTGTTCAAAATTTTCTACAAAATTATTGTATTCAAAATATGGGTTTGTTGACATAGTACGATGTTGGAAAGGAGAAAAAGCACTTGCAACATTGTACTTGTCTTCACTAGCACCAATACTCGTGGTTGTAATAATTGCATTATGAGGATTATCAATGACCTCACCCCTTCCAAATCCTATCCCAATACCACTAACAAGGGGAGCTTTTGGATTGTCCTAAGGGAATTGTGACTAACATTGTGCCAATATGAGTACCATAACTTTTTGCTTCTTTGCAATGCATTGTTGCTTAAGATCAACTATAGTACTCACATCAAAGTGCAGTTATAATGTCCTTTTTGGACAACTAGAACTACCCATGTCATCCCCACCAATGGTAGTGTCACTTGGAATTGAAGATGGTATGAATAATATTGGAATGAATTCACCTTTTCTTTATAAACTTGATGGGTCATCTTCAATGACTATTTTATGGCTAGGTTTTGGCAACTCTAGTATAGAAAGTGGATGCCAACATCCTCGACCTATTGGGCTCAACCCACCATCACCTAAATAACCAATTTTTCTATCATTGTCACCCCTCTACCATAAGTTTACCTTATGTGTTGATTGAGTACAACATATGGTCCAGGGGAAGGGAATGTACTAGTAGAAGTTTAGGGAGTGGATTTAAAGGAACTAGTGTTGGTGGCATTGGATGTAGGATCTTAAGAAACCCCATATTGTTTGTCTTCATCCTCAGCATCATGTTGTGCTTTTTTCACATCTAGATACTCATTATCCCATAATTTTCTAAATATTTCATCCTCATCCAAGTTGTCAAAATTTGCATAGGTTTTAGGTGTTGGAAACTATAATTGGAACAATTGTTTTATTATCATTGATGTCAAATCTATTGGTAAGATAATTTTCTATTTGATCTAAATGACATATCTATTTGATTGATGAAGAGGATTTGAGAAGTTTTTCATAACAAAAGTATCTAGAGGAAAGCACTAGTAAATTTAGGCCTAATTTTGACGCTAAAAGGTCAAAATTGTTACCAGAGTTGGTCGAATTGGCGACTAAACTTGTTGTCGATCTTTTTTAGTCAATTTTTCAACGCATACATTTTGCGTCAAAATTTTGACTTCATAAAGGTGGAGTTACTGATGTGAATTTTGTCGATTTCCTTAGTCCAACCTGAACTATTATTTTCCCATTTATGGGCGTCAGTGGTCAAAATTTTGACGTAAACCCCTTCACCTGCGATGGCCAAATGGCCAATTTTTCATCGAAATTGCAACCAACACCCCTTCATTTTCTATGCTGGCGTGATACATTTGATGTCAAAGGGAAGACATGTGTGTCAAAATTTTGACCAATGCTAGGTAGAAATTTAGATGAGTTGTGCCAATTATTGTAAAAACTTTGCTCTCATAGGAGCCTTCTAAATTGTAGAAAATTCAATTCTAAAGTGTAATTGCTCAGTGCATGAGAGTCAGGGTATCGTGCACATTTCTACCTCCAAACCATTGTTTTGTTCATCACATGATTTATTTCATACAAAATAA
Source organism: Cupressus sempervirens (assembly GCA_028749045.1). Lineage (NCBI taxonomy): Eukaryota > Viridiplantae > Streptophyta > Pinopsida > Cupressales > Cupressaceae > Cupressus > Cupressus sempervirens. The sequence continues at coordinate 279,994,532 of CM053792.1, read as the reverse complement.
TGAGGAGGAAGAAATGTGCATGATATCCTAAGTCTCCACCAAGCAATTATGCTTTACAACTCAAATTTTGTGCAGTTTAAAAGGCTCCTATGCGAGCAAAGCCTTTGTAATAATTGGCATAGCTCGTCTAACTTTTGGTTCTTGAGACAACATTGCTTGTGAAGACTGCAAGGAAAAATAAAATTAAGAAAGAATTATTTATCAGGAATGAAAGCCAATAATTTCACTTGAAACAGATAAACGTGACAAAAAAGCTTATTGTCCCAATCAAATCATCATAAGAGCACATATGTAACTATAACTATAACTATGTCCAAAACCAACATAATTTATAAATATCCACAACTCAACTATTATCCCTTGATGTTTTCTTTAATACAAAGTTTTAAGTCAACTATGTTATCGCCTTGGATGATGTAATACCAAACTGTCATTAGGCTAAAGAATGCAACAAGATTTACAAATGTAAGGAGAACTACCCAACCAAAGTAGAAAATGACATGAAAAGTTAACAATCTATCAATCGACACCTCTAGATGAAATATTTCTAGCAATTGAACTATACATTATAGAAACAAAAATTGACTTAAAATTAACACCTCACCAGTTGTAGTTCATTTGCATCTGTAATGGCTTCACAAAAGTTGAAAGCTTACGATTTGTCAAGAACAAAAAAGGCACTCGTAGTTCAGCTGCATCAATAAAAGTAAAGTATTTTAGTTGCATGGTGAGGGCAAGAGACTGTCAATATTGATTGTGGAGTTGCAGATAGGTAAGCGATAAACATAAAAAGGTAGTACAAGGCACCATTTTCCATGTTCTAATATGATGAACTACCTTGGAGCTGGTTCTAAACCTTGATTTCTTAATGTTGGATTTGATCCAATGGTACCATTATCTGGAGAAGGTCCCACACCCCACTTTCCTACTGATTCTGAAGGCGCTAACAGAGCATCTTCGCTAGCTGATCTCCCTTACGAGCTCAACTGAAAGAGAATTCTTAATTGAAGAATGCCGAAGATAGTTATAATGTGCCTATTAGCTGAAGATAGTCACGATGTGCCTATTGCTAATAGGCACATGGTGACTATCTTCAACATTCTCCTATGGCTCTTGTGGTTCTAATCTTATAACATGAGGCTTCCTCTTCTTTTTTTGAGCATAAGGCTGATGCGGCCCTATAATAAGAAATAAATGGGTTTAATTTCAATTATGTACAACACAAAGAAAACCAAAATGTAATAGCAATTTTTAACAGAGAAATGAACTATATAAACTTATAAAGCTCATAATAATAATAGGCCATAAACAAGAGCTAAATTCTAAGTAGATAAAGTCTAGACACATGAAGCGTACCTAATTGATCAAAACCAAATCACTGCCAAGCCTTTTAACCACTCCTTAATAGCTCTTTCTCTATCACCAAGTTTGCAGTAGGGTTTTTGTTTATTTTTGGATCTAACGTTAATATGGAATCTCCATCTATAAATTTCTTCAAAGCCTGAAAGATTTATACATGAAGAGATCAAAAAAACTCAAAATCTGTCATGAGAAATAGAGCTCCAACACTGATAGTTTATACAATCTGTGAAATCAAAAAGTACTCGCATACAAATTGAAACTATAAGTTGGAGAAGTGAGAATAGAATCGCAGCCCAAATGCTTGAGAAGTAGTCGAATATGTTATATTTGTAAAATATACATGTTAAATTTGGAGTATTAATTAAAACTGTACATTAAAATTTGTAAAATCAAATCTCTTTCTCCTTTATTTTTAACATGGTATTTTTAAAAAAATACAAAGCTCGTTGTCTTAAATCTGCACATATACACATACCTATATAAGGACTACATAACATTAATATTTAGTTTACACATTTATAAAAAGGCTTTAGAATCTTTTAAACTAATGCAATCTTTGGGTATAAAGCTAAATTCCATGACCATTAAACAAATATATATTGAGTAGAAAGTTGGTTTTCATCGACATATAATAGGGCAACTACCATGCAGACTGGTATCATTGGTTGTAGCATCTAGGTATAGACTGAAGAACAATAGGGCATTTCCTTTGTAGGGCTTCATTGCATACAAAAAAGAGGTTTGAGAGCAGAGAACATTGACAAGCAAGATTTAGCATTTATCATACTAGACAAGGACATTCCACCTAATCACTTTTTTACTAATTTCAACTTAGAGATAGCACATCGGTACTAAGACAAGCTCACTGGATTAGCCAAAAGTCTATCTTATTGCCTCCTTTTTGAGTCCTTATCCCCACTATTCTATTTATTTTTTCAATGTTCATTCAACTCCACCTTGATGTCAAAACATAGACATGTATTCTTGTACTCCACATTACATTACATTTTTTGTTGTTTTTTGCAACAAATCTAAGTGGATTGTAACATTAAGAATGAAATGTATATGAACATGATAACATGTCCAGGTGCATGAAACTCAGTAATCAGTTCACCTTCACAATTTATCTTCTTCTTACCTCTAAATGGGATGAAAATGGAATAGATGATTGAAACTTGCAACACAACATTGGACACATGCCAGTTGTCTACAAAATGAAGGATCATAAACTGACTGCCATCTCATTCAAAGGAATCAAGGATGATTAAATGTATCCTCAAAATATTAGTAGTCTAGTTGAAGTAAAGCCTGAATTGATTTTCCCAAGACATTGACAAAGCTGGAAGAAGATAAATCCCTTTAGTTGCCTGAATTATCTACAATCTTCCAAGAGATCAAGCAACTTTTAGGGTTCTAGAAATAGAAGTACACAAAATAAACAACAGCAAATTAAATAGTTTACAATTTGGTTGACATTATTACTTTCATTGTAACAAGTTATAAAGCTATTCTCAAAAAGTCACCTTCCTACTCCATATAAACAAGGTTGCACCATTTTAGACAAGATTTGACTTTCTTTATTCATGGAGGGACTCGACTAGGTAATTTCTTCCCTTTCTGAGGTTGATCCTTGTAATCATTATGCTCACCTCATTTAAAAGATGAATCATTTATCTCTAGGGTAATTAATATAAGTTACATCCTTCCCCATCCCTCAAAAAATGAGCATACCAAAATCACTATGAAAAATTTACCAAACATATATCTTAACAATAACTATTCTTAGCGAAAAAACACTATTGGGATTTACTAAAATCGAGCATCCATGTGGTGATCTTACATCTAAAGATCATTTGAAGTGAACAAAGGCAGTTTTTCCACTACAACCACCCCAAGGTCTTTAGATAATTGTTAGAACTTGGAAACAAGATACTATCATTATGCCCATTACTCTGATCCTTCTCTTTTTGTCATTTTTTATAGAAAATCATACTCCTACAGAGAATTCGACCTGCCTAATCCAACAAAATAACTCTTGCTCCACAACCTCCTAAAGTTAAGGTATTCAGCACACAAATGATAAAATGAATGAAAAATGTCATCTTGATAGTGTCTCAGAATTTTTGAATGAAAATTCTCCCACCTGCATCCAATTTTTCAATTATGATTTTAAGTTATTTGTCTTTTAGGTCTCTTTGTTGATCATTATTGAGGCAAATTTCGTCTAAAGAAAAAACATTAGAAATGATACATTCCTTTAAGAAATGGATGTCAACCAAAAAAATGGAATTAAATGGCTAAAAAATTAAAAATAATTTTTTGGATCAAACTTTCTGTCTTGTATGCTTTGGCTCTTGGATAAAAAATTCTCCATTTGGGACACACATAAATTTGTTCCCACATTTGAGCTCCCAATAAGTTCCTTAAATTTCTTTGTTACACTAATTATGCTTATTGATTCTAGATAGCTAGGATTGCGTCTGTTATTGAAGATGAATACCCAGAAAAACTTTCTACGAGAAGCAAACAACCAAATATCCACATGTAACACAAATCAAAATACCTTGCTTTGATAAACAATTGCCAAAGAAAGGAATTTAGAGTCCCAAATATCAGCCCAAGATACTGAATATTATTACCATCTAAGAAAAATTTGTCCCTGTACTTTGAAGATCATTTTTGCTGCAACAATCAAAATCTAAAATATTACATAATCACAGACTGCCTCTTGGATGATGGCTAGTGCAAAAAGTGGAGTTAATAAAACTAGGGCCTGTGCCTTCGTGTCAACCAGATATAGGTATGATCTTTTTGTTCAAAATGCCTATTTCCAGCACACTGGAGTAATTCTCACATCTACACTCAACTTTACCCAAAAGTTCACAAAATTATAGAAAGCCATTTTAACTAGGCAGAAGGATGAAGGATGGTACATCATCATTAGGGCCACTAGCTACCATTAATTTTTTAAGACTATGGTACATTTAGCTGCAAGTGAAATTAGCTATGTTAAAATTTTATGGTTTTCTTTTCATCTTTAGTAATTGCTCTAGATCTTTGGCAAAGTGTAGGGATATGAATTCCAAAGAAATTCCTGAGATATGGGCATTACACTAGATTTGGAGTCTATGTCGATTTTAGATTTAATTAAGATGATAATGTTAATTTAATGATCTTGAATTCAATGTCATGACCGATATGCATCTCCTAAAGCATAAAATTTTGAAATTTATCATCAGAATCCTCATCCCTAAGCAAATTATTTCAAGTCGTTAATTGAAATAATATATACTGACTGTAAGATTTAAATAACTTGATATGAAATTTTAAGCCATCTTTTATAACAATTATTATATCTATAAAATAATATGCTTTCCTATAATAAAGGACCCTTTCTATGCAAAAAATATATAAATATATTCGAATGTCCCAACATGTATGATGTCTATATTTTTACTATTTTACCAATCATTTACATAGGCATGTTCTCAGGGGTGAAGTCTCTATAGGTTCCAAGCTATTTACTATTTTACTATTTTACCATTCCCAAGGTTTGTATATATTTACTATTTTACCAATCATTTACATAGGTATGGTCTCAGGGGTGAAGTTTCTATAGGTTCCAAGCTAGACCTCAGTTACTTTAAGGAGTCACATAATCATGGCATTTGTAATTATTTGTCCCATTGGGTCTATCCAATACATGCCAAGAAGGGTTGTAAACACAATGACTAGGGAGTATTCAAAAATAACATTATCTTCCCAAAATTCTATAGATTCTACAATAGCAAATAATTCACTACCTTTCAAATCATTTTCAAACAATTTCACTTTTATCAGAAAGAGATATATTCCAACAGAAGACATGGTTCACTATTACACAGAATTTCAGCATCAGTTGGGAATGAAGTGACACTTGAGGAGCCAAATATTGATGCTCTTGGACAAAGTGGAGATTTAGATAAGCCATCAGAAGGTGATAAATCATATGTGTCTGGCTTATTATTGGAAACTAAATCACTTGCTATTCAAGATCCTTCTAGTTCAGTTCAATCAATACCCACTAGAAATATTAGCAGGAATGTGAATCCAAGAGTGCCAAATGAAGATTTAGTTCATGGTGCAACTTTTATAGGGATAGTGAGAAGAATACAGTCATTTGGCACTTTTGTTGATTTTGGAGCTCTCATGGATGGACTATTACATGTAGCCAAGCTTAGTGATATAGCTTTGTGCACTCAAGGTCATCATGAGGCATTCCACAAGGACCCTACACTACACCACCTTTCTAGAGAATTCATGAGTAAGATAACAAGGTTTTAGGATGTTAGGAATATTATGAATGTAGACACTGAGTATGAATCTGCACATAATGTTCACACTATTCTTATCTAAGAATTTAGACACTGGGTATTTATCTAAGAATAGTATCCTTAAACACTATTGAAGATAATAAGGTTTTCGGTTGTGTCTAAGCACTGAGTATGAATTTTTACATAATGTTCACCTTTCTCTTTCTCCTTCACAATCAAAACACTCAATATTAAATATCAATTCATAACACAATGTATAACTCTTTAAAGTTGTTGTTCAATTTTATAAAAGATATTTCTTCTAAATTGAACATAATTCATATTATATATAAAAACTAAGAAAATAAATAAGAAGTAATCTAATTGACTTTACCAAAAAAACCTAATTCTATACAAATAAAAGAAAATTCTTAACAACTTGAAAAATAGAATAAAATATACTAGAAACAAGAATTATGTGAAATTAAGACTTAACTATTAGAAATGGTTATTATGTTTGATGCTGATGGCATTCCTTCACCCATTTCATTCTCTATCCAAAATCTGCCTAGGAAGAACATTTATTTCAAACAATATGTAAATCAATTTATAAAATGTACTACAATTAGTTAGAAAAAATATCTCCCAATTACCTATAGACATCATCTAGAACCTCTTTTATCTCATGTTTGAAATGTCTTGCTATACCCAAGCTCTCCAAATGATTTAACATTGAGAGGCCAAGAATCAAATTGATAGGATAAGCACCAAGCACTGCACCAACAAACAAATGTCTCTTACATTTACATGATCATTATAAAAATATCATCAAACTATATAATAGAATATTTAAAGACCAACCTGTATCATAAGTAGAAAGAGATGAATATCTTCTCTTAATTTCCAAGAATAACATATTTATCCTTGTAATATTATCATCTATGCACATCGAACCAAATGATCTGTTCTCTCTATTCTCTTTCTCAGCCTACCATATAATGAGATGAGTGGTTATCATAGAACAACATATATAGTTAAATGTAAAGAGTACAATAGGTAATATAGTTAAATACATTGGAGGAATCTTCAACACTCATAGATTTGACTTTCTAATGTGTTCTTGTATTTAACTTCTTTCTTCTAGTGAAGTTGAAATTAGAGGCCCCTAGATTAAAGATATTATTACAAATTAGTTCAAGAAAACTCAATGACATAATTGATTATGAAATAAATATGTGAATGAGTATAAAATTTTAGATTGTGCACTAATCGTACCCTTCCAAACTATAAATAAATTGGACTATGAGTAGGGAAAACACAAATTCTTAACCACAAAATTATTGTAGTATTCAACTATGTTCTTCATAGCCTATAAAAGTTGACTAAGGTTGCAACGTTTATAATGACTATAGACAAAAATATAAATTAAAACAAGCAATATTATCATCAATGTTTTTAAATGTAGAATGAAATGGTTGTAAGTATGCATTTCTACCACATGCAAATGATTTTGAGATACATACCTGAGCAATCCAATCTCCTAAGGAATAGATAGCACCACTTATCGCCATCTTTGCCAAAATAGGATTTGTCATCAAGAGATGTTAGAATAGTTACTAAAATGGTCATAAATTATGTTGCTATAGTAAAAGATTACTTTACCTTAAGAAAAAAACCACACAATATTAAAACATGACATCATGCTTTAAAAACTAAAAAGGTACCTATAACGAAGAACTTCATTTCGACTTGCTAATTGTTTGTCACTATTACCTATACTCTTATCTTTAAAGTTTGAGCTTCACTTGGTTTCGAGAATAGTTAAATATTCTCTACTAAACAGGGCCAACCATGTGAAGGTGGAAGCTCATTTGGCCCCTCCCCACCCACCCCCCTAACAACATCACTCTAAATTCCCCATTAACATTTAATAACATTCATTCATTCATCCATTTTTGAAATATAACATTCAATCATTATAATCACATGATAACATTCATTAACACATAAAATTCATTAACACACAACATTCATGAATAATTCATTAACACACAACATTCAAGAGTAAGTCATTCATGAATAATTCATTAACACCCAACATTAATGAATAATATTCATTAACACAATATTCAAGAGTAAGTCATTCATGAATAATCATTTCTTTTTGGCTTTCTTGCTTTTTTTTTTCATAAAATTTCTAAGAGGAATATCAATGTCCTCGTCATCCCCCTCCTCTACTGGTTCTAACACATGTCTCCTCCTCATCTATTTAGGAACATCATGAGGCTGCTGCACCAAAGGGGGTTCCACTACAATAACAAGCACTTCATGAGTTAAATTCACACCATTTTATATTAGTTAATTATGAGTTTTTATTTAAGTAAAAGAACTATAAATCAAAAAATTAATTTAAAGGAACAAAACATAGATTTTCTTTACCTGAATGTGTGACATGATCTACCTACTGATCAGTCTGAACATCCTCTGGCACTCATTCAGCGCGACATGATTCTATATCCTCAACACAAAAAGGTTACAACAAGTTCAATTAAAGATGTTAAATTTTATTAATAATTACATAATTAGTTTTAAATAGAAAATAAGCACCTCCATCAACAGTACGATGCACATCAGGGGCTTCATGATGCTATGTATGATCTGTGTCACGATTAACAGGCTACATTGCAATGTCATGCACATTATTATCGAATAGATTGTTGCTCAAGTATTCAATTTCTAATATATATTTTGGCATATTTACCTATGCACATGATGCAAGAGACTATTCGGTTGGGGCAATGGAAGCTTGCCGTAGGCGTTTAGCCACGGTTGCATAGCCTTGCTTAAAGGCAATTTTTTTGTGTTCTTCCATGGCCTCTAGATTAAAATCAGTGTCCTGCATTTTTTTATTAATTAAAAAAATTATTTGCATTTTATAAATAATTTTTCTCTACAATTAATTTACTGCTACTTACAATGCGTGCTTTGATTTTTGAATATTCCCCAGAGCCAAGTCTGTGCTACCCAACATTTTCCAGCCTGGCCTTTGTTGCCTTTGATGTGTCCTGTAACCTATGAAAAGTTTGAAATATGTTAGACGATATAGATATAAAGATCAATACTAATTAGTGGATTATTACATTAATGTACTAGTAGTTAATACTATTGCATACCTTTTCAGATTTGTTGGTGTACTTTCTTTACGACGTTCCCCTTTCTCCTTTGCATCCAAAATGAACTCATTCTAGTCCCTCATTGAAACAAAGGGAGGATGCCCGTACTTTGGGTTTAGGACGAGACTCTTTCTATATGAGTCCCTCACAACCTTAAGATATTTGGAAGCTTTTTGTAACAATTTCTTATGATCAAAAATATTACTACCAAACTCATGCTATATATATTTGATGAGCTCATCTTTTTTTTCTTTTTCTTTTTTATCGTGGAAGTTCCACCTTTTAAGAAAAACACAAAATTGTTAGATATAGCTAGTATAAGAAAAGACCCGAATGAAAGGAAAAATGTTGCACCAATTAATGATATAAAAACAAAATAGTGGGATAAAATTAGTTTAGTTATGATGTTCCACCTTGTATGTATGGTGGGCCCAAATCTTCGCAGCGTGAGGTCATAAGGCCTCCTATAAAATGTATCATTTCCTGCAAAAAATGTCATGGGATAATTAATAGTAAGAACCATTAAAATGAATCATGTGAAGAATAATTTTCATAGTGAATAACAAATACATAAAATGAGATACATTTCATCTTTTTAGTGATCTGTTTCAAGGTTGGAGGGTCAACTTGACCAAAATTGACCAAAAAATAAATTTGAAAAAATTTAAAAAATGTCTAAAACCAGTCAAACTCTACCAGGGTTCTATTGCTGATGTTCTGAAACTAAAAAATGTACTATGACTATATTAATCAATATACCTTGAAAAAAATATAGTTCATAATACATATAACTTGCCATGACCTTCATTTTTTGTCATTCTTAATTGATGTTGTCATTGATCATACTTGGGATATTATGGAAAACAAATATTGCTAAAATAGATGGTGAAGCTGAAAGTGAGCACTCTAAAACTCTAACAAGCAATAGCAATGATGTTGGAAATCATTGAAAACTGAACATTGAATATGAAAGAAGACTCCCACTTTTGGTTCTCTGTACAAAAATTGGTTAGTATCTTCTATTGAAAGCATGATATTGCAATGTACCAAATGGCACATCTTAATAGTACACATACTTCCACTATTTAGATCATACAGTGCCAGTAGAAATATTTAGATCAAATTTGGAACTCACAGATCCAGTTCAAAAACATTAAATTAAAAAACATTAAAATGAAAAATAGACTTGTGTAGGGTTGTGCCCTCGCATAATAGACTTGTTCAATATCAATAGAGGAAATCACGAACTCTAAATTACAAGTGATATAAATGTACTTGTTGCTTTTGGTCTCCCATCAATGTACCTGCAATATTACCATTTGAGCAATCCAAATTAAAACCACCATGGGTACTGAATCAAATACTTCATAGCTCAAATTGAATTACTAAACTAGAGAATTACTAGTATAGAGAAAAGGTCATTGATAATTCAGATGATCCTACCAAACCCCTAATAAAAAGGAATTCCAGAATAATTAAACAACTTGCACAATATGACATACTAAAGAAGGTCATGAGGCATCACTCCACATCAAAATCCCTTGCATTCACCACTTCCTATCATGTTTACATCTTGCAAGAAAATCCTTATTACAATATAAAAAATAATCATTTAAAGTACCTGGACATTTCAAAGGCATTGATTCATCAATGTCAATCAACAATGATGTCTGCATAGCTCTCGTGCTAGAAACATGGGTAGCTCTAGGAAATAATGGTGAATTATCACCAATACATGCACTATGATCCGCATTTGGTGGCGTACCAGATGGTGCATCTCCTACCACACAAAAAAATACACTATGTGATGCACCCAAGATTAAAGTACAAATTACCAACTCATAATTAACACAAAATCAAATATAGCAAAACAAGGATTTACCAGCTAGACATCCCCTTGTTGCCAATATTGTAGTCAGCAATCTCGTATGGGCATCTGTCAACCTCATAGGAGTCTCCTACACTGGATGACCTAAACAATACATTGTTAGCAAAGACATTCTGAAATAATAAAAGTAAGAGTTAAGTTAAGAAGTTTTGAATGTTCTAAATAAAAAATTCCTTCTAACTTGTTAACTAAAAGATTATTTTACTAGTGGCAGTCAGAGCTCTGCTACTACCGGCCTCATTGCATTGTCCTTGACTAGGGTGTGGATTAGTTGCCAAAAAATCCTGTATAACAAGAATTTAGTAGTTAAAGTTTCTTACAACTCTTTAAAAAAATTGCATCAATAAAGTATTTTTGCACATATTACATATTTTACTTCACAACATAAAAGATTATAAAATATAAATCTTTATTGAACTTTTTTTTATAACTAAAGATTCATTACTGCTTACTTCATAATGTCGAGCTTGCACTCTCAAATCTAATAGCCTCTTCATCATCTTCTTGGATTCCATATTTGCCTCATCCAAAATTTTCATTATTTCTAAATTAATTTTTTAAATTTTTTTCTTCAACATTTTTTTTACATTGGGAGTTTCAACAATATCCTCATTAGAAGGTGTAGCTAGTGGCTCGATACTTACTGCTGTTGCTTTACCCTTATCCTAAACATCAAATTGTGAGAGGAATATAAATAAAACTATCATAACAACTCAAAAACTATAAATAAAATAACATAATAAAATAACATTTTTCAACTATCTAATTTGTACAATTTCAGTAAGGTTTACCCTTGTTGAAGAAGGGGTGGGAGTAGCATCCTAGTGGCCTCTATCATCGGTTGGATCCATATCGTCCTATCACAAAGATTAAACATAAAAAATTTAGCTAACTGAAAGCAATAGACAGGAAAAAAAACTTATTAAGAAAATGGTATATAGTACTTACAACCCTCATTCCCCTCAAAAACTTATTGCACAAACAAAAACCTCATTCCCCTCACACACCTCAAATATGCAATTGGGTTGCTTACTAGTTAAGGAAGGTCATGTACTATTTATAAAACCTGCAATATTACCTATTGCTTTTGGTCTCCCATCAATGTACATAGCAAATCTTTTACTTTGATCATTTTCTTTCCATTGTATATAATTAGTTGATAGTGCATACCTACGCATACTTTTTTTATATCAAACAACCTACATCCAATCATTTTAATTGTAACATGGACAGACATACTTGAACAATTTGAGAACTTTGTTGTAACATACCTTTATCCCATCCATAGAAAATAGGCCCAAACCATGTAATGAGAATGGAGCAATGCGATATATCCTCTCATTAACACAAAAATCTATGTTAATTGGAGGTAGCTCATTGGGTACCCATTCTTTCTCAATGTGTGTGTACTGAAAGGGCACCTTGATGTCGCCTTTGGTCTCATCATCATAAGAACATGACCCCCCATTAGCAAGGAAAAATTGCATGCGTTTATCAAATTTTTTTCTAATCTTTTGACCTCTAGTTGATCTCCCTATTTTAGTCGTACTACATGTAGAGATTTCATCTACCATTTCCTCATTTCCCTCATTCGATGTAGATAGATTTGACAAGTACCTATTTGGTGGGTCTTGCAATCCATCAAATGGAAGGTGAAAGTGACAAATATAAAATGTAGTAAGTTGAAAGTGATTATACAATTATATTTCTATATGGACCTTCTTTCTCTATATATACATTATATGATTATATAATATGTCTATTTATAACATACATGCTCAATGATAAACAAGAAGAATATAAGAAAATTATGTCTATTTATTTACTTATACCTACTGATCCATGTCACTGTGCATGATCCACGCCAAAGGGGTCAAATTTCCTACATATGTTAATCATTTATATTAAGTTAGCTAAAAATTACATGATATGCGTAAACATGAATAAATTTACCTTATATATGGAATGCAAGATCGTCAATAGAAGGGGTGATGATGTACCTGTAGTCAATTGATTGTTTGCAAAAGGGTGATAATTAGACACAATATAAACATTGGTAATTATAAATAACATATGTTGTAATCATTAGAAATGAACACAATAAATATGTAATCAAATTTCCTTCATATGTTAATCATTTGCCTTAAGTTAGCTAAAAATTACATGATACACGTTTGCTACAAATAACTTAGAAGACGACATGAACAATAGGCAACATCATAAACATGAACAAATTTCCCTTATATATGGAATGCAAGATCGTCAACAAAAGGGGTGATGATGTACCTGTAGTCAATTGACTATTTGCAAAAAGGGTAATAATAAGACACAACATAAACATTGGTAATTATAAATAACATATGTTGTAATCATTAGAAATGAACACAATAAATATGTAATCAAATTTCATGCATATGTTAATCATTTCTCTTAAGTTAGCTAAAAATTACATGATACGTGTATGCTACAAACAACTTATAAGACAACATGAACAATATGAAACATCGTAAACATAAACAAATTTACCTTATATATGGAATGCAAGATCATCAATAGAAGGGGTGACAATGTTTGTAGTCATTGACTATCTTCTTCTTCTTCACCATCATCATCATCATCACCATCATCACCATCATCATCGCCATCATCACCATCACCATCATCATCACCATCACCATCACCATCATCATCATCACCATCACCATCATCGCCATCACCATCATCTTGATCTTCATCATCTTCAATATCTTCTTCTTCCATAACATTATACTTTATCGGCCTTCCTCTTGGATCATGTCTAACAACAAATGATCAACCTTGTTTATGTGAAACCTCTGAGTAAAACACTTGTTCACATTGGCTTGGAAGAACATAGGGCTCATCTCCAACTGGCTCAACTGACCTTGTATTAATCATTGTAAATCCATTATCATGTTGAATAACCATTCTATCTAGATCATTTTGATTTAGTCATAACCTGTACCATTTGACAATGAATACAACTACTTTGAAGGTGTTAAATTCACACTCAATTATATCATGCAAGATGCCATAGTATTGATTTTTAGATTGTTGAGGATGTATGTCATTTCTAGATGATATATTGGTGACCTCAAAAATTGCAGTTATCCCAAAATCACAAGTTTTCTTTGTGTCATCCAACTTTTTTATGTGAAATTTTTGGCCATGATAGTACATAGCTTTGTTGTACTTGACCTAAAATTTTTAAAGTGTGTGTAAATTATTTGCATCGTGAGTTGATACGAAACATACGTCGAGTTATGATCATTAATAACTAGATCAACTACCATCGACATAACATTGGAATCTCCATTACGATGAGTTTCTGTAACCAATGAAGCAACACCTTCCCATGTTAATGAGCAACCATTTTTTTGACATCGTTCAATCCATTTCATCATCCAATCAAGATTGTTCGCAATATACAAATGTATTGCATCCCAATCTCGACCACCTGTTTAAAAAAAAATACACCAATTATAAATAACTTATATTGAAGATTTATAAGAATTAATTAACTACAATAAAATCTTAGATTTACCTCTCACTTTCCTCGATCTATCTTTGCCCATCAAGTACTCCCCTTCGAATTTGTTAATTGAGTTGGGATTTCAAATACGATCTACATGGATCTTTGCTACAAACTTAGGAAGATATTCACTAATGTACACCATGGTCTGGTATACCATATATCCCTCCAACATAGAACTCTCAAGATGTGATCTTTGTCAAACCAAGCCTTTCAAAAATTTTAAGTACCTCTAACCATCCACATTGACCTAGTTGGTACAGGTCCACACAATTCAATCTCCTCAACTTGTTGTATGAGGTAGTGTTCTTGTGCATTGAAAAAACTTGGAGGTAGACACTTTTGCATTTCACACATCAGAAGAGGAATTTTTCTCTTTCAATATTTTATATCTTCTTTATTGATTTCTTTAGATGAAAACCACCTCATGTATTTTCCAAGATCATATATAACCTGTTTGAAATTGTTGGTGAAGCAGTGTGGGAGAGATAGAGGTAGAACGTACTGCAATATTTGTAAAATGATCTTGTCAATATTTTATAAAAGAATGCAATTAAAACTACATGCTGTATATAAATATATAGTGAATACCAAATAACATGAATTACCTTAATAAATGTATGCCAATTGTGTGTTTTCAACCCTAGCTCAAATTTACTTTTCGTTGATATGAGATTGTTTATGCTCGTAGCAAATCCTATGAGAAATCATATTTTTTTTATGACTTCTTTTATAGCATTGCTCCGCTACTCTGACAATAACCAACTAAGGGCACTTGTATCAATCTAGTCTCCATTATTATTTGATCGAATGCCATTTTTTATTGCATGGTTGGATTCTTTGTCACTACAAGTTTTGACAATTTGGTCTTTGTCACGCTTTCCATCCAAGATTTTCTATAATGTCTCTGTTACATTCTTTCCAATATGCATAGGATCAAACAAATGCACAATTGGGAGTTGCTAGTAGTACGACAACCTAGTAAATTGCGTAGGATAAATTTTTAATCCTTTTGGAAGTTGGTCATTGATGCCTTGATGACCTTTACAAGCATCAATCACATCATCAGTAAACAAAATACAATATCGAAGTATAAATTTGAAACAAAAACCATCAGATGGAATGACATTACCTTGATGATTTATTTTATTGTATGCTAACTTCCATAGGGAAGGTGTCATTCTCTATGGCTTTGACGTAGTCTCTTCTTTCCCATTGAAAAGATGTTTTTTGATAATTTGATACTTATGATTTATGTGCAAAAAGTGTCTATTCTTATTGAACACCTGCTTTCTTAAACTTTTTGAATGACGAGATTTTGTCTTTGGACCACAAACTGGACATGCAAATTTTCCCTTTTTTTGAAGACCTACAAGATCATGTATAATTGGATTAAATGTGTTAACTTTGACATACCATAAAAGAGGTGTTAAGAAGAGAACATACCGCAAAAATGTGTTAGCCTAGGGGCATCGTGTATTGTCCATACAAGCATTACATGAAATTAAAATTGTCTTTTTCCTATTGGTCTATAGATGTCATAGAACACCATCAACTCATCGATAAGGGGTTCAATATATACATTGATATCTTTAACTTGGTACTTACCTAGTTGAATGAAAAAAAACATTACATAATTATTATGACCATTTTGATAGATTAGTAATAATAAATTAATTTAAATGACACTAAATCAAAAAATACTTGGAACAATCAGTGTCAACACTATGTGCTCTCTCTTTATGGACAACCAAGGAGGTATGTTATTGTTGATAACAAAAATAGGCCACACCGAGTAAGTAGATCTCATTTCTCCAAAAATATTGACACTGTCTGCTGCGAATGAAAGCTTGAGATTATGAGGTTTTTCTTTAAAGTGTGGCTATTTTCCCTCTATTTCCTTAAATTTCAAACCATCTGTAGGCATTCGCATAATGTCATCTTGACTTCTATTGCATTCACTATAATCCATAAATTGTGCCAAGTTATTGCACCTGAATAATCATTGTAGACATGGAATAATGGGAATATGTCAAAGAACATTACAAGGCACCTTTTTTGTTAATCGATCTGATTGATATCTACTGATATGACAAATAGGGCATTGTGTTGCAAATTCATGCTATTTATGATATATAATATGATCATTTGAACATGCATGTATTGTTTGATACTCCATTCCAATATCTTTCATGATGGTAGATAATTCTCAGTACGAGCGAGGTAGAATGTTTGATGGTGGTAACAAACACTCACCTATCAACCTACAACCAAAATATAATTTGTTAATTTAAAGAATATTAATTGCTACACGAACCCAATGTTAATTGTAAGGGAACTACAAGTAAACTAATGAAAGGAGATGGCATACCTTAACATACGTGTCATTACTACGTTGGATAAACCATTCATAACCTTCAAGTTCACCAACAAGAATATAGTGGTAAGAAGAGTTGTTTTGGAGCCTTTATATAGGGACTCGTGTGCCTTCTCAAGTATAGGTACATCAAGCTCTGTGTCAACATCATCATCATCATCTTGATCATCATGATCATCTTGATCATCGTGATCATTTTGATCATCGTGATCTTCATCATCATAGTCTTCTTCCATGGTATCATTAACTTCTACTTCAATATTCACACCTCCATGTTCCCTCATTTGGAAATTCGCATTCTCTGAATTGTCATGGTCCATAACATGAAACTCAGGGATGTTGACCTATATGAAAATGATGACCTTATATTAACCATGACCATGATGTCATCATCAAATCATGTCTTATGTAATTTATAAACTATTAAAATACATACTAATGGACGATATTCATTTCCCTCTTCAATGTAACCATGTTGCCTACAATGTTTCTTAGCCATTGTGATTAGATATCTTTGAGTCTTTAAGCCCTTACAAATTTTGCAAGGACAATAACATTTTCCATCACCTTTTCTTTTTAAGTTAGACCACAGTGTAGCAATTGTCTCCCTATTTTTTTGTGCATTGATATCATCAGACATGGTTTTTCTTGAATGGAATGACTCGTTGGTGGAAGAAGGATGATTTGGTTGCAACCTATAGATGGAGTAGTAAGAGGAAGACACATATAGAAATGAATACTAAAGAGAGATAGATAGAAAACCTCAGAAACACAAAAGTCGATAATCTAAAAAGTTGTCCACAATTGCACATTAAATAAATAGTAACAGATCTGCAAAATAGTAAAAAGAAAACTTGATACCAACTTGTATTGAGAATAATTGATCAAACTCGGATCACCTCAATGTGAAAATTCATTTAAGATATGGTGATTAAAAGTTAGGTTTTTTTATCAAAATCACTGCAACTCAGAGGACCAAATCTTTGCTGATTAGTTTAACATAGATTGGTGAATAGAAAATTCGTAATAAAAATTTGATTTTTTTCCACACTTGTTCAAACCATATAATGAATGACAAAAAATGAATTGTATACGAGTCACTCCAAATCCTTAACTTTTAATACGCTTCATAGATGAGATTGCATTATATGGTTTGAACAAGATGTGGAAAAAAATGAAATGACAGAGTCACTCCGAATTCTTAGCTTTTAATATGCTTCATAGATGAGATTGATCATGACTCTATTGATGATTTAGAGTGATAAGGATACAAATAGAGTGTAGTTTCTTTGTAAGCTCATGGTTTTTAATTCATTTTGAAGGTCACTATGTTGGAACAGTCAGAACCAAAGGAGTGTATGGAACAGTCAAAGCTTTAAGTAATATATGAGATCTAAAATCACTTGTAACATCAAACAACCACTTTGATATGGCTTAGAGAACCTAAAAATCCAAATATTATAGGGAAGCATCCAACACAAACAAAGTATTTTTCACATACTTCACATGGATGATAGTTTTACAAACTGTAGGGCCCATTTATCGTTGCACCAAAATCCCTGACTGTTAGTGAACATGGAACACCACATAATTAACCACTCGTGGGCAGGGAAGCGTGTCGCATCACCCAAAAATCTCCCCCTTGATGCACATACCAGGTGCTTACGTGGGTCGGGAAGGCACTGGGGAGATTTGAACCCATAACCAGGCCAAAACCAGGCTCTGATACCAATTGTAGGGCCCATTTACCATTGCACCAAAAGCCATGACTGTTAGTGAACATGGAACACCACATAATTAACGACCCGTGGGCAAGGGAGCGCGTCACATCACTCGACACAAACTTGGAGACAAATAAAGCTCACTTAACCTTGAACAAAACTAATGTTTGTTCTTCAAAAGTAATGAAGATAGTAGAATACCCAAAAAACTTAACTTAGATTTGGTTGAATTTAACAAGAAGGTTCTAAAGACCATTCATTAGAGAAATCAATTCAAAGGTGATGTCTTGTTGCATATGGTAAGAGAATTTCACTTTCTAAAAGAAATAGAATGCTTACTAGCTCTGTGACACATTTTGATACAAAGAATTATAGTGACTAGTCAAAATATCAATATGCTCAATTTGGTATTATATGTCAAATTTTATAGTGCAACTTGACTTCGAAAGGCATAGGTACTATCTTTAGTTTCTTAGCTCCTATTATTTAAGTAGACTTTGATGCAATAAAGCTTGAACTCTATTTTGAAAAGAAAAAAGTTGTTGATTATTTAACTTCCACCAGTGCCAGTTATCCAATTTATATAAAAAGAATACTATCAATATTTGATAATAATTTCCACGATAAGTTGATGTAAAAAGAAGTAGAATGAAAGTATAGTAATAATCCAGATTGAGTTGAAGACAAATTTATGGTATTCATTGATTGTGAAGGATATCAAAATCATATATTATAGTTCAAAATTTTGAAATAGAAGAAGATATGAATGTTAATTTTAGTTCTAATCGAAGATATAGCTCCAAATATTTTTAATGGTTATATACATACTCTTGTCAAGAAATAAGGTTATTATTTTTAAAATAACATTTAATCTTCAAAGCCACCCAAATGAAAACACAATATTTTGGTCTTTTTGTTTCAATAATCCACTTATCAAATGGGCAATCATATCATTAAAAGCTTCATTATAGTATTTATAAAGGTCTTAAATTTTGTCAATTACAATCTTCCATAGAAAGAAAAGAAGTTACCAATTGCCCAGCCTAGATAATTTTGTTGAAGGAGATCTATGTTGTGGAACACTTCCAAGAAATGCAAGTTACACTTCAAAACAAACAAAGAAACACAAAGTCAAATGGTACTTTCTGCTTCTATAAATTCCATTTAATCCTAATATTAACATAAAATAGAATGAGTTTAAATGACCATAAACAAATTAGCTTTAGAAACTTTCATGAATTCTTGGAAATTTTTGAAATATTTAAATTGAAACCCAAAGTAACATGAATATTTGGCCTTAGTTATCAAACCTTATTTTAGTAGCATACTGAGGACTCCAAGAGCCTTACAGCAACCAAGGAGGGTGGAAGTAATCCACCATTGGCAAGAAATAAAGATTGCATGTGCATATAACCTCAATCAAAGAGGATGATCTTAACAAGAACATCACATAAGAAATAAGATTAAATATCATAAATAGGGATAAAAAACTTCAGAATGGCCATTATATCAAGCCATCATTTGGATAAAAAAGTGGATCATCACATACACAAAATTGATGAACATTAGAAACAGTGATGAGCATATTACTTTCAGATTGATTTAAAGTTCTATATTTGATTGATACAATATAGAAATAATATTCAACAATATAAAACCCTTCGCCAATCAACAGTAAAAACTTCAAGAGATGATACCAAACCTTGCTATAGCCCTAGGCTTCTTATAATTTTTGTTGAATTTTTTTGTGTTCAGATTCAATTAGGGTTGAAATAAACTTTTCTATTTTAGTGTTAGTTGTCACTCTAAGAATGATGCCATCAATACTTCCTGATATTGCAGTCAATGTCATGAATCTCTCTTATCAATGACTTGAAAACCTCACTTTTCTTTTACAGATGCCTATTATGTTGCTGAAGTTTACCTAAAAATGTTGTCCTTAAAATAACAATTTTCTTGACATCTTACTTCTATTTGATCAATAATTGATTGTCTCATACATCTTTATATGTACATTTTTAGAAAATTTATGTGATCTATTCTGCATGGTGCTTCCAAATTTGATAGTCTACACATACATGTTTAGACTATCAATGATTATATGCTAAAAAAATGTATCACAAAACCACCTTAAAAGTGTATATAAATAGAATAGTTAATTAAACCTGCTTGATGTACGTAAGAAGAGAAAAGTAGTCAATCATTAGGCTCAAATTTAAAAGATCGAAAGAAAATTTTATAATATTCAAAGTCTTTCCTCAAGAAAGTCTGTCATTATTTCCTTAGAATGCTTCAGCAAGAGAAATGGCTCAAACAATGAGTGGTTTATAAGATGTGTAGACTATCAACAGTTGATAACTTATTATGAAATATATAATATAAACTACCAAAAATTATGCATTAATATGTATAATACATAAAACTAATAATCAATGTAACTTACAACATGTGCCTAAGGAAAGAAAGTTTCATCAATACATGAGAACGTTGTAATGTGCAAAGTCTTCTATCAAGAAAGTCTATGCCTATTGCCTAAATATGTTTTAAAAAATGTAGCAGTTTACCAAACAACAGTTGGTTATAAGAATGTAGTTATCAACAATAAATAAGCATTAAGACATTTGTGAATGCAATTAAAATTTGATTGAACATTAAAGATCACGATGATGCATAAAACAAACTACAACCATCTCTCACAAAATTGTGTCATCATGTGTGTGTAGTGTGCATGCCTGCACACTTAGACAAGGAAACATTTTTGATGAGAGGTGAGTAAAATGTTTTATGCATCATAATATTTTGCAATATTTATTCATCATTTTTATTATACTAATTCATACTTGTATATTGTCAATGGCTATATTAAACATCCATTGTTTGATGAAAGAAACCAGATATATCCATCGTGATGCTAGAAACTAACTAACTAACTCTGTGTGTTGTGTGTGTGTGTGTGTGCATGTGATAGATTTCTCTTTGTTACTGCAAGGGAAACCCCTACTTTCCATAGCCTAGTTCA
The DNA here is from genome assembly GCA_028749045.1 of Cupressus sempervirens. Classification (NCBI taxonomy): domain Eukaryota; kingdom Viridiplantae; phylum Streptophyta; class Pinopsida; order Cupressales; family Cupressaceae; genus Cupressus; species Cupressus sempervirens. Next base: position 279,973,150 of record CM053792.1, on the reverse strand, counting down.
GTGAGAGCATTAGGTTCTATTCTGTACTTGTATATAAAGATATATAAATACACTAAGTGTATAAATTGTGAAAGGCCATTGCATTTTGTTTACTGCATCATTATGATCGTCAGTAATCATTTAACATTCTTATTTCTCTCATTCATTTCCTTTTCCTACCCATATATCTATGTTGATTACCTATAAACTACACACTAATTAATGAACTATTTCTCTTCTAAGCATGTGTGGACAAACTTTTTCTAAAAAATGAGAGAGAGACAACTCCAGTTTGTTTCATGCATTATCATAACTTCAACATTTTTAGTACACCACCAATTGTCTCTTACTCTTTGGATTAGCCTGTATACGATGCAGCTTAACACCAATAAGCAAAATAAATTGCTTCTTGTTTACACCCCAACTACCATGCACTCTTACCTTGTTCAAACTAGATAAGTGAAATAAATTGTTTACTATTCACATCCTAGCTACTGTTTTTTCTCAACTTTCTCATATTGGGATCTCAATGATCAAAATAAAAAAATGTCTTATCATTTGTATCCTATTTCTAAAAATTTAACAAAATAAGCTAATACATCACCTTGGGACATTACACTGCAATACTAATTCTCTAAGATATATTTATTGGAGATCCTTCCCAAAGATGGTTTGTAGTCAAAGTTCATTAAATTTGATGCCTATATGAATCTAAAATTTAGATACCAGCTTAATGCCTTCTAAGTTCTATAGTTAACATGTATCTAGATTCCAATGAGAAAATGGAGATTATGCCTTCCAATTGATCACTGACCATATTAATTTTGTACAAGTGATTATGCCTTCTGAACTTGACAATAGCACTTATTGCTTTAATCATAATACCCTCAACCCTAAACCTTATCACAACCTCTTCTACTACATCCTAAGGACCTAAGGATGGATACTTGGATAAATCATCTAAAGCTACCACTTTGGCCATGGTCAATTTGTTTGCACTATTGAATTTTGAAATCTCAGTCAAGAAACTAGAACAAGTGATGTTGCATCTAATTGACTTGGCATAGGCTTAAGCTTCTCAAGCTCCCATTTTGTCCATGGCCAATTTCCATATTGGATTTTGAAATCTTAGTCAAGAGAACTAGACAAGTAGAGTTGCATTTGATTGATCTAGCATAGGCTTAACTAAACAAAGAATAGATTTACAAGTCATGGTAACCACCATAATTTCATACACTTTAAAGAAATATTTATCCTCATCCTAAACAAGGTCACACAAAAGAAAATTCTTCATATAATGCATTAAGTGTTGATATATTGAATAATTGTGATCTTATGCCCTTTAATCCTCATAGATAGTATTCTACCCCTTGCCCTTGGGAACTCAACCCTTGCAACTTCAAGAATTTTTCCACACTAAACTCAATATTTATTAACCTACCCTATCACAAATCTCTCACCCAAGAACAATGTTGAATGTTCTTTATTATCAAAACAAGTAGTTGATTACTCCTCCATATAGTCTTTGAATTGAACATGATTTGAATATACACATATATTTGGACATCTTCTAGACTCCACGTTCTTCTTTTGATACCCCTCACAATGCTTCCCTATTGTCTTGTATGGACAAATCCACATCTACTCACTCTTGTCTCCATCCTCTTAGTAGTAAGATGATTTTCTTAGACCCTTCTTGCACCTTTTGCACATGTTTCTTTGTGCATGACATCCCACATCCTTGTGGATAGATATTATATACCTTTCCTCATATTATTTCCAAAATGTTAGGTCTTATTGCATGTAAGATAATGTTAAAATACATTTCGTAATGTTCTTACTTAACCTATATTAAGGTTTTGACAATTCCTAGGAAAATGATTTGATCTCTGCAAATATCATAGGGTCTTAATCCTTGCAAATGCCAAAGCAATGGATATTCAATACTCCACCATCTATACTAATGGATCTTTAGCAACACAATACAAAACTATGAAAAAAGAATTATAGACTATCAAAAATGTCAATATATAGGAATTATGTAGGAAATTCAATACTTTATTTCTTCAAAATAGGTTTACATTCATTCTCCTCATGTCATTGATCATTGCAAATTTTATAAACTTATACTAACTCCTAAAATTGACAACCAACCGTAACTACCCCTGAACTGACCACAAATTACTTATTTTTTTAGTTTATTACATTATGTTTATGATGTCAAGTTGATAACAAATTAAATTTCTCTTGCATATGAATACTGGCAAATTATATCCAAATGATTGTTTCACAATATAAGGAACACATTTTGTTGACTATTTCTTAGTTTACTCCACCAACCCTCTATTAGCCTTTGTTAGACATATTTTGACTCAAATTACATTCATATGGCATTGATCACTATAATTACATTATAGAATGACCTTATAGGTCATATTAAACTATATTTTCTATTGGAACATCAGGTGATCCCATAATTTTCCTTTATCTCTCAAGTGCTTCTGCAATACAAGGAAAACATTTGAAATGAAAAATATAGTAGTGGAACACTAATAAAGGGAACAAAAAAATAGGTTAGTGAATACAAGATTAGGAATGAATAGTGTAAAGTTTGATGAGTTGGAAAATAAAATAAATGAAATATAGGGAAGAAAATGATGCCAAAAGGATATATAATATTTTGACACTCATTGAAAAGATTATTGTCTAAGAGAAATCCCAAGGATGATCTAGCTGCAACTAGAAAAACAATGTCAGTTCAAGATGATATCTTGGTTGAACTGGATAAGAAAATTGCAAAGTTGAAAGTAACAAAGGATGAGTCAAATGCCAAGATAGATACTTGAGTAGTGGACACACATTTAATATTCTTGGACTTATTGAAGTAATTTTGTAAATTCTACCATTCAATTTCTTACAGCCAAGCACTGATGTTAGACCTCTGACTACTTTTGAATTCTCTTCCAACAAAACATAACTGTATATGAAAAAACAGGTAGGGCAGATGAAGAACCCACAAAAAGAAAAGATTTCAAACAATCACAATTTGATGCCCTAAATTTGCCATAAAACCCTCTTCCAATTTTATCAGCTCGAGAAGGAAAAGTGAAGGATGAAGTTAGCCGCATGGGTTGCTAGACCCCAATCATATTCACATTGCAGGGGAAACCCCTACTAGAGAAAGACTACACTATCTCTGAAACATACAACAAATAGCACTGCGTACTGTATAAAATCTCCATTATTTTGTAATATCCAAGAAAATTATCAAAAATTGGCTAAAAACCCAATTGATACAGACTAAAATTTTACTTGTTACAATGGTTGGCATCGAAGTCAGGTCCCATTTGACACGTTCCTTTAAAGCGACTTGGTACTGGTGGCAAATCAGCATCACTAAAGCTTTTTTATTCTAGCCAAACACCTACATTTATATTGTCCAACTCTTCAATGTGAATGTTAACACGAAAATTAATTTTCACTAGTTGAGTTTGGCCCTACACAATGGCGTCTCAGTTTTCAATGAAGCTGGTCAACCTTGGCAAAGGCTATATCAACATATGAGCTTGATGTGAGTCCTCTCTTTGGGAACCCCCCTTGAAGACACTATACCCTCATGTGAAATGTTGGAATGCTCTGAAACCCTCGACATTGACTTGCTAAAATGAAATGTGATTTTTGCCCTTTTTTTTTTGTCTTTATGCTGCCGTGTGCATTGCAATTGAGACCAAAATAATTGGTCACAATTACGACCAACATGGGCATGTTATAAAAAAAAAACAAAAGTTTGCTTTATAAATTGACCAACCAACCCATTTAAAAGAGTTGGTCAAAATTTAGGGTTAAATGCACTAGTAAAGGTTGAGTTATGAAGAGGAAACTATAAATGAACATTTGGTTAGTTAGACTTTGACAAGACAAAGTGATTGTTTAAATCATGTTGCTAGAGGAGAAGACAATAATTAACAAGAATTGGAAGTATGAGCAAAGATAGATCACATGTGTAGGTTTGACCAAGTAACAAAGTAAAAGAATAAGGAATTTTGATGAACATGTCGAGTGATGCTAGTGTCAACCAAGCCATAGTAAGTGCCAAGAAAATTCAATGTTGACCGAGCATTAACATCAACCGAGTGATAGTGTTGATGTTGAGAAAGAAGTTTTATAGTGACCAAGTAACTTAGTGTTGAGATAATGGGTGTTGCACACATTGCATAATATTGTTATTATTTTCTCATCTAATGTTCCACCTAGATGGACGTGCAACATGTAAAGATTCTCATGAAATATTCTTGATGAGTTGTATTGTAACATTGTGATAATATTTCATGTAATTATTTAATATTGGGGAAAAGAATTAAATGCCCAATATTAAATGTGGGGTCAGTGGGTTAGGTAGCACATGGTTTTAGCACATGGTTTATGTAATACCACTTAGTGGTTTTGTGGGACTTGCTACTATATAAGCAACCACAAGGGTAGTTGTTGTAGAGAGAAGAGTGAGAAAGGCAAGAGTTGAGCGGGACAAGGCTTGATAGGTTAGCCAAGGGAGTATTTGTGAAGGTTGGGAGCATGGCATGGGATGTGTGGATTCATGCTTGTTCACATAGTTTGCTCGGTTGTGGCTATGGCCATGAAGGCTTCCATGGTTGTATGGTAGTGGTATTTTTTGCTAAATAATACATGGTGATTGATGCTTTTGGAGGCAGGGTTTTTTCTCTCAATGAGGGTTTCCCAGGGTATATCTTGTGTCACAATTTTGTGGGTATGTTGTCTATTCTCTTGCATGTGGATTTTAATTCTATATTTATTTCAGATCTATTATGGGTTATGTGGAAACGGTTATATTCTTTATTGCCAAGTTCCCTTACAAGTGGTATCAGAGCTATGGTTTTATTATTGTAACCCTAGATTGAATCCATGAGAATGCATGAGAGGATAAAAGAAAATGACAAGATATATGAATGATTTATTGTAGATCTGAGGGTTTTGGATTTACTGTTATGATGGGATGTTAAAATATTTGGGTATGTGAAATTTTTTGGACAAAAGGATTTTTCGGATGTTTCATTTAAAATGAGGGTTTTGGGGGGTAGCTTGCAAAAATGACCTCTTGGGTAAAAACAGACCTCACCATTGGATCCGGGTCAACGTTTCCATAAATTTTGATATATAATATGCCCTAGTTTGGCCATGTTCAGAGAAAATGACAGAGTTTTTTGGTTTCAGTCCATGATGGCCGTCAAATTTAATCCTGTCAAAAATTTTGTCACAGAAAAAAATAAAAAATGAAAAATCGCAGTGAAAATGGTAAAAAGACTATCTTAGTAAAATGACCATAACTTTCTCTTAGAATATTGGATTTTAGAGTTCTTATAGGCATTGGAAAGCTCATTTAGAGCACTACAACTTGGTGTAGGTTTGGTTCTATGATTTTGATTTTTTTTTAGGTTTTAAGAGCCCTAAAGTTAGATGTTATTTATTTTGAGCACGGATTAAGGCATAACTTGGGCATACAAAGTCAAATTTTGGACTTCGAGTAGTCAATGAAAAGCTCTTGGAGAGCTCTACACATTGGTTCAGATTTGGTGCAAGTTTGGCATGATTTATTTCTTGATATATTTATCTGAACAGTTTATAGATATATTTTGACTATGGTAACATTGTGAGTTTATGACATTGAAAATTTAAGATTTGATGTCATTATATACTCAAGTTTGGTCTCATGATGATATGGTTATCAGTGTTTGGTTTGGATATGTATGAGGACTTGTTGGATCTACAAGTTGTGCAGTGTTGTAAGCGGTCTATCCTTACAGGTTGCATTTATGGCTTGGTTATGGGTTGTCTTTGCCCATTGATTTTTCATTATTAATGAATATTCAGATTGGTGGCTTGGATTTGGGTTGTCTATGCCCTGAGTCACATGATTTGCTGATTTTATTCTTCATGTAGAAGGGATGAGATGTTGTTACCAGGTATAGTCATGGTGGAGAATTGTGGTTGACTATTTTATGTTGACAAGTTGGACATATTGAGAGCCAGATGCTCAGTTCATGGATGTGATCATGGTTTCATGGTTTTTTGGCATGACATGATTGGATATATAGGTACATCCTTGATGTTCATTAGCTTGGATTCCTGATTTAGTTATGGTGGTATATCTTCTTGGTTGAGGATCATGGTTATTTAGTTTCTTTTGAGGAGCTGATGATGTGCACTTTGAGTTCTTTGATGGTTTGATGCCTTGGTTGATTCTCATGGTTAGAGGATGGATTTTTTTCATCATGATGTCATGGATAGCTTGGATACATAGTTTAGTGGGAGCTTGTGACAGTGATGAGGTGACAGTGCAGGATTAGTTCTTGGTTTGGTTTGGATCTTCATGTAGAAGATGGATTTTATGATTCCATAGGTGACTTGGTACCATGGTTGAGTGGGAGTTGTTGGCATTGATATATTTATTGAGTGTTTGCAGATGTTGGAGGTTTGTCTTAGATCCTGTTGCTGCAGAAGCATCTTTGACATTTGCATGGTGCACTTGGTTATCTTCATGGTGTGTGAAGATGGTTCGATCTTGAGGACTCATGGAGTTCTTAGTTATCTTCATGGTGTGTGGAGATGGTTCTTCCTAGTATGTAGAGATGATTTTCTTCATGGTGTGTGGAGATGGTTGCATCTTGAGGACTCACAGGGTTCTTGGCAAAGGTGTGGTTTATGCTTTTATTTGACATGTTATCTTTGGTATAAGGATGGTTTCATTATTATGTCATGGTATACTCTTGATACGCATTTAGAGTTGTGACATGTTATAGTATGTTCATGTGGAGCATATTATCTCTTTGGTTGAGATGGTTAGATCATGTTGTCATGTTTATGTTCCTGAGGCCATGGTTGAAACTTTGACATTGATCTTGGTTTAGTTTCTTGGTATTGAGTACACTGATCATAAGCTGGATACTTTATGATATTGCTATGTTGCATTTGGAGTTGGCATGGATTGATTGGTTATAGGTGCTCATGGATACTTAGAGATAGTGGTGATGCTAATTTCTCTTGGATTAGAGAAGTATTTGTTGGGATGGTTGATGGTTTCGATAGGAAGTCTGAGGGGAAGTCACTTGATATGGACTTGAGAGGAGATTTTCCTTAGATGAGTCTTGGTTGGAGACTTGGTTATCTTGATGAGCATTCTCATTCCCCACTCTTGGTCTACTCGATGGTTTGCTACTTGAGAGGTATAGCCCATTATTTCTCTTAGTTGCATTATATATATGCTTGTCTTTCATGGATATGGATCTTGAGCTATGGTACATGAGTTAGTTTTGGAGGGTTCATTTGAGAGATGGTTTAGCATTGGTTATCTCCATGTGCATATGTTGTTATGCTGGTTGAGTTTGGGAGATGGTTTTATATTGGACATATTCTTTGGTTTAGGAATAGTTTATTGAGTTTGATCTTCTTGTGAGAAGCTAACATCCATGATTAGTTATATGGTATGGTTTGGGTGTTGTTCAGGCTTCTTGTTGGGGTTTTATGGAGGAGATCATACTTGCACAGTTTACATCTAGAGGTGTGTGTAGAAGGACATGATATAGGTTATGATTTGCATGGTTTCTCTGGTCTTGGTTATCTTCTTGGATATTCAGTTTTGCTTACATTGGATTTGAGATTGGTTAGAGATTGTGATCACTAGTTTGTGTTCATGTATGTTATGTGAGAGATGACATGGTTATTACTTTATCTCTTTCCTCTGTTGGCTGTGGAGAATTTTGGAGACTATTGGAGACTTGTTACAAGAGTTGTTCTTGTAGGATATCAATTTATGTATTGCGGATGTCCTTGATACTACATGGATTCACTTCTTTGAGATGTTGTGAGTGGATTGGTTATAGATTTGACATTATCTTTTGCAGTGGGAGCTTCTTGGTATATATGTGGCTGGTATTGCTCTTGAGGCTTGTGATTGTAGGTTACAGATTGGATATGTTGATAACATGAGATTCACTTGGTATACCTTTGAGGTATGGATAGTTGGATGGGTTTGGCACTTGCTGTGGGTGCTATTTCAACTATGGATATTTTTACAACTACGGATACATGTGATTACCTTTGGATCAGGTTTTTTTTGTGGTTGGAATTTTAGTTGGTGCAAGATTTTATGATCTTCTAATGTGATAGGTTGGGTGGCTTTCTCTTTGGATGGCTTCTATGTATGTCCAGTGACAGTGGAATAATAGAAAGTGAGATCATTCATGTTTGAGATGCTGGATACTTTTATTTTGTTGTGGGTACTAGGATGGAGCACTTGGTGTATTTTGATCCATGATGGTGGATGTGCTGGGAGGGATTGTTCCCTTGTTCCTTTATGTGGCTATGGATTGACCCTATGCAATGTATACAACAAGTGGGAGATTGTTGAGATAATGGGTGTTGTATACATTGCATAATATTGTTATTATTTTATCATGTAATGTTCCACCTAGATGGACGTGCAACATGTAAAGATTCCCATAGAATATTCTTGATGATTTGTATTGTAACATTGTGATAATATTTGATGTAATTATTTAATATTGGGGAAAAGAATTAAATGCCCAATATTAAATGTGGGGTTAGTGGGTTAGGTAGCACATGGTTTTAGCACATGGTTTATGTAATACCACTTAATGGTTTTGTGGGACTTGCTACTATATAAGCAGCCACAAGGGTAGTTGTTGTAGAGAGAAGAGTGAGAAAGGCAAGAGTTGAGCGGGACAAGGCTTGACAGGTTAGCCAAGGGAGCATTTGTGAAGGTTGGGAGCATGGCATGGGATGTGTGGATTCATGCTTGTTCACATAGTTTGCTCGGTTGTGGCTATGGCCATGAAGGCTTCCATGGTTGTATGGCAATGGTATTTTTTGCTGAATAATACATGGTGATGGATGCTTTTGGAAGCTGGGTTTTTTCCCTCAATGAGGGTTTTCCAAGGTATATCTTGTGTCACAATTTTGTGGGTATGTTGTCTATTCTCTTGCATGTGGATTTTAATTCTATATTTATTTCAGATCTATTATGAGTTAAATGGAAATGGTTATATTCTTTATTGCCAAGTTCCCTTACACTCAGTGATGATCAAGTGTCAAAACGTAGTGTTGGTCAAGGAACACCATTTTAATTATTTGTGAGGAATCGTAATTTCCAGCCGATTAAGTTAATTTCTTGGGATATAGAAAACATGTTGAAGATAAGGATTGATGAGTTGGACCATTTAATTTTAGGAGAGGATTAGGTAAATGACCTAAGAGATGAATTCAATGATAAGTTTCTAGAAAAGAAGAGATAAATATAATAGCGATTATATACATTGTATTTGATGGTTGAATTGTGAACCCTAAAGATCTACGGTATTGATTAAGTAGCAAAAGATCAGAACCACCTATTTAAAGAGGTACAAAGGAAAATTTTTTGTAGATAATATATGGGTAGAGATGTTGTGCACATGTGAAAGAGTTCCAAAGAGTTGGAGTTCTTACTGATGTTGTTGACTGGTGAATCTAAGTAGAAGGCTTAATTGAGTTGAGAAGAAGTTAAAGGTGATTTCTTGAAGAGTTGCCAAGTGAATATGAGATTGAGATGAGAATGGAGGCTAGATAGTGAATTAGTATTAGGGGCTAAACAAAGATCTGAACATGCAAAGTGAGTTGTATTTAACAAATCAAACTTGCTATTAGTTTCTAACCATTGTGAATAGTTTTGAAATCCTTTAGTCAAGGTTGACCTAATACAAGGACTTAAGAGTCTATGTAAGTCTTTTAACTGGGTAACATTCTAATGGAATGTTCTAAAGTCCTCTAATAAGGCCACTCATAACAAGGTGATTAAATCCTTTAACAAGGTCACATTTAATAGTGTGTATTATAACCTTTAATAGGGTTGGCTCTTAACAGGGATTACTTCAAAAGAGTGAAAATTGGTGAGATGTTGCTAGTGGTTTTTCCCAAATTAGATTTGCACATTAAATCTTTGTGTCAAACTTGTGTGGATGTTATTATGACGAATTATTGATTTAAGTTTACACTCTGCAAGACTGTTATTTTAGAATAGTGGACAACTAGCTAATGTTGTAAATAGTTTACAATAGAGATCGAGCAATGGAATAATAAGATATGAAATTATTTAAGTGTTTGCATTTTCAATTTGTACATCTGGACTTTGGATAACTAATTCACCCCCCCAACTATTCTAAATATTCAAACACTTAAGATCATTGAGATTCTTCCTCATTTCCCAAAAAGTAGTAACTTTTTCTTGAAACCAATGAGAAGCTTCATAGTCTTTATTTATGGCATCTAGAATATATTTTTTACTTGGACAATCCGCTTTTGGGTAGAAATTGTAGGATGTCCTGGGATGCACTTTTTCTTTCTATTTGTAAAATTCTTTAATTTGTGCTAACAATTCCTGTATTGAAATATTGTTTTCATTAGCATATTTATCCATCTCTTTTTTGATCACTTCCTAGGAGTCCATATTTTTTAAATTCTCAATCAATGATGTATGTTCATGCTGAAAGTTTCTTGTGAAGTTCCCATTCTATGTAAGATTTGTATGAATTATATTTAGTGGATCATATTGCCAGTGCCTAGAAACATCAAATTTAAAACCTATAAAAAACTAACGTGTCACTTTGAATGTTTTTTGAGCTCAAATGTGAACCCTTTGCATTAGAAAGGCAAGGAAGGAAATATGGTTTTCTTTCGCTGACCATGAAACAATACATTTGTAGGGTTCTATTGCTAAGTTGTAAAAACTTAATTCATTGTACTCTTCCATAAAGTACCATTAACCAATTAAATTTCACTTCCCAATTGAATGCAATCTTTACAAAGCAAAAGTAATCTAGGCATTGAAGTGTTTGTAATTTTATGATAAAGGGGCACCAAAAAGAAGTCTACAAACTAGTTGTAGTCCCTTTGGTTATCACTCATCCTTATCACAAATCTCCATTCATTTATTGTTTTCTCAAAATTAAGCTAGAGCTTGTTTGTTTCAAATATTTGACGATGCTTTGATATTAGAAGATAGGACAAATATGTTGTGTCTCTAAATGTATTTTGTGAACCTCTATTAATCATTAAAAAATGCTCTTGAATGAGATGACCAATGTTCTCAATAAAATTATATCTTCCTAGTTATTTTAGACAATGAATATTGAAAATCATTTCTAGAAAACTGGTACCAATTTTCTCATTACTTTCCAAACCCAAATAAATTGATAGTAGGGATATACTATCTTGAACCCATTGCAAAAAAAATCAAATTCATAGGGTAGTTTATGATCGTGAGCTAGATCGAATCTGTTTGCTAATCCTCTGATATACAAATCTTTTTTATCTAGTTGTAAGTTTTCATATGATTATGCCAGTTTCAAGGTCAATGGGGGTTGAATTTTGTGCTTCATACCCTAGGCTAATAGACTAGAAAACTCACTCTATGTTATCGACATAGTTACTTCCTGTGTATTTTTATTAACAATTCCCTTTCTATTTTCATCATAGTTTTTAGCACAAACCATTGCAAATTCTAAAGAAGGGAATACTTGAGGTAACCCCATGCAGGTTATTCTCGCAATTCACATTGAAAATTTATTTACAAAGGACCCTATCATGTTGTTCATTTCAACATATTTTGACTCCTTTTGTGGATCATTCCACGTATTTTCAATTGCATATCTAATTTCCTTCATATTCCTTCCGTAGATAAGAGAATCATAAATGTTGTGGAATCCATTAGTGAAACCTGACATTTTAACCAGTTTGTGAAAGTCTAATATTAGTTTCTTGGTCCCTTGTATTTTATGTTGGGTTGCACTGCCATTTCTATTGCCACTTCTTTTGTATGAATAACTATACACAAGCACAAATTATAATTTACAAGCATGATTAAAAATTAAACCTTAAATTATAATTTTATTTATTTTTACTTTGTAACTTAGCTAGTTGCTAGAATGTAACAATTAGGCTTACAATGCATTATTGATTCAAAATTAAAGCCTAAATTCTACAACCGATACTACACTTATAGTGAAAAAATGTGTTCAAGATTTTTCCCGGAAAGTTGAAATTGAAATTGATAATTGTAGTCTATGAGCTATCTTGGAAGACTGATTCTTCATTGTAATTTGAAAATTGTAACCCCTTTTTGATTAGTGATGCTCTAATGCTTTCATTAAAATTTGGTAGTTTGTGTAAAGATCCAAGATTGAACAATGAAAACAAAAACCTTATGGTCTACACAACAATTTTCTTTTACAAATTGTAGAAATGGGAGAGTTGAGTTTGTGTTTGATATTAATTTTTATTACGTACATTATACACTGTATAGTTGATATTATAATTTATTGTGAAACATGAGATGTTACATGAATAATTAAGGATTAACTTTAATAATTATTGCTACTGTTTGAAGAGTCAAAGACTTCTTTCTAGAGACTTCTTTTTAAGGGAAATTTTGAAAAAAAAATGAGTGTTTCCAAATTTGACCCAAAATACATCTCAAGTTGTTGATCTTTGATGATCCACTAGTGGTCGGTGCACTGATCATCGCCTCTATATTGTAGACAAAAAATGATATAGATATCACCTCACCATGCCACATCATAGTAAAATTATGAATAGTAATCAGTCACACTTATATGTGTATGTCATACACATCTTCTTTCCAGGAGCATTTGGGAAAATAAGTTGAGTGTTGTCAAACTAAGCTCAAAATACATTTGGAACTATTGATCTTTATTGATTGAATGGTTGTTGGCATTTCCCCTTTTTGGTACAATGTAAATAATGTCAATGTTTTTTCACCTCGTGTCACTATGATATTTATGATGTCTTAATGAATAGTGATTAGTCACACTTGATAAGTCTATGCCACATCTTCTCTCTGGGGTCATTTGGGACAAAAAGTTGTCTGCTAACAAAATTGGCCCAAAGTACATCTCAAGTCGTTGATCTTCATTCATCCAATGATGGTTAGGTATCCCCTTTTTGGTAAACTATCAATGATGTAGATTATGTATCACACCTACACTCACATTGGTCATTAAACACATGTAACACTTTCAGAAGCATTTTGCAAAATTTGGGTTTATTTTCCTAGGCTTCGTAGAATACATCATGTCATTATCGTTGAGTAATTGTGATCTAATGGTTGTCATGTTAAACTTAAATTTAATATAATAATAAGTTGTGAATAAGTATAAAATTAAAAAATCGTTCATAAAATGAATCAAATTTATTATGTATATTTTTATTACAATAATAATAATTATTAAAATAACAAAATTATATTTCATACTACATAGAATTATAATTAATTGAATTTAATTAGATAAATTGTTGTAGTTAGTAAGTTACAAGTAAAAACATAATTAGTATCACTCATAAGATGAATAATATTATAGATATTAATTTTTTTGGTGACAAATTTAAGATATTTAATTATCATATTTTAAATAAAATTAATTAAAACAAAAATTAACCCTTATAAATGTAAGCATTTAATTTCTTTAAAATTAAATGGCAACAACATCTTCATAGTTCTATGCTAGTTTAAAAAAAATTAATATAATATTATTATATTATATTATAAATACAATAAAAAAGTCCTTAAATATATTAGAATATTTCTAATTTTTAAAATAACAAAGTTATCCAATGATACTTTCAACACAAAAAATGAATTCATAGAACTTTAATAAGCATTTCAATTTTCAATTATTCATTTTAAACCCATCTAATGGATACATAAATTTGATTGTCCAATGTCATTCACATTTACACACTTGAATTGGTCGCACTAAAAGAAATCTATTTTTTAAGGATATAATTTTCATTAAAATTTGAATATTATTATTAATAATTTTTAACACACATAATAAAAGAGGTAACATAAGAGAAAATCATGAATTCATACTTGACACTTGTATGGTAGTAATTATATATTTCATTCATGAATCTTGTAATTGATAGTTTCCAAGAAAAATATATCAAATTTTAATTGATCAAAAATTTAATCTACTAATAGATTATAAAAGTAAATATCATTTTTGCTGCACATATCGTTTATACTATAAAGCTGATTGTAATACTAGTTATTAGAGTTAACATGTGTCTTCTTTCTAGTTGACATTTACAAAAATGGTTTAGCATTCCCCAAATTTTCTCGAACATAATCTCGGGTTGTTGATCTAAGTTGATCTAACAGTGCTAATATTAGCATAAACTTAAATTACAATGTCAATCAAATGATGTATTATTTGAATTAAATTTTAATTACATGTTAAATATCAAACCTCAATCCATTAATTTTAATTCAATGTTAAATGTTATATTTCATTTCTTACAAATTTACAGGAAAATTTTGAAAATGCCAAAATGTTGAAGAAGTTAGTTGAACAATAAAACACAATTTTATATGGAACTACAAATTTTTTATTGATATTAAAAAAAAACTATTATCTATATCCTATAGGAAAGGAAATGTACAACAATTATAATTTGATAAAACAAAATACAAACAAAAAAAAGGTCAACTGGGGTGACGAGCCAAGGGTAAACACTAGTACAACTCTATATAGAGATCATGAGAGATGACTAAGTCTATGAATTATTTAAGCCATTAGTTTCCCTCCTCCACTTCATCTAGATGAAACCATTTTTAGAGAAAATCCCTACCAATTTGTGCCCATTCTTACGAAACTTCAATTGTCTAGCATTTAGGCCCAACATAAATGGTTCGAGGGCCACATTCTGGGTAATTTGTAGAAGCTCATGGATTTCACTTGGCAAAGGGATCCCCACCCCTAATACTGCATGAGAAACAACCTTAATTTTTTTGTCCAAGTATTCTTCTTTAAAATTGTTTCTCAGGAGCATCAAAATTATGACCCTTTCTCCTTCAAGGTCAAGGAGAGAGACTAGAAAATATGACGTGATGTCTATGTTGACACTATAAATATTCTCATTCTCTAGAAACTCGTGGCCCAACACCATTTTCATAGCATGAATGATGATATCCACAATGGGCCCAACCTCATTGAAAATTGACTTGAGGTTTTCATTAGGGGAGGGGCCTAAAAAGTCCTTCTAGTCCTCTTCCAATTTGCATGCCAGAAAAATTTGAGTGTCCATCTTGATTCTCAATTTATGTAAGTAGAGGATTTAGGCAATAATTAACTATAGAATAGTGACTACCATAACAATTAACTAAGTACCTGCAAATTACATTATGTAGAGATCAATCACTACCACTCTACCACACTAATTAACTAAACTAGACCAAAATTTATCAAGCACTACCACTATCAACTAGTGACCAACAAAAAGGAGATGAGAAATGATGAAGAAAGTGTTGGAAATTTGTATAAGAGGTGAGTATAAAGATACTTTGAGGTTGTTATTTATGGAAATATATATGTTGTATTTGGTTAGGAGATTCTGGAGTCATTTTTTGGAGAAGATGACTTAGAAAATTGTCTAAGTACCACAAAGGATAATTGTCATCAAAGAAACCTTTTTGATTTATGAGGTTCATAGCGAGTGAGTTGGCACATGCACACTTGAGAAAAGAGAGTACAGTGTATAAGGATCCTACATCTTAGAGTGCATGTCATTGTGAGATGTATGGATAGAGTTATTAAAGTTTTATTACTTGTAGTCATGTACAAGCATAAAATAACATAGGAAAGGAAATGGTAAGTTGTATTAAGGAATTATTTTGGTTAACCAAAATAATTACTTAACTAATAAGGGATAACATCCTAGATGTTAACTCTAACTTAGAAAAAGTCAATTTTATGTTTTGGGACATGTGTAAAGACTTGAAGTCCAATACGACAAAACATAAAGGTGTAAAGGAAATATTTGTATATGAAAAGTTGTGAGATGTATTTGGATATTGAGATATACTTGTTATATGATGTGAACTTTACGTTAGAGCAAAGAAAGGACAATATATGTAGAGTTGTGTACAGAGAGCTACAAAGGACAAATCAGATATTGAAGATATCAACATTGTCAAAAGTTTTTTTCATCTATACCTTTTGTGTATAGAATATATCATTGTATATGAATGTTTGACCAGTCAGATCATCTTGATACTTTTATAATTGAAATACCAAATCCTAACAGGGTTGATGCTTTGAACAAGGCCTGGTCCTCTAACAAGGACAAATACACTATGCAGATTTAATAGACTCCTAATAGGGTCAATATATTTCACAAGATACTTTTGATTAGTGGATTATTTTTTGGGTACCATCCCCACCAGGGTTTCCCTAGTTAACAAATAATGGTATGATGATTTTCATTGTGTTCTCACTATGTTTACTTTTCAGTTTGATCAAATGTGCATGTTTTAAGACTATTAAAGATATAAAGTTTGTGAAATATTAATTCCCCCCACCCCACCCCCCTCTTAGTGTTTCCCATTTCTAACAATTGATATAAGAGAACAATTACTGAAAGGATGCCTAATAGCTTGAGTAAGATCACTATGGATATGGACTAGTTACAAAAGATCCTTGGAGGAAGCTCTTGAGGAACTTGATGTAATCAAAGAAGAAAGAAAGAGTCTAAAGAGAAAATATAAAGAGGCAAATTCTTACATTTAGAAGTTAAAAGAGTAGATTGAATCTACTAACTCTAAGAAGAATGAGTCAAATACTTAGATCAAGGATAATGGTGCAATTTCTAAGCTAAAGAAGGAAATTAAGATTATAAAGCATGGAATTGAAATTTCCAATCTTAAGATGAGTTTGATGGAAGTTGAGAAGAAAAGTCAATCAGATTTGAGATCTGAGAATGCAAATCTAAAATCCAAACTTACATTAATGGTGACATCTGAACTTGAATCTACAAAGTTACAACTCACATTACTAGAGAAGTACAACACTATTGTGAAAGGAGAGCTTACACAGACAAAACAAAATCTTGAGAAGATATTTTCTAGCACACAAAAATTTGACGAGTAGATAATGAAACAAAGACCAAAAGGTGATATGAATGGTATTGGTTACTACAAAGGAGAATCATCTAAGAAATATGAAATTATGAAAGAACCATATCTAGTAATCCAAAAAACTAAACAACAACAACAAGATCTGAATAAGGAAGTGCCTAATCAATTTGAACAACCTAAAGAAGTGAGGAGACAGTTTAGTAGAAGATGTTTTGCATGCAATAAAAATGGTCACATGAAGAAGGACTATATAGGTAATTATTCTAACCCCCTTTTTGGTTATTGTTATAGTTGTTATGCAAGTATGGACATAGAGCAAATGAATGTACACAACCTATATAATGCCATAAGAAATGGAGTTATGTGTTATAAGTACAAAAACTTTGGACATATTTGTAGAGATTGTAGATTACAGATCAATTAGTCATGACCTAAATATGGAAGCAAAGTGATAACATGTCATATTTGTAATAATTTGGGACATACAAAAAGATTTTTGAGGATGAACAACATGAGAATACCAAATAACATGAGATCACCAAATGCAAGGACACCTAAGTTTAGAAGGAATGTAAGTCACAACATTAGAATAAATAAAAATAGTGATGATAGACATAAATAGTATGTGAAAGAAAATGTAGAGAACTTCAATAAAATATTTATTAAAGCTAAGACACCAAAAAGCACACAAATATGGGTAGAAAAGAAGACAAGTAATGCATTCGATAACAAGTTGAAGTCAGTAATAGTTGTTGACAAACCCTTATCAAATTAAACAATCTATTCATCAAAAGGTTAAGGAGAAGTGACACTAGAAAATTATTTAGCCGTTGCAAGATCAAATTAAGACTTGTAAAGTTTAGAGAAGGTTCATGTGGATGAAAGAAAGCTACAATTAAGTGCACATACAATTCTAAGTTCATATGTGAGTGTATGAATATAAAATAGTTATTTGGTTAAAGGAAACAACTGTTTAGCCTTGCGTAATTGCAAAATTAATGCAGAATTGAATTGAAGAAAATATAATGGATGAAATCAATGGAATAAGTATCATTTGATTGAGCAAAGAGTTGAGGAGCCTTGAGAAGAAATTGGAGAGAAAATTGCAAGAAAATTGAAGAATTTATCAAATAATTCAATTATTTTGTGGAAAAAGCCATAGTTTGTGAATTAAAGGTATTTACATCTTTGCATAGTTAATTTTTGAAGTTTGGTTGATATTTTAAACCTGTAAGAATGGAAGCATCATTATTGCATAATTTTGTGAATGTTCTAAGACCTAAACTAAAATTAAACCCTATACAACCTATGGAAGATGACCCTAACACCACATTTTCTCAAATTCCTGATGGAGTCTTGTATTTGGAAGATATTAGGATTTATACCCATTGTAATATTGAGACTATAGGTGAGAATAATATATCTGATGAATTTGATAAGATATATAAACAAGGCATGTGATTTAAGGAAGGTTTTGAACACTTAGGTCAAGTTGATGTAGTGAAGTACATGTTTTACCATGAGTTTGATAATGAGGACTAGATAAAGATCATTCTAAGTAGAATTCATAATGAGATAAATTGATTCATGGCATAACTAGATTATGCAATCAAGGATCAATTCCACTTAATGAAAAGAATGTTAAGAATATTATAATTTAAAAGACTAAATCGACCTCTAATGGAAGAGGAATAGTCATTAGTCAATTTAAGAAGGATGATGTGAGGTTTGTAAGTAATATCATTGCCACTAAACTATGTTCTAGTTCAAGGAATGATGAATTGGAAGTTGGCTTTGAACATCTAGCTTATAACCTATGTATTGAGAAAATTCAATTAAACCTATGTGAAATTTTGAGAATTCAACTATTAGATAATTTGGAAAGGATAAAGAAAACAAGGAATACACAATTTAGATTTTAGTCATTGATTACATACATGTTTTTCCATCTATTGAAGAGATTTCCATTTATACCTATATCTAATTGGACAAATGAGAAATGTATAAAGGAAAATATCACAGATCTATATAGGAGGCATCCTATGGATAAGGTTGATGATAGTACAACACTTACTGTGAAACATTTCAATCATAAATGAAGCATATATCCATAATTCCAAATATATAGTTGAGAAATATAAAGATGAATTATGTTTCATGGTTGACATCGATGTCACTAGTATAGAGGAAGTCACTCCTAGATTAATGTTTGTAGATCCACTTGGTTATGAATTCATAGAAGAAATAATTGAAGCATATGCACAAAGGATTCTAAATGCATATGAGATACCAACTATTTAAGATTTGGAATTTGCGAAGAAAATATGAAGATGGCCTATCAGATAAAGTGTGAAAAGTCTGCAAGGAGAAGAGTTGACAGTGAATTGAGGAATATTTTGGAGTTTGAAATGATACACTAAGAGTTTTTTGAGGTTAAGAAAATTGTATCTAAAATGAGTTAGAGTAGTTAGAAATACATTTTGATTATTCCACCATTGTCAGTGGAAGACCCTAGCATTGCACCATCAACACGTGCCACAACTTGTTCCACCACCACCAACACCAACACCAATAGTTATATTGGATCAACCCATGGAAGAATAATATGTAAGTGTAATACATGTTGACCTAAAAACACAAGGAGGTCAACTAGATTTGTTGAAGTAAAACAAGAACAAGTAGCAGCATCAAAACCCAAAAGAATATAAGAGGAAACCATTGGAACAGGAAAAAAGATAGAAAGTTATAACTACCTATGAAGAAATAAAGATGAGAGGATAGTTCACTCCACTAGAAGTCCAAGCTCAATAATCACAACCACAAAAAAAGAGGAAGAAGAAGGCATCAACAAGAAGAAAGAAAGTTGGAAACCTAGAATTGAGAATCTAAATGATTCTATCTTAAATGAAAGTAATTTACAAAAGTTCAAGCAATATTATGACATATATCTAGTATATGAGTAAAGGAATTGGATGCAAAAATTATCCAATATATGATTAAATTTAAGAAACCCTTACTTTCAATTTGTGGAGAACTACCTAAAGAGATATATGATAGATTGAATGAAGTTTGATCAAAGACAAAGAAGGAAGAAGAAAGTTTGAGATAGGTTGTTAAAAGATTTTATGATGTGAAGAATAATGTACAAATGTAAAGGATAATGCATAAACTCAATCCACTTGTGCATGACAAGATGTGAGTCATAAGACTCTTAGGAGGATGGAAAGAAGAAGTGATAAAAGACACTAAAGAACTTGTAAAGTAGAAATTAAGTGAACATGTGAGTAGTGAAGGATTTGAGAAATACACAACACAAATCCACAAAGCCCTTGAATACTTGCATGTAAAAAACCTATCACAAAGAACAAAAAGACAAGAGGAGGCAAGGATTTTCTTTGAAAATATGCAAATTGTATTCTTATAAAATGAAAAGATACAAGATACGTACAAATGATCTATCCTTGTAGAAGGAGATTGAAACTCGAAAAGGGTAACCTAAAAGGTAAATGTTATTTAATAATTACTAAATAATTATTAAATGAGAATGCAAAAGATGCATAAAGTGAAATCATGAGAAGGTAGAAAAGGTAATTTAATAAATGAAATTAAATGAATCTTTTTCTCTAACACCTCCCTTAAAATGAGAAACGATGCAGTTACAAACAATGTAGAAAGAGCAAGGAAACTACAATGCAATGCTGAAAGAAAACTTGGATCTCAAAAAAAAGGTTTGATAAGGTACCCAATCACAACCAAATCTCTATTAAATGGACAAATAGAAAAAACTCAGTGGGAAAAACTCTACTTCAAAAAGAGATAGCTAAAAACCTAGTGAAGGACTATAGAAGCCTCCAACTAGAGGATTATTCCAGAAAATAAGAACAAAGAGTGATCATGAAGAAACATCATTGAAGCATGAAGAAGTCATAAAATCTATCAAAAATAAACTTTTTATCTATAGAACCTTCACTAAAATAGAACTTGGTCAGGTAGAGAAGACTATAATTTGCATTGAATTAGGAGGCACAGAAAGGCAAACAACTGAATTCAAAGATATAGATGACATGAAACAAAAAAGTTTGAAGAGATGACAATAAAACCAAAGAAGCATGAGAAATAACAAAAGAACCCCCCTAATGCTGATAAGGGTGAGGTGATAGGAAACTGAGGAAGTGGGCCAATAACTCCTACAAAAAAGAAAGAACCAAGAACATCGAGAGTGAGGAAGAGGTACATACATCTATAAAGGCATGTGTCATCGACACATCATGGGGCTAATGTCATGGAAGGGACACTCACTTGACAAAGGAATATGATACTAAAAGGAAAACAACTATCCTCCCATGTAACTTGATAATGTAGTGCAAGTACAATAAGTCACAATGATGAGAAAGATCCCAAAAATGCAAGGAGTGGCACTTTTTTTTAGTGCATTTTCATAAACATGCTTACAAATGATATCAACAATGATCAGAAAAGGCAAAGAGTTGTTACAACAAATAGTACAACCTAAAAGAAGAAATCCCATGGCATGAAAATGATCCCCAGACTTGAAACACCCAAGATATCCACCATAATAAAATAAAGAAAAAACCATAATAGAAAGAGCTTCGAGTATAATCTAGAAGACAAAACAATATTTCTGGAAAGAGAATTGAACACACTTTCAGAAAATATAATATTTTTGAAAAATAGAGTTAGGATGCTCAAGATATTCCCCCTGGAGTGAAAAATATGATACCCCACTTTGACTGCCCAAAAAGGCAACCAAACAACATCAAAACCTAAAAAATCCTATACCATTGTCTCCATCTCAGAACCAAATTTTTGATACTTATTTCACATCAAAAAAAGACCTCCATATGCTCAAGCTACAACCAAAAAACTAACAATTGGTCAAAAAAGGGCCTGAAGGGCATGCAGGTGGGATGATGAAATGTTGATGTCGACAATTCACTACATTAAAATTGATGGCCTAGGGACCATTCTAGAAAAAAAAATCTCCATGTGGTAGTGCCACGTGGCAGTGTGGGCCCTATTGCTAATGTGGTGCCTAACATGTGGTAGGTATTAACGTGGCATTAGTGCCATGCAACAGGTGCCAAAGGTACCACATGAGTAGTGGAGGGTGGCGAAGATAGTGTCGATGGAGACATGGTGGTAAAGGCTAACAGAGTGGAGGTTGGGTGAGGCTCATGCTAAGCATTGATGGTGAATGGAATCTAGTAGTGACACGTCAGCGGCAACAAAATTTGGCAGTCGATGCTGCTAAATGTAGAAAACTAGTAGTTGGTAAAGAGCTTTCAATGTTAGTAAAGGCCTACAAGCCATTTTTTACTATTAAAAAAACAAAATAATTGCATTGTAATGCGTGTAGGAGGCTATATGACCTTCTAGGAATTTTTTTTGCCTCCTAGATCAACATTGTCCAAAATGGATGAACTTTGTATGAAAATATGTGTTTTGATGCCTTCTAAATCCAACCATGAGGTCAGTTTGGCCTCAAAGTGCTCCAAATTCTAGAGACCTCTCACATTTTCATGAAAAATACCCAAAAAACACCATATCTAATCTATCAAACCCTCAATCTCCTTTTTCTCCAAATACTGAACAAGATACAATAGATATGGCTCTGATACCATGAAGGATTATGTAATACAAATCTGCAAAGCTCTCGAACACCTGCATGTAAAAAAAACCTATCATAGAGAAGAAAAAGACAAGAGGAGGCAAGGTTTTTCTCTAAAAATATGCAAATTATATTCTTATAAAATGAAAAGATACAAGATACTTACAAATGATCTATCCTTATAAAAGGAGATTGAAACTAGAAAAGAGTAACCTAAAAGGTAAATTCTATTTAATAATTACCAAACAATTGTTAAATGAGAATGCAAAATGTACATAAAGTGAAATCTTAAGAAGGGAGAAAAGGTAATTTAATAAATTAAATTAAATTAACCTTTTTCTCTAACAAGCAGAGCTTACATTAAAGAGGATGGAAATGAAATAATTACACCTTCATCTACAATAATGCCTCCTAGCACATCAGAAAGGGACACCAATATGATAGTAACAGAGACTTCAAAAGACAAAATAATTTTGGATGCACCTGAGCCTAATCAAGAGGAAGGAAACTTGATGATGGGGGAGCAACAAAGACCGCAACTTCTACTACCATAAAGGCAAAGACAAAAGAAGACTTGATAATGAGAGAAGAGGAAGTCAACAAGGAACCAAAAGTAAATGTTAAAGAAACAAATAATGAGCCACCACATATAACCATTGATGATAGATACTATGAACATTGATAGTACACACATTATGGGTGATGAGATCGAGGATGATCCATTCAGGGATCAAGATGGTATTGTTGATAATTTGGCCATTGAGAATTTGGTTGATTACCCTAGTTCTGATGAATAAAAGAAAAATGATGAATTGAAAAAGAATTGGAGGATAATTGTGCAAGAAATATCTCACTTCATACCCCAACTGAGACATGTTGAGATAAAAGAGGATATTGTGGCCATTTAGTAGCTAGATGAACCTAGTCAATAAGATGACACTACAAATGCTAGCTTGAGACCTTAGCCTATGCAACAATTAGAGAAGGATGAACATCATAATTTACAAAATCATTTGGAAACATTGGCCAAGGAACCAAGAAAAGAGGCTCTGAGTTAATCTAAGTCTCTATTGGAATCGCTATTGGAAAGCATAGTGAGTAGTACACCGTTGGTAGCCACATAAGATCCAAAAATTGAAATGTCTAGTCAAATTTTAGCATTTTCCACAAGAAAAATTATTGAGAAGACCAAAGGCATCAAAAGTACTCAAGAGACTCTTGAGGAAATGATAGATAAGATGAAAAGTTTGATAAATATATTGATCACTGAGACTGATCCATAGAAAAAGGCAAACATGGTAATGGAGGAATTTGACAATCAATTCAAGAAATTAGTATAAGTTTCTATTGTGAAGGCCCAAGCTAAAGATGATGCTAATATTTTTAGAAAAATATGTAATAATGTCAAGGATAATTTGGTTAACTTAGACACATGCATCAAATAATTGAGAAGATGTGTATATGCAGGAAAAGAGTTATTAGAGAAATGTGCCTTGTCACATGAATACATCCAAACTTTCACCTTATAGATCAAAGAAAAATAAAAAGAATTGAAAAGTCTAAACAACGATTTAAGAAATTCACATGCTTAAGTCATTGAATTGGAGCAAAGAATTAGTAAAATACATGATAAGCATAATATACTGGAGGCAAGCAAGAAAAATATTTTACAGAGATTTTTTCTATTAAGGGAACATTTATCCTTGAAGATATACTGAGTACATAAGCAACTTGATGATTTTCTGAAGGCTAAGGTATCTTATGAGCATTTCACTTATCTAGACTTTCAAGCCACTTAATTTTCATCTTATGGCTTATGTGCACTTATCATTGTATCTGATTTAGTGAAAGATGCATGAAATAAATGTCTAATAAGTTTGAAGAGTAGTTTTGCAGGTTGCATTGCATTGCTAACCAACTCATCAACACAATAAAATTGAAAGAAGACTTAATTTTTTGACTTGTATATACATTTTGACTCACCTTTGCGATTGATGTCAAAGGGAGAGTGTTTGTATGGAAAATTGTATAGTGCATAATGGAAAGGGGGCGTAGTATACATTATAAATAGAAATATAAGATATAATGTAGGGGGGAGTATGCATAATGTAAAAGATGGTATATAATAGAAATAATCCACATTAAAAAAAATATTGTATGGCCATGTGAAGAACATCACATTTTATAATTTTGTAATTTTGGGACTTGGCCAATTTTCCCATATGTTGCCATCAATGCCAAAGGGGAAGATTATTGGAAATTTGGCTAACAGGTGAGTATAGAGATACTTTGAGATAGTCATTTAAGGAAAAAACCATGGATAGAAATAAAAACTACATGCAAATATAACCAATAACAAAAAATAATAGATCACAGAAAAACGAACACAAGACACCAAGATTTAATGTGGTTCACCCAATCCCTGGGCTATGTCCACCAAACAGAAAGTCCAATCTTATTACAATCTGGTGATTACAACCTGATTACAATCTGTAATCCCTTACAACTCAATACTGCCACAAGAACCAATTTTGCATCACACTATATAAATAATCCCTAACCCTAAGCCCTTTTATACAAGTATTAAACCGCTTTAAGGTTATAACATGTCAGCCATAAATTAGCCATAACTTTAGTGGTGAATCTATGAATAGTACCAAAATTATTATTTTTTCGATAAAATTATGGAGTATGTACAGTACTTTCCTGATCAATCACCATAATCTAACAATCTCCCACTTGGGGACTGATCACACTCCACATTAAACAACAATCTCCCACTTGGAGATTGATCCTGTAGCAATACCACTACCACATAGGGCTCCCACTAGATCAAACCACCCTGGACTCTACTATTCTTTTATTCATGGTTAGTCTAGAAGACCAACCGAAGCTGAAAAGGAGTTCAACTTCTCCCTTGTTACAACCTTTGTCATCATATTTGCTGGATTGTCATTTGTATGTATCTTCTCCAGCTTTAACTATCCATCCTTCAAAATCGATCGAATGAAATGATACCACAACTGTATGTGTTTGGTCTTAGAATGCTGAGCTGAATTCTTGGCAAGATGAATGGCACTCTGACTATCTGTGAACAAATAATTATCCTTCTGAGGATGTCCCAATTCTTCCAAGAAGAACTAAAGCCATATAATCTCCTTGGCTACCTCTATAGTAGCAACATACTTTGCTTCTGTAGTGGATAGAGCATTAATCTTCTATAACCTAGAAACCCAGTTCACGGCTGCCTCACCAACAGTAAAGACATAACCTATAGTACTCCGCTTGGTATCAATATCTCTTGCCAAATCTGAGTCAACATAGCCCTATAAATTAGCAGTAGATCCCCCAAAGTGTAAACACTTATTGGATGTTCCTCTCAAATATCTGAGAATCCACTTGACAACAATCCAATGCTCAAATCCTGGATGACTCATATACTTGCTAATGAATCCCATTGCATGTGCAATATTTGGCCTTGTGCATACCATAGCATACATCAAGCTTCCTATAGTTGAAGCATAGGGTAGCTTGGACATCTTATCCTCTTCTTCTTGTGTCTTGGGACACATCTTCTTAGTCAACTTCAAATGACTAGGTAAAGGTGTGTTGACAGCTTTAGCATTCTCCATAGAGAAATGCTACAACACCTTCTCAACATAATCAGCCTAAGATAGCATCAATGTTCTATTCTTCCTATCTCTAAAAATCTTCATACCAAGGATTTCTTTTGCTGCCTCCAAATCCTTCATATCAAATGCATGTGCTAACTAGCATTTCAGCCCCTTAATATGATCCATACCTAGCTACAAGCATAACATCAACATATAAACATAAAATGATGTAGCTATCATCATCCAACCTCTTAAAATAAACACAATAATTTGAATGACACCTATTATAGCCATGCTCATGCATAAACCTATCAAATTTCAGATACCATTGCCGAGGTGCTTGCTTCGAGCCATATAAACTTTTCTTGAATTTGCACACTAAGTTCTCCTTACCTTTGACCTCAAATCTCCATGGCTGATCCATATATATTTCTTCATCCAAATCACCATGAAGAAAGGCTGTTTAACATCTAGTTGCTCTAAATGAAAATCTTCAGTAGCCACAAGACTTAAAACAGTACGAATAGAAGTCATTTTAACAATAGGAGAAAATATCTCATCAAAATCAATTCCCTTTTTCTGTGCAAATCCTTTTACAGCTAACCTGGCCTTAAATATTTTCTTACCTCCTTCCTCTTCTTTCAACCTATAAACCCACTTATTCTATAAAGCCTTTTGACCTGCAGGCAACTTGCACAAATCCCATGTCTTATTCTTTAGCAAAGAGTCCATTTCATCTTTCATTGTAGACTCCCACTGAATCTTAGTATCCACCTGCATAGCTTCATCATAAATTTTAGGTTCACCAACATCAGTAAGTAAAATAGAATACAAAGAGGGAGAAATATTTGTGGAGGTCTAATTTGCCTCGTTGACCATCTAACATTCACTGGTGTGTGTGGTATTTGTTGTTGCGGTTGTTGCACATCATGAGGAATGGCTAGAACATCAGCTTTTGGAATATCATCCAACACTACATAATCATCTTCTTTCTTCCCATGTTGCTGTAATAGATCTTTGTACAACACTTTCTCATTGAATATGACATCCTGACTTCTTACAATTTTATGATTTTCAAAATCCCAAAGCCTAAAACCAAATTCATTAATGCCATATCCAACAAAGACACATTTCTTTGATTTAGCTTCTAGCTTGGTTCTATTTTTAGAGTCTATATGAGCAAAAGCTTCACAATTGAAGGTCTTGAGAAAAGAATAACTCACTTTCTTACCAATCCATGCCTCCTCTAGAATACCACAGCCCAAAGGAGTAGAGGGACCTCTATTAATCAAATATACTGCAGTATTGACACCCTTCGCCCACATGTGTAAGGGAAACCTAGCATGCAACCTCATGGTCCTTGTGCGCTCCATTATAGTCCTGTTCATGCCTTCAGCCACTCCATTTTCCCATGGAGTCCTTGGAATAGTTTTCTATCTATGAATACCATTAGTGGAGCAATAATATTCAAATTCATGATTGCAATACTCACCACCATTATAAGATTTGAGACATTTTAATTTCTTACTAGTCTCATTTTCAACCAAGCATTTCCATTTTTTAAAAGTTTGAAATGCATCATATTTCTGTCTAAGGACATAAACAAATACTTTTCTAGTTGTGTCATCAATAAATGTAACATAATAATGAAAGCCACCAAGGGAAGATACCTGAGCCGGTCCCCATACATCTGTATGCATAAGCTCTAATTTCTCCTTTTTGTTTTCCTTTCCAGTCTTTACAAAACTCACTCTGTTTTGTTGTCCATACACACAACTTTCAAAAAAATCCATATTAACACATTTCAAACCTGGTAAAACTTTCTTTGAATGAAGTATTTTCACACCTTTCTCACTCATGTGCCCAAGTCTATTGTGCTGTATCAGAATCTACAGTAGCTATTTGTTCTCCTTGCTCAACTGCAACAATTGTTCTTGAACATTCATTTTTATCTGAAACAATCAAAGTAGAAGGAACAATATGACCTATACAAAGATATAAGGTGCCTACTTTCACACCTTTTGCTACTATAAGGGAACCTCTTGAAACCTTCCAATTTTTATCATTAAAAGTAACTACACAACCCTCATCACTGAGTTGCCTCGCTGAAATTAAATTCCTACTCAGACTTAGAACATGTCTTACCTCATGTAGTAACCAATGATTCCCATTCTGCAACTTAATCTTAATTTTTCCCTTTCCAACAATTTGATAGTGTTCATTATCCCCCAAATAAACAAGCCCAAAATCCCCTTGGACATAATCAATGAAATAACTTCTATGAGGTGTAGCATGAAATGAAGCACCAGAATCTAAAACCCATGAATCATCAACACTTTCTAAAGATAGAAGAAAAGCATCCTCTTTGAATTTGTTAATTACCACATTTGCCTCCTTGTCTCTATCTGATTTATCTCTTTCGTTTTTCTTTCGATTCCAACAATCTTTCTTTTTGTGCCCTAGTTTTCCACAGTGGCAGCAGTCGTTTGGTCCTCTCGATTGAGACCTCTTCACCTTTGACTTTCCTCTTGATTTCCCATGATTTCCAGAGTTACTACCTCTCTCAGTTGTTCAGCCCCTACTTTGTGCATTCAAAACACTTCCTGATGTAGATCCACCTAAGGATTTCCTACGAGTTTCCTCACTCAAAACAACACTGATCACATCATCATATTTTAGGGTACTAGATCCAGGAACAAAATTACTGATAGCCATTACCAAGCCATTCCAGCTTTCAAGCAAAGAACACAAAATCAAGAGAGCTCTAATTTCTTCATTAAAATTGATACCCATAGAAGATAAATGACTAGTAATAATATTAAACTCATTGAAATGATCTGCAATAGATCCACCTTCTTCCATTTTCATATTAAATCAATGCTTCATGAGAAATACCTTGTTTGAAGCGGAGGGCTTTTCATACAATGTCACTAGGGTTTTCATCAATTCTTCTATCGTCTTTGCTTTTGTAATATTAAATGCCACCAATGGTGCTAGGCATAATCAAATGCTTTCGAGTGCCTTTCTATCCAAAAGATCCCATTCTTCATTTGACACAGTTCCCTGATTCTTGACTTTGCCTTCCAACGGCTTCCATAAATCCTTCTGATAAAGATAGTCTTCCATTTGCATCTTCCATAATTAGAAGTTCTGCCCATTAAACCTATCAACCCTTAGCTTACCCTCATCTGCCATTGCTCCCACTCAACCATGAGACTCCCACTCAACTGTGAAACTTTCCTGGAGAGGATAATTGAAAAAACAACTAGGCTCTGATACCACTTGTTAGGAAAAAATCATGAATAAAAATAAAAACTACATGCAAATATAACCAATAATAGAAAATAATAGATCACATAGAAATGAACACAAGACACCAAGATTTAACGTGGTTCACCCAATCCATGGGCTACGTCCACCAAGCAGCAAGTCCAATCTTATTACAATCCAGTGATTACAACTTGATTACAATCTGTAATCCCTTATAGCTCAATACCACCGCAAGAACCAATTTCCCATCATACTATATAAACAATACATAACCTTAATCCCTTTTATACAAGTATTAAACCACTTTAGGGTTATAACATGTCGGTCATAAATTAGCCATAACTTTAGTGGCAAATCTACGAATGGCGAATCTACAAATAGTACCAAATTTTTTTCTGACAAAATTATGGAGTATGTACAGTACTTTCCTGATCAATCACCACAATCTAACAATCTCCCACTTGGGGACTGATCAGACTCCACACTAAACAAAAATCTCCCACTTGGAGACTGATCTTGTAGCAATACCACTACCACATGGGGCTCCCACTAGATCAAACCACCCTAGAATCTACTATTCTTTTATTCATGGTCAGTCTAGAAGACCAACTAAAGCTGAAGAGGAGTTCAACTTCTTCCTTGTTACAACCTTTGTCAACATATTTGCTAGATTTTCATTTGTATGTATCTTCTCTAGCTTTAACTATCCATCCTCCAAAATTGATCGAATGAAATGATAGCACAACTGTATGTGTTTGGTCTTAGAATGCAGAGCTGAATTCTTGGCAAGATGAATGACACTTTGACTATTTGTGAACAAATAATTATCCTTCTGAGGATGTCCCAATTCTTTCAAGAAGAACTAAAGCCATATCATTTCCTTGGTTGCCTCTGTAGTAGCAACATACTCTACCTCTGTAGTGGATAGAGCATTAATCTTTTGTAACCTAGAAACCGGACTC
Organism: Cupressus sempervirens; assembly: GCA_028749045.1. Lineage (NCBI taxonomy): Eukaryota > Viridiplantae > Streptophyta > Pinopsida > Cupressales > Cupressaceae > Cupressus > Cupressus sempervirens. The sequence goes on along the minus strand of CM053792.1, from coordinate 279,942,697 downwards.
ACAGCTGCCCCACCAATAGTAAAGACATAACCTGTAGTACTTTGCCTGGTATCAATATCTCCTACCAAATTTGAGTCAATATAGCCTTGTAAATCAGTAGTATAGCCCCCAAAGTGTAAACACTTATTGGATGTTCCTCTCAAATATTTGAGAATCCACTTGACATCATTCCAATGCTCAAATCTTGGATGACTTATATACTTGCTAACGACTCCCACTGCATGTGCAATATTTTGCCTAGTGCATACCATAGCATACATCAAGCTTCCTACAGCTAAAGCATAGGGTACCTTGGACATCTTATCCTTCTCTTCTTGTGTCTTGGGACACATCTCCTTAGTCAACTTCAAATGACTAGGTAAAGGTGTGCTAACAACTTTAGCATTCTCCATAGAGAAACATTGCAACACCTTCTCAAATAATCAGCCTGAGATAGCATCAATGTTTTGTTCTTCCTATCTCTGCAAATCTTCATACCAAGGATTTGTTTTGCTACCCCCAAATCCTTCATAGTGAATGCATGTGCTAACTTGCATTTCAACCCCTTAATATGATCCATGTTAGACCCAACTACAAGCATATCATCAACATATAAACATAAAATAATGTAGCTATCATCATCCAACCTCTTAAAATAAACATAATAATATGAATGACACTTGTTATAGCCATGCTCATGCATAAAACTATCAAATTTCAGATACCATTGTTGAGGTGCTTGCTTCAAGCCATATAAACTTTTCTTCAATTTGCACACTAAGTTCTCCTTACTTTTGACCTCAAATCTCCATGGCTGAGCCATATATATTTCTTCATCCAAATCACCATGAAAGAAGGTTGTTTTAACATCCAGCTGCTCTAAATGTAAATCTTCAGTAACCACAAGACTTAAAACAGTACAGATAGAAGTCATTTTAACAACAGGAGAAAATATCTCATCAAAATCAATTCCCTTTTTCTGTGCAAATCCTTTTACAACTAACCTGACCTTAAATCTTTTCTTACCTCCTTCCTCTTCTTTCAACCTGTAAACTCACTTATTCTGTAAAACCTTTTTACCTGTAGGCAACTTGCACAAATCTCATGTCTTATTCTTTAGCAAAGAGTCCATTTCATCTTTAATTGTAGACCCCCACTGAATCTTAGTATCCACCTGCATAGCTTCATGATAACTTTTAGGTTCACCAACATCAGTAAGTGAAATAGAATACAAAGAGGGAGAAAATATTTGTGGAGGTCTAATTTTCCTTGTTGACCATCTAACATTCACTGGTGTGTGTGGTATTTGTTGTTGCAGTTGTTGCACATCATGAGGAATGGCTGGAACATCAGCTTTTGGAATATCATCTAGCACTACATAATCATCTTCTTTCTACTCATGTTGCTGCAATAGATCTTTGTATGATACTTTCTCATTGAATATGACATCCCAACTTCTTACAATTTTATGATTTTCAAAATCCCAAAGACTATAACCAAATTCATTAATGCCATATCCAAAAAAGACACATTTCTTTGATTTAGCTTCTAGCTTGGTTCTATTTTTAGAGTCTATATGAGAAAAAGCTTCACAACTGAAGGTCTTGAGAAAATAATAACTCACCTTCTTACCAATCCATGCCTCCTCTAGAATACCATAGACCAAAGGAGTAGTGAGACCTCTATTAATCAAATATACGGTAGTATTGACAGCCTCCACCCACATGTGTAAGGGCAACCTAGCATGCATCCTCATGGTCCTTGAGCGCTCTATTATAGTCCTGTTCATGCGTTCAGCCACTCCATTTTCCTGTGGAGTCCTTGGAATATTTTTTTGTCTACGAATACCATTAGTGGAGCAATAATATTCAAATTCATGACTGCAATACTCACCACCATTATCAGATCTGAGACATTTTAATTTCTTACTAATCTCATTTTCAACCAAGCATTTCCATTTCTTAAAATTTTGATATACATCAAATTTCTATCTAAGGAAATAAACCCATACTTTTCTAGTTATGTCATCAATAAATGTAACATAATAATGAAAGCCACCAAGGGAAGATACCCGAGCTGCTCCCCATACATCTGTATGCAAAAGCTCTAATTTTTCCTCCTTTTTTTTCCTTTCTAGTCTTTACAAAACTCACTCTCTTTTATTTTTCATACACACAACTTTCACAGAAATCCATATTAACACATTTCAGACCTAGAAAAACTTTTTTTGAATGAAGTACTTTCATACCTTTCTCACTCATGTGCCCAAGTCTGATGTGCCATAGTGCTGTATTAGAATCTATAGTAGTTATTTGTTCTCCTTTCTCAACTGCAACAATTGTTCCTGAAACAATCAAAGTAGAAGGAACAGTATGACCTGTACAAAGATATAAGGTGCCTACTTTCACACCTTTTGCTACTATGAGGGAACCTTTTGAAACCTTCCAATTTTTATGATGAAAAGTAACTACACAACCCTCATCATCGAGTTTCCTTGCTAAAATTAAATTCCTACTCAGCCTTAGAACATGTCTTACCTCATGTAGTAGCCAATGATTCCCATTCTACAAATTAATCTTAATTTTTCTCTTTCCAACAATTTGACAGGGTTCATTATCCCCCAAATAAACAAGCCCAAAAACCCCTTGGACATAATCAATGAAATAACCTCTATGAGGTGTAGCATGAAATGAAGCACCAGAATCTAAAACCCATGAATCATCAACACTTTCTAAAGACAAAAGAAAAGCATCCTCTTCAGATTTGTTACTTACCACATTTGCCTCCTTGTCTCCATCTGATTTATCTCCTTCATTTTTCTTTTGATTCCAACAATCTTTCTTTTTGTGCCCTAGTTTCCCACAGTACCAATAGTCGTTTGGTCCTCTCAATTGAGACCTCTTCCCCTTTGACTTTCCTCTTGATTTCCCACAATTTCTAGAGTTACTTCCTCTCTCAGTTGTTCTACCCCTGCTTTGTGCATTCAAAACACTTCCTGATGTAGATCCACCTGAGGATTTCCTATGAGTTTCCTCACCCAAAATAACACCGATCACAACATCATATTTTAGGGTATTAGATCTAGGAAAAAAATTACTCACAGCCATTACCAAGCCATTCTAGCTTTCAAGCAAAGAACACAAAATTAAGAGAGCCCTAATTACCCACAGAAGATAATTGACTAGTAATAGTATTAAACTCATTTAAATGACCTGCAACAGATCCACCTTCTGCCATTTTCATATTAAATAAACGCTTCATGAGAAATACCTTGTTTGAAGTGGAGGGCTTTTCATATAGTGTCGCTAGGGTTTTCATCAATTCTTCTATCATCTTTGCTTTTGTAATATTAAATGCCAACAATGGTGCTAGGCATAATCAAATGCTTTCGAGTGCCTTTCTGTCCAAAAGATCCCATTCATCATTTGACATAGTTCCTTGATTCTTGGCTTTGCCTTCTAACGGCTTCCATAGATCCTTCTAATAAAGATAGTATTCCATTTGTATCTTCCATAACTAGAAGTTTTGCCCATTAAACCTCTCAACCCTCAGCTTACCCTCATCTGCCATTGCTCCCACTCAACCGTGAGACTCCCACTCAACTGTGAAACTTTCTTGCAGAGCATAATTGAAAAAACAACTAGGCTCTACTACCACTTGTTAGGAAAAAACCACGGACAAATAAAAACTACATGCAAATATAACCAATAACATAAAATAATAGATCACACAGAAATGAACACAAGACACCAAGATTTAACATGGTTCACCCAATCCCTGGGCTATGTCCACCAAACAACAAGTCCAATCTTATTACAATCCAGTGATTACAACCTGATTACAATTTGTAATCCCTTACAGCTCAATACCACCGCAAGAACCAATTTCGCATCAGACTATATAAACAATCCCTAACCCTAAGCCCTTTTATACAAGTATTAAACCACTTTAGGGTTATAACATGTAGGCTCTAAATTAGCCATAACTTTAGTGGCGAATCTACGAATGGTGAATCTACGAATAGTACCAATTTTTTTTTTTTTCAAAATTATGGAGTATGTATAGTACTTTCCTGATTATTCACCACAATCTAAAAATTTATGGAAACATATATGTTGTATTTAGTAAGAAGACTTTGGAGTCATGTTTTGGAGAAGATGACTTAGAAAATTATCCGAGTGTCACAAAGGATAACTATCAATAGAGGCACCTTTTTTATTTATGAGGTTCACAATAAGTGAGTTGGAATGTGCACACTTGAGGGAAGACAGTATAGGGTATGATGATACTACCTCTTAGAGTGCAAGCCATTATAAGTTGTATGGATAGAATTATTTAAGTTTTATCAGTTGCAATCATGTATAGACATAACATAATACATGCAAGGAAATGGTAAATTGTGTTAAGAAATTATTTTATTTTACCAAAATAATTACTTAACAATTTAGGGATGATATCCTAGATTTTTACCCTAAATTAACAAAAGCTAATTTTGTGTTTTGGGACACATGTGAAGACTTGAAGGCCGACATGACAAAACATAAAGGTATAAAGGAAAGATTTGTATATGTGAAGTTGTGAGATGTATTTGGAAATTGAAATGTACTTGTTATATGATGAAAATTTTATGTTAGAGTAGAGAAGGGATAGTATATGTGAATTTGTGTACAGAGAGCTACAAAGGAAAAATTAGATATTGAAGATATAAACATTGTCAAAATGATTTTTTTTCTATACCTTTTGTGTTCTAAATATATCATTTTATCTATACCAAAAATGGTTTCGGTTTCCCTTAAAAAAGACAGCAACAAACTTCCAAATATTACTTTTTATAATTTTTTTGATAATACATTTTACAAAATAAACCCTAAATAGATGATTCTTTGCGTATCACTTCTTTTATCATTCAAAACCTTCCAAAAGCATGAAAGTTCCAATTTTTTTTTCTTCTACATTCACAATCTTGTCTTAAAAATTACTAGGGTAAAGACCCATTTCAATGAACATAGCTTAGAGGTCTACCTTTTCCTTCTCCTTTTCCAACTCTTTCATGGCATCCCTAGGATTAGCAGAGAGAACTTGTGAAGATGTCATAAGCCCAATAATGAGACCACTTTGCTCCTCATCCTCACCTAGAGTCAAATCTAGGTTGACAATAGGGATTGGATTTTCATTTGAGGATCCCTCCACCATAGGAAGACCCATTTCTAGCAATCAACTACATTTTTTATAATGGCAAGCATTGAGCACGATGCCTAGAATTTAAAGAATGGTTTTTCAATTAGTTTCCATTCTGCCATGAATGCAACATGACATTATATATAGGAGTCATCCTTTTGACACCTCATTTTTCTTATAAATCTTAATTTAATACCGATTATAATCTTTTAATAATCTGACAACTAATTTGATAACTATATGATCAATTCTTAGTTATTAATAAATTTAGTAATCACATCAAGTGCACATTCATTAACGCATTATATATATTTCATTAGAAGAATTTTGTTTCTATTGTAATATTATTTTATTCCATTAAAAATGGAAAATTGCCTAATACAATATAATTTTTTTCATTAAATGAGAAAATTTTCCTAATACAATATATATATTTTCCATTAAATGGAAAAAATTGCCTCATACAATATATATATTTTCCATTCAAGAGAAAAATTGCCTCATACAATATATATTTTTTCTATCACAAGGGAAAATTTTTCCTCTTTTCTTATATTTTTATTCTATGACAAGGGAAAATTGCATCGATTTTATGAAATTTTACTATGGTAAAAAAAAAATCAACTCTAAAATTACACATTTATTGATGTTGAAAAAAAATGTACCAAAAGAATTTTTTTTTCCCACTGAAACTAATGTTGGTCTCGCCAAAAAATTATAAATCTTTTGGGGAGGGGGTTTCTTAAAGTTATCCCTGATACTATATATGCTCCCCCTAAGATTATACTCTATCTCCCTCATATATAATCTCTACAATATATATTACTACAATTTTTCTTACCATTATATTTCTTCCAGTTTGACATCAATAACAAAGATGAGTCCAAAAGTATATGTGTAGGTCAAAATTGTAGATCTTTTTTCGCAAAATATTGATACAATAAAAAACATTATACTTTAAATTCTTGAGATCTTCCCATGAAGATTTTACTACCTCAACAACACTTATCACTCTACATAGGCCATAGGTTGCAAGTTTTACTACATTTAAGGTTGTATAGATTTTTTTTTCATATGATGCCTTTACCTCCAAGAGAGTGTCAAGTTGTTTTTAAATTACATTTACCTTGGAAATCAAGCGATCTCTTAGTAAGTTTAATTTCTACAAAAATCTTTCTTTTGTCATTTTTCAATAGTTTCAACTCATCACTTTCTTGTACAATCTTTTGATCACATTAACTTAACTTTTTTGTTCCTCAAGTCATCAATTAGTTTTTCTATTTCATGTTACATGTCCATAATTGTATTTGAGTTGAGTGATGTATGTTTATGTGCTAAAGCACATTCTACATATAAGCTCTTTCCCTTAGTGATATATTTCTTTATTTCTTTGATACTATTGCCTAACACTAAAATGTCACTTCTGATGTTATTGTATATTGTACATAAAAGTTGTTCATCATGTTCTTCTTGAATCTTTATCTTTACTACCTCTTCTAGACTAGAATAATGATTTCCAAACTCTTTTATGATCTTCTCATATTTATTCTCAATTTTCTTGTCACTTAGTGTTAGGATTAACCACAAATAGAAATAACAATTACATGAAAATATAACCAATATCATAAAATAATAAATCACATAGAAGAGAACAAAAGACACAAGAATTTAATGTGGTTCACCCAATTCCTGGGCTACGCCCACCAATAAAAAGTCCAATATTATTATTATCTAGTGATTACAACTTGCAATCCCTTACAACTCAATACCACTGCAAGAAGCTACAATCTCATCAAACATTATGAAATCCCTAACCCTAAGCAATTTTATACAAGTTTTTGTCACTTACGTAATTAGGACTAGAATAAGTCTTCTAATAGAAAAAAAGAGAGGAGATGGTGCCTTTTACAACAATGAGTCATTTTTGGCTTTGAGGGTAATACCTCTAAAAAACCCTGTGGGGGCATTGCCCCTTGACCCCACCTTGTATTGCGATAGGCAGTGCACCTAGGGCGTTGCCCCAAGACCCTGCAAGGGGTGCTTCTCCTTGACCCCATCTTGGGGGTGCTTCTCATGAACCCCAATTGAAATAATATGGAGGGAAAATGGACCAAATAAACCTTTGAGTCTAATTATGTTCCACATCACAACAATCTCCCATTTGGAGACTGCTCAGACTCCATGACAATAACCTCCCACTTGGAGACTAATCATAGCATTTCTAAACCTGTAGTTCCCACTAGAATGTAAAACCACCCTAGACTCTATAGTTCTTTTGTTTTTTTGCCTTTGTAAACATATCTTCTAAATTATCATCTGTATGTATCTTCTTTAGCTTTAATTATCCATCATCCTAAACTGACTAAATTAAATAGTACCACAATTGTATGTATTTTGTCTTTGAATGCAGAGTAAAAATATTTGCAAGATGAATGAGACTTTGGGTATCTATGAACAAATAACAGTGAGTTATTTTTGGCTTTGAGGGTACTACCTCCAAAAACCCTTGTGGGGCTGTTGCTCCTTGACCCCACCTTGTACTGCGATCGGAAACACACCTAGGGCATTGCCCCAAGACCCTACAAGGGGTGCTTCTCCTTGACCCCATCTTGGGGGTGCTGCTCACAAACACCCATAGAAATAATATGGAGGGAAAATGGACCAAATAAACCTCTAAGCCTAATTATGTTCCATATCACAACAATCTCCCACTTGGAGACTGCTCAGACTCCACGACAACAACCTCCCACTTGGAGACTGATCATAGCATTTCTAAACCTATATTTCCCACTAGAATGTCAAACCACCCTAGAATCTATTGTTCTTTTATTTTTTTTTCCTTCGTAAACATATCTTCTAAATTATCATCTGTATGTATCTTCTCCAGCTTTAACTATCAATCATCCTAAACTAATCGAATTAAATGGTACCACAATTGTATGTATTTTGTCTTTGAATGTAGAGAAAAAATCTTATCCCTCTATGGGTGTTTCAATTCTTCCATGAAGAACTGAAGCCATATCATCTTCTTGGCTACCTCTGTAGCAGCAACATACTCTTCCTTTATAGTGGATAAAGCACTAACCTCTAGAACCGAGAAATACAACTCACTATTGTCCCACCAATAGTAAATACATAACATGTAGTACTTTTCTTGGTATCAATATCCCTTACCAAATCTAAGTCAACATATCCCTATAAATCAGTAATAGATCCCCCAAAATGTACACTTACTAGATGTTCCTCTCAAATATATGAGAATCCATTTAACTACATTCCAATTCTCAAGCTCTATATGACTCACATACTTACTAAAAACTCCCATTGCATGTGCAATACCTAGCCTAGTACATACCATAGCTTACATCAAGCTTCCTAGAATTGAAGCATCTTGGAAATTTTGTTCTCCTTTTCCTATGTCTTGGGACACATCTCTTTAATCAATTTTAATTTACCAAGTAAAGGTGTACTAACAACTTTAGCATTCTCCACAGAGAAACTTTGCAACACCTCTACAATATAATCAACCTGAGATAAAGTCAATTTTCTATTTTTCCTATCTTTGCAAATCTTCATACCAAGGATTTTTTTCCTGCTTCCAAATTTTTCATAGAAAATGAATGTGCTAACTTTTCTTTTAACACCTTAATGCGATCTATGTTAGACCCAACTAAAAGCATATCATCAACATATAAACATAAAATAATATAGTTGTCATTATCTAACCTCTTAAAATAAACACAATGGTTAGAATGACACCGAGTATAACCATGCTCATTCATAAAACTATTAAATTTAATATACCATTGCCAATGTAGTTGCTTCAAGCCATATACAAATTTCTTTAATCTGCACGCTAAGTTCTCCTTACCTTTGCCTAAAATCTATGTGGTTGTGCCATATATATCTCTTCATCTAAATCACCATGAAGAAAGGTTGTTTTAACATCAAGCTATTCCAAATGCAAATATTTAGTAGTCACAATACTTAAAATAGTATAAATAGAAGTCATTTTAACAACATGATCTAAAATATCTCATCAAAATCAATGCCCTTTTTCTATGCAAATCCTTTTACCACTAACTTGGATTTAAATATTTTCTTACCTCCATCCTCTTCTTTCAACTTGTAAACCCATTTATTTTGTAAAGCCCTTCTACATGCATGCAACTTGCATAGATTCCAAGTTTGATTTTTCAGCAAGGAGTCCATTCCTTCTTGCATTGCAAACTCCTACTGAATCTTTGTATCCATCTACACAGCTTCATCATAACATTCAGGTTCACCAGCATCTGTTAATAAAATAGAATAAAAAGAGGGAGAAAATATTTATAGAGGTCTACTTATCCTTGTTGACTGTCTAACATTCACTAGGGTGTGTGGTATTTGTTATTGTGGTAGTTGTAGAGCATGATGGACTACTGAAACATCTTCATTTTGAGTATCATCCATCTCTACATAATCATTTTATTTCTTCTTATGTTGCCACAATAGATCTTTATACAATGTTTTCTCATTGAATATGACATCCCTACTCCTTACAATTTTATGATTTTAAAAATCCTAAAGCCTATAACCAAATTCATCAATTCCATATCCAATAAATATACATTTCTTTGACTTAGCTTCTAGCTTGGTTCTATTTTCAAAATCTATATGTGCAAATGCTTCACAACTGAAGGTTTTGAGTAAAGAATATCCTTCTTATTAGTCCATGCTTCCTTTGGAATATCACAACCCAAAGGAGTAGAGATACATCTATTAATCAAATATACAACAATATTGATAGCCTTCTCCCACATGTTTAAGGGCAACCCAACATGCAACCTCATGCTCCTTGCATGCTCTATTATTGTTTTGTTCATGCTTCAATCACTCCATTTTCCTGTAGAGTTCTCAGAATAGTTTTATGTTTGCAAATACCATTAGTGGAGCAATAAAATTCAAATTCGCAACTTTAATACTCACCACCATTATCAGATCTGAGACATTTTAATCTCTTACCAGCCTCATTTTCAACCAAACATTTCTATTTCTTAAAAGTTTGAAATACATCAGATTTCTACCTAAGAAAATAAATTGATACTTTTCTAGTTGCATCATCAATAAATGTAACATAATAATGAGAGCCACCAAGAGAAGATACTTGAGCTCGTCCCCATACATCTATATGCACAAGCTCTAATTTCTCATTTTTCTTTTCCTTTCCACTCTTCACAAAACTTACTCTCTTTTATTTTTCATTCTCACAACTTTCATAGAAATCCATATTGACACATTTTAGACCTAGTATAACTTTCTTTGAATGAAGTAATTTCATACCTTTATCACTCATGTGCCCAAGTCTATTATTCCATAGCATTGTATCAAAATTGACAACAACTATTTTTCCTCCCGAACTGCATCAATTGTTCCTAAACATTCATTTTTCTCTAAAATAATTGAAGTAGACAAAATGACATGACCTATACAAAGATATAAGGTTCCTACTTTCACATCTTTTTCTACTACAAGGGAGCCTTTTGAAACCTTACAATTTTTATCATTAAAAGTAACCACGTAACCCTCATAAATTTCTACTTAGTCTTGGAACATATCATACCCCATGTAGTAGCTAATGATTCTTATTATGCAAATTAATCTTAACTTTTCCCTTTCCAACAATCTAAGAGGGTTCATTATCCCCCAAATAAACAAGCCCAAAATCCCCTTGGACATAATCAATTAAATAACCTCTATGGGGTGTAGCATAAAATGAAGCCCTAGAATCTAAAACCAAAGACTCATCAACACTTTCTAAAGAAAGAAGAAAAGCATCTTCTTTGGATTTTTTACTTACCACATTTTCCTCCTTGTTCCCTTCTAGTTTATCTCCTTCATTGTTCTTTTGAGTCCAAACATCTTTCTTCTTATGCTCTGGTTTACCACAGTACTAGAAATCTCTTGGCCCTTTTGATTGAGACCTCTTTCCCTTTAATTTTCCTCTTGATTCTCCATGATTTCTAGAATTACTTCTTCTCTCAGTCATTCTGCCTCTAATTTGTTCATTCAAAGCACTTCTTGATGTAGATCAACCTGAGGTTCTCTTATGAGTTTCCTCACTTAGAATAACACCAATTACATCATCAAATTTTAGGGTATTAGATTCAGAAACATAATTGTTCACAACCATTACCAAGTCATTCCATCTTTCTTGCAAAGAACACAAGATCAAGAGAGCCCTAATTTCTTCATCAAAATTAACATTCATAGAAGACAACTGACTAGTAACTATATTAAACTCATTTAAATGATTTTCAATAGATTCACCTTCTATCATCTCCATATTAAATAAACACTTCATGACAAATGCCTTTTTTGAAGTAGAGGGCTTTTCGTACAGCTTGGCTAGGGTTTGCATCAACTCTTTTGTCATATTTTCTTTTGTAATGTTAAGTATTACAAATGGTGTTAGGCATAATTGAATACTTCCAAGTGCCTTTCTTTCTAGAATCTTCCAGTCCTCATTTGTCATAGTTCCCTATTTCTTGGCTTTTCCTTCCAATTTCTTCCATAAATCCTTTTGATAAAGATAGTCCTCCATTTGCATTTTCCATAACTAGAAGTTCTTCCCATTAAAATTCTCAACCTTCAACTTACCCTCGTCTATGATTGCTCCCACTCAACTGTGAGACCTTCTTGTAGAGGATATCCTAAAACAAAACTAAACCGATGATAGTTTAGCTCTGATACCCCTTGTTAGGATTAACCAAAAAAAAATAAAATAATTACATGTAAATATAACCAATATCAAAAAATAATAAATCATAGGTAAGAGAACAAAAGACACAAGCATTTAACTTGGTTCACCCAATCCCTAAGCTACGTATGCATCACCTATTATCTAGTAGTGTAAATTTGAATACTAATCTAAGAAGAGCATTCACACAATTAAACAAAGCTAACACTTAAGATAAGACCATATGGTTATCACCACCAAAAGGAAGCAAACCAAGAATGGTAGGCTCCTTATGGAATAACCCATGATGAAGTGGATGTGTCTTTGATAGGTATAGATGTGTGCTCATGATTGTGCTTAAGCTTCAAGTAGATGGATGGTGTGTATGGAGGATGGTTTCAACAATGGAGGTATGGAGGGATTTCAACATTATAATGGTATTTTGGTAGTTTTCAAGCTCTCAAAATAGCATTATAACATTGAATGAAAAGTGGATGATCTTTGTGAAGGGAGAGGGTTCTATTTATAGGCCAAGGGGTCGAGAGATGGATGGTCAAGATGCAAGGATGGTAAGATGGTGAGGGAAGGTCAAGATGCACTCAAAAGGGAGCACATGAATTATTCTTATTTAACACCAATAGGGAGGTGACACTTGTCACAAGGAGGATGAGTGTGAGAGGATAGGATAAGGGTTGGTCAAAGGAGTAATGAGGGAGGTTGAGTATGTAAGAGGAATGTAAGAGTCATAAAGGGAGGTGTACGAGATGTAAGAGTCATAAAGGGAGGTGTAAGAGAAGTGGTTGAGTTTGTTGAATTTGGCTTGGGTTAGCAAGTCTTAACACTTGCTTAAAGTTGTGCACATGTTTAAGAGGGGATTAGGATTAGCTTAGAAAGGGGGTTAGGGGTAAGTGGTTTAGCTTTGATGGGATGGGTTAGTTAGTTGGCTAAGTGAGGTTAGTATGGGTGAATGGGTTGGATTAGGGGTTAGGATAGGGTTTATGGATGCTTTAAGGTTTTTAGATATTTTATTAAATGATTTATTTAATAAAATGGGGATATGAGGTTAAATTAAATAGATTTGAGAATTTATTTAATTTAATAGAGGAATAGGGATTTAATTGATAAATTAATTTTGGTTTATCATTTGATTTTATCAATTGGACTATAGTTAATTAAATTAATTAATTAACTAGGAGATGATTAATTAATTAAATAGTAAATATTTAATCAAAAATGTCCTAGGAGATAACTAAATATGATTACCTTATGATGTAATCAGATTTAGGTGTCTACATTTTTCCCATCTTTGACATAGTGTTGAAACAACACTATTTTAAAGAAGTTCAAATATAAACAACATGAAGAAGACTACTTAAAATAACATGGTTGCCCCAATTTTAAGTAGAAGAGGAGAGAATAGACTAGGTGATGTCCCCTTAAGAAGGTGGCGGGGAAAGAATATCAGGCACGATGGCTTCTTGAAAAATGTGCAATAAGCCAGTGGGGGACAAGAGGAAATGGAAGAGGGAAAAAAAAGTAAAAAGGAGAAGAAATGGGAGGAAGAAAAAGGGTGGTGGGCAATAGGGGGGTTGGAGAAGAGGAAGAGGTAGCTAGGGCACCAGGGGAGCTTATAAGTGGTTGGAAGAGGGCTAGAAGGGGTCATTTGCTTTTATATAGATGAGGAGATATTGTTAAATGGAGCTCTGAGTTGGATTCTACGATGGCAGCTATTGGAGAATCGAAGCATTGATCGAATGTGGTGTGACAAGTGTGAGTACGATGGACGCTAGATCATTCGGTAGGGTTGAAAACCTCTATGTGATTTTTGATTTTGCATTAGTTTATAACATTCTTGTGGACTCAATTTTGGCAGGAATGCGTGTGGGATTGGTGGGATTATGATCTCGTGAAAAGAGCTAGGTCGAGGGACAAAATTGGCATGATAAATAGATTTAGTGAGATTGCAAATTTGGGGTAGGAATTTTATGCGAGAACGAGAGTATCTAGGTAGGATCACGGTCCCACTAGGGAAAACATGATTAACTATGTGAGGACGCAGTCTCGTAGCAAGGATGAGGTCAATGTAGGAATGGGGGTAGGGTTAACCAAGGAGAGAAAGAGGAAAACACGATCTCACGGGAGTAAGGGTCTGCGAGATCACAAGGGTAAGCTTGTGTGGGTACACGTGTGTAAGAGCGATGGTCAAACAGGCCAAGGGTAGGCAAGGGTCAAAGGGAAATCCCATGAGAACATATCTCTATGAGAATGTGAGGGTCAAGGCTCATAGGAAAGCGAGCGTGGGAGCACTGGTCAAACTGGAAAAAGATGAGAAGGTCAAAGGAGCAATCTCGCAGGGACATATCTCTATGGGATTGCGAGGTTTAAGGTTCACGAGAACGTAGGGTTTGGGAAAAAAGTAGAAAAAAAGATAGGGGTTGGGTGGGAAGCTAGGGTAAGTAAAGTATGAAAAGAAATGCTGATATATGATTGGGGTTTTTGGTGTTCAATGGTCGCTGGATGCCTTGGTGTCGCACGAGCGATAAGCAGTGGTGCTACACATAGGGGATCAACTAACAGGCACAAATTGGGAAAGGATTGAGGGCATTGGGTTTGGATACCTAGGGAGGCTGCCCCACACATGGACTTACATGGCTATGGTGACAGCTTTGTGTGAGCGGTGGCATAGTGAGATAGCCAAATTCCACCTATCGACACGAGAGATGACGGTGACCCTGGAAGATGTATACTAGATATTCAGACTACCAGTACAAGGATGCCAGTGATGGCGACTAGAGAGATGACAACAAAGGCTGTAGTGTAGAGATTGGTTGGGCCGAGGGTTATATACCAAATTCAAAGGGGATAGTTCGCACTGGATGAGCTTTTGGATTGAGTGGCCCCTGAGAGATGCATTTATTTTTACGTGTGTGGGCTATTCTCAGGCTACATTGCCCCAGACATAGGAGGGATTGGAGTGACATTGGTGCTGATCCTAGTGATCATGCACATAGTAGACGTAGGAGTTCCCACTGCATGGGGATCATTGATGTTGGCAGAGTTGTATAGAGACTTGCACCAGATAGTATACCAAGGAGCTAGTCGACAGGGGAGGAGCATAGGGTTTCCCACTTTACTACAGGTATGGACATGGGAGCATATTGCCATATTTAGGTCCATTGGTTGGTGAGATAGGCAGGTAGAGGAGCTAGTGGCCTCTAGTTGGGCAGAGCCACTTACATACCACCATATAGAGGAGGTGGACTACTAGAGAGTCCAGATCGATGAGATTATGATAGTAGTGTGGAGACTGTACATGGGCCTAGGGCCATGGGCGGAGGCGAGGTAGCAGCTGCCATATACCATATCCCCTTGCTTCATTTTTGGATAGTGGGAGTACATTGCTAAGCAATATTGGCCAGATAGGGTCTTGTGACAGTTTGAGTGGAGACAGGTGGCTCATAAGGAGCCGAACTAGTATTAACACGTGACGTGTGAGCCAATTTCTGTGTATCAACCAACACTATGGAGAGAGGGTTTGTTGCGGGCTTGGCTAAAGTTAGAGCCACAATAGTGGGACTGGTTCAGTGGGGTGGTAGATGCAGGCTCTACTTAGGAGTACCAAGACAATTTTCAACGGTTGAGATCAATAGGATGGGTATAGGTGATGAGGGCAATGGTGGTGGCAAGAGAGTTAGCTTAGGCTATGAGGTAGGGGAGATATGTAGCTAGAGGGATACAATAGCGGGCTGAGGCTGTTACTCAAGAAGAGGGGCCAACTCGATAGAGGCAAAGGGTAGGGAGGTAGGAGAGAGGAGCAAAATTGGATAGAGGCGGAAAGGAGAGAGTAGAGGAGAGGAGAGTAGAGCTAGTGAGAGGTGGAGAGGAGAGAGTGGAGGAGAGGAGGGCAAAGCCACTAAGAGGAGGAGAGGAGAGAGTAGAGGAGAGGCCACAAAGGCTAGTAGGGGGTGATGGAGGAGGGTCATCTGCAGGGGGAGGGGATGATGGACTAGCAGCCTGATATGTATCATTATAGCAGACAAACAATGCTACAAGCCAATTGCTACCTGATACACAACAGGAGTGAGATCAAGTAAGGATAGAGTGAGATCAGCTATGATAGGAGCAAGATGTGGTATAGGGCTAGGTGGACAGTGCAGGGATTGAGGTGGGGAGACTACAGATGGAGTTGGGGTGGATGGAGGGGAGGCTGGATGTGGTAAGCTTGGAGAGGTAGGCTGTACAAGCGAGGCTAGATGCCCTGTAGTAGGAGTGGGATCGACTAGTGGTGGAGGTGGTGACCATACAAGCGAGGCTAGATGCCCTGTAGTAGGAGTGGGATCGACTAGTGGTGGAGGTGGTGACCATACAAGTGTAGGTGGCGGTGGGTGGAGGGATGGAGGAGCTAAGGAGACTGCGAGCTAAGGTGGAGGATTTGAGGGAAAGGGCATGATTCTATCAGGGTAGGTACCATGCAGCAATCCTAGTAGATCAGATAGAGCATTATAGGTGATCGACACAGTTAGGTACAGTTAGGACCCATACAGGGATGCATGGAGGGGGGAGAGTAGATAAAGCATTGGGGGCTCACAAAGGATAAGCATGTCTCAACATACAGGGCACAGTCACATGACAAGACAGAGCCAATGGTGAGACATAGGGATGGGGGGAGGAGGGATGAGGCAGAGAGCTAAGGGATAGGGGGAGGATTGATGAGGCCACCACCTCCACCACCAGTAGCACCAAGGATAGGGAGGGATATAGAGGAGGATCCATATATAAAGATGATAGATAAGGGGGATTAGCGACAGTGCTTGGTTCATTTGTATGATTAGCATTCTTTTTTGTACAGATCAATAGTTTTGAGATATATGTATATTTTGTGCAGGCACAGACCTAGTTCTATGATATGTATGATACAGATACTATATACTTGGACTTTTATGGACTGTATTCTTTTATTCTTTCAGTAATTTTTTGTGGAGGAGATATATATATGGAGTGGAGCATTCTTTGGGGCGAGTATGTGTTATGGATTTATGATTGTATAAGTATGGTTATGATGTGAGTTTTATGTATGTTTTAGATGTAGATGAGAGATTGATATGTTTGATATGCAGGATGTGATATGGGATGAGAGATATGATACTTGCTGATGAGTGGTGATGCAAGATGTGAGTTTGATGAGAGATGCTGATAGTTTGTGATGTAGGATAGGATTTTTAAGGATAGATATGATATTGCTAACAATTTAGGCTACATGATGTGATGGATTATGTTGATAGAGTGGGATGCAATTTTTTATGATAGTGCACATATGATGTGATATGTATTTGATGTGATTTTGAGATGTGATTTTCTTATGATATTGTAGATATGATGTGAGATATGCTTTGATGTGATTTTGATGACGTGATTTTCTTATGATATTGCAGATGTGATGTGATATATGCTTTGATGTGATTGCTTTTGGTAGTATTTGATATACTATTGTATGATGATGAGAATTTTTATATAGTTTTTAAAATGAACACAAAGATAAGTGACAAATTTAAAAGGAATCACCCACTGAGGTTTAAACATGAAATTTATGATATGTTGAAATGTAACTGAACTAAAGAATAAAGATGAGATTTATGATATGTTAAAATGAACACAAACTAAAATAATAAAGATGAGATTGATGATATGTTAAATGAAAACAAACTAAAATATGAGACTTATGATATGCTAAAATAAACACAAACTAAAACAGGAGATTTACAATATGTTAAAATGTACACAAACTAAAGATGGATTATAGATTTAAAATGAACCCAAACTAAAAAAGATGGACTACAGATTTAAAATGAAGGCAAAAAAAAGGTGGGATTCTGATTTAAAATGAACACACAACTAAAGATAAAATTCTTAGCTTTATGATAAGTTAAAATGAACACCAACTACAATTTGCACATGATTTTTATGATAAACAGTTGATGATAACATATGCAAAATGAGCCAAAATACCAAACAATGAATGAAAGATCTAATGCTAGGATGTAAGAGAGATCCAAGGTGTGATAAGGGGGTAGAGGAACACAAGCTATGATAATACAACATGCTAATTTCTAGGAGGCGAGGAGATAGTAAATAAATGTAGGCAATGATGACGATAATGATTTACAAGAAAAATTATGATGGTGGAATAGGATAACCAATACTTAAATTAGGATAATGATCTATGATGTAAAAAGTGATCGTAAGACATGGGAGATACTGAATCTAAGGAGGATGATGTTGGAAAATGAGTGACCAACAAACTCACAGTCAAGAGGATAGTAGAGATTAGAACTATGATAGTGACTTATGATAAGAATCACATCATGATGGAGGTGAAATCATAGCCTAAGGGATGAAAAAGCTATAAGAGTAGGATAATGTAGATAAGGCATTTTTTGATGAGAAGGATGTTGAATCAGAATACTCTAATAGTAGAAAAATTAGATGTTTGAGAGAGATAGGTGATGTAAAGGAAGAGGATATTATGGGTGATGATAGGAAAGGGAAGGAAAGTGACAAGAAAACAAATGTGGGGTGTATGGGAAGCTTGAGCATGGGGTACTTCATGAGGAAGTACCACCATGTAGTGTGAGCACTTTATTTGATATAAGAATATTAGAGACCTACCAAGGTTACTAAGAACATCAAGGCCTTTTCCCCAATATTACATAGGATTGACTCAAAAAAGCACGCAAGGATTGCCGCAGCATCACACATGAGTCTCGAAGAGATTAGTGTGGGATCGATACTGGGTGATCCACAAGAAAATGATATCACCCAAGTGCATCATGTTATCATAAATGAAAACATGGTTGAAATATGCAAGAGTGATATCCGACTGACTCAAAAGCAGAAAAAGATTGCGATTGCAACCGTGCTTTTGAGTTGCCCTAGTCAAAACACATCATGATATGAAAGACCATGGTGACCTTGAGGAGGGAACAACTGAAAAAAAACACAAAAGTGACCAAAGAAAAATATTCAAAAAATAAAAGTGCAAAAAAGTAACCTTTTTCTAAAGAGATCAGGATGATTGGCTACTGACAGGCTGAAAAAGATGGAAGAGACACTTGGAATTTCAGGCTAGGACGTGTAGGGTATGTCTAAAAAGAGACAATGACTTTTTTTTATAGAGGATGGGCCAATAAGACCTGAAGAAAATGTATAAGCATGACTTATACAATGAATGGGGACTCGAGAACATGTGACAAAATATGATAGTGGGTATGTATATAGAGGGGGGAAAGCTCAGGATGAGGAGATAGCATTGTTATAGTACAGTTATTGTTACAAGTTTGTGATATGTACAGCATGACTATTGTTATAAGGATTATGATACTACTATATTTAGAAGATTATGATATATAGGATACAAGTGTTAGTACAAGGATATGATACACATAATACTACTTGTCGGTTAGGGTATATATGGTAAAGTACAAGGATGAAAAACACCTGATAAGACACATGTGGTAGAGTACAATGGTAGGATATAGATGATATGATACATGGGGTAGATTAAAATGGTAGAGTACATCAAATATGATACATGGGGCATATATGAATGAGAGCTATAATATAGGAGCTAGATGGGATGCTACAAAGTGCGGAGTACTAGAAAATGATGTTGTGAGGTGTGGTGGAAGTGTAAATAGTAAAGCTAGGAGGAACACCTTGAAAAAATGGGGAAATGGGTGATGCAATATGGAGTGCTGATGAGGGAGACGTGTGTCCTTGATAGATAATAAAAAGGCTAAGTACACCTGGTGCCTAATTGCTAGGTTTTCACTAGGGTACCCATCCAAGGCACTTGAATTGCCAAGTTTTCACCATTGAACGCTTGTTTTTCTTGACCTTTTTGGTCTACTAAGATTTTTTCTTTCAAGCATAGAATTTGTTAAGGTGAATGATGTTGGTGGGATCATTCAGGACTTCACCTTCAAGTGTAGATAGTTGATAGGCTCTTGAGCCAAAAGATGTTGTGACCACATAAGGATTGAGCCATGTGGGCTCAAATTTTCCTTTCTTTTCTTGGTTAGTTTGAACCTTCATGTTTTCTTCGAGGACCATGTTGCCTACTTGAAAATTGCATGGATGGACTTTCTGGTTGAAATTTTCCTTGAGGCAGTTTTGGTAGACCATGAGGTGATCATAGGCTTGTTGCCTTTTCTCATCAAGTAGATCAAAAAATTGAGTAAATCAAGCCACTCTATACTCTTCATCAAATATCTGGCCTCATAGAGAAATGTGAAGGGATGGGAGTTCAACCTCAATAGGTAATACTACTTCAGCACCATAGACCAAGGAGTATGGGGTTGTGCCAGTGGATGTATGGAATCAGGTGTGGTATGCCCATAGGGCAGGATTAATTTTTAAATGCCAATCACGACCAAAATCATTGACAAATTTCTTTAGGATTTTAATTAGGGTTTTATTAGTTTCCTTCACTTGACCATTACCTTGTGGGAAGTATGGGCTAGAAAAGCGGTGATGGATGTGAAGGGAAGTGCACAATTCCTCCATATTTAGGTTTTCAAAATTACCTCCATGGTCAATAAAAATGGTAGGCAGGATGCCAATGTGACATATGATATGATATAAGATAAATTTGGACACCTAAACTCCTATGGTAGTGACAAGGGGAACTACTTTGACCCATTTAGTGAAATAATCTGTGGCAGTGATAATCCATTTGTGTCCTTTTGAAGAAAGAGGTGCAATAAGACCAACAAGATCAAACCCCCAACAAGAAAAAGGCCATGGTGGTGCTATAGGTTGTAGATCTTGAGCTAGTGCTTGGATTAGATTAGCATGTTGTTAATAGGGTAAACATCATTTCACAAATTCACATGCATCATGCTCAAGAGTAGGCCAATAATACCCAGCCCGAAGGATTTTCTTAGCTAGAATGATCCCGCTTGTGTGAGCACTAAAAAGTATAGCATGTACCTCCTTGAGAGCCACTACAACCTCATTTTGGTCTAGATATCAAGAGAGAGTATCAGGATAACCAAAATGATATAGGGTTTGGGCGATGATAGTATAATGGGAAGCTCTGCAAATAAGGTTCTGGCATTGGGTACATGTGAGATGCGGAGATATGATACCATTTATTAGGTAAGCATGAATTTTGTGGTACCATGGGGCTTGGGGACCAACCAAGATGCATACCTATGTTGACCCATCATTATCATACACAGGTTCATGTAGCTGCTCGACCAAGAATTTATACTGTGTAGCCTCATGCGGTATTTCCAAAAGGGAACCAATAGTAGCCATGGCATCTGTTGCATTATTTTGTAGTCTAGGTATCTGTGTGAACTAGAGTTGAGTAAAATGTTCCTTTAATTGATCCACCAACTCCTTGTAAGGTAGTAGCTTATCATCCTTGGTCTAATATTCATTCAAATCTTGTTTCATAATAAGTTGGGAATCACCGTAGACCTGTAGCTCCATGCTATTCCATTCAATGGCTATCTTGAGCTCTACAACAAGGGCTTCATACTCTAAGATGTTATTGGTATACTGAAACTATAGTTTGAAAGATTTAGGAATATAATCTCCTTGATGTGTGACCAAGAGTATGCCTATGCCAGAGCCATGAGATGTGTAAGAGCCATCAAAGTATAACTTCAAGGATGGTTGTTCTTGTATCAAATAGAGGTGTTCATCTGGGAATTCCATGATGAGAGGGTGGTCAAAAACTAAGGGTGCATCTACCAAGTGATCTATAATAGCCTAGCCTTTGATGGCCTTTTTGTCAATATATTAGATGTCAAATTCACTGAGAAGCATAACCCATTTATTTGGGCATCCTGTGAGCACTGTGCAAGATAACCTATATATTAGTGGATCAATTTTGGATATTAGTTGTACAGTGTGGCTCAACATGTAATGATGCAACTTTTGAGTGGCAAATACCATGACCAAGCAAGATTTTTTCATTGGTGTGTAATTGAGCTCATATCCCACTAAGGTATGACTGATGTAGTAAATGGCTCTTTCCTTTCCTGTATCATCAAGTTGCACTAGAAGAGCACCTAATGCTATGGGAGTAGTGGTAATGTATAATATGAGCGGATGCCCTACAACTGAAGGAACAGAAATAGGCAGATTAGCTAAGTATTGCTTGATGAGCTCAAAGTTGCACTGGAATGTAGGGTCCCATCTAAATTTTTGATCCTTCTTGAGTAAATGTGTAAATGGTTGGCATTTATTAGCAAGCTGGGTGATGAACCGTCTAATAGATTGAAGTTTCTCCTGGAGAGAACAAAGGTGCTTGAGTGTCTTAGGAGGAGCCATATCCATGATGGCCTTGAACTTTTTAGGATCAATCTCAATACCATGCCATAACACAATGAATCTCAAGAGCTTTCCTGAGGTGATGCCAAAGACACATTTCTTAGGATTGAGCATGAGACAATATTTAGCCATTCAATCAAATACTTCCTTGAGATGAGATAAGTGAACAAGAGCATTAAGGAACTTGACTAAAATATCATCTACATAATCCTAAAGATTCTTATGGGTTAGGTCATGGAAGATGACCATCATGGTGCGTTGATATGTTGCCCTAGTGTTCTTTAGCCCAAATGGCATCATGTTATAGTAGAATGTTCCCCAAGGTTTAGTAAATGCCATTTTATGTTGGTCTTCCTCTACTATCTGAATCTGGTTGTATCCGAAGAAACCATCCATGAGTGATAAGAGCTCATGGCTTGCAATGAGATCAATAATCATGTCTATATTTGGTAACAGGAAATCATCCTTCGGACAAGCTTTGTTAATATATTGGGCAAATGATTTTTGCCTCTAGCAATTTTTTTAGCTCTACTTTAACCAATAAAGAATCTTTGGGGTGCATCTTATGGAGCTTTTGCTTGATAGGTTTGGCCTTTGGATCCATGACCAAATGATGCACTACTAACTTGGGGTCAAACCCTGGCATGTCTTGATAGGACCATGCATAGGAACCAACATTTTCACAAAGGACCTCAATGAGAAGATCTACCTACTCAGGTGGTAGAGATGCTGCAATATATGTGATATGTGGTATCCCAGTCAGACTGATATTGACTGGTCTAGTTTCCTCTGTTAAAACTGAAGATATGGGAGGCCTATGCTCCTATGGGAGAAGATAAAATCTCCATCCTCGGGATCCTCAAAGAGGTTTTCACCATCAAATACATCCTTTATTTCTCTTTTATTTTTTGAGTATCTAATGCTGCCCCAGAGGATTTTTTAGTAGAGTATGTGTTTCTTTTGCTTTTTTGTTTTTTTGTTGCATTTTTCAATTCAATTTTGAACTGGAGATTTCCTCCTCCCCAAAGTAACATGCTAGATCCAATTTGTAGACATACATTGATGGTGGTAGCTGTTTATGTGGTGTCTCTACCCCCATGAATTTAAGGAGCACATGCTCGATAGAGAATTCATCAACATGAACAACACTTGGTTGGTCCCAATCAATGAGTTTAGGGTGAGCGAGTGGGAGGTCTATAAGATTTAGAGATAATTAGAAGAGCATAGATGCTCCTAAGATAATTTTGTCAAGGAAAATATCATAATAGGATTTCTTTTCTACTTCCTCAGGAATGTCTTCCACCTTAATAAGACTATTTTGGATGCTTGTGAAGGCATGGCCATCTTTCATAGTGCCCGTAGTTGCGGGTAGTCCATAGCCTAAGCCTTGCTTTTTATTTTCTGGGTATGCTTCTGTAGGCTATCTAATACCTGATTCTAGACTTCCTAGACCACCTCCTTGATAATCCCATTATTTAGTAGCAAGGTGATGAGGCCATGGGTATTGTTGTTTGAAGTGATCGAGAAGTTCTTTACTTTTTGGAGTTGGCTCTTTGTACAACCATGTACTAATGTTAGGAGCATTTTCCTCTCCATCGAGGATACCATTGGTAAGAAATGTGGTAGATCCAAGCTGTTTGATCTGAGAGGTAGCATCTAGTCATGGTATTTGATAAGTTGGGCACCCTTGAGCATGTGGATCAATTGGTAGAGCATCAACAAAAAAAGTATCTGTGAGACTATATTCGCCTCAACCTTGGTAGTTGATCTTAACCATGGAAAGACTGGAGGCTAAAATGGTATCTGGATCATGGTAGGTGCTAGAGGAACTGGCCATGGTGTGGCCAATTTCAATTCCAAGACAATGGTTGGTGTATGAAGCCTCAACCACATTACAATAAGCAAAGGGTTCAGGATATGCATGGATGGTTACCTTAGTGCCATTATGCAAAAATTTGATGCACTGATGATATGTGGATGGAATGACCTTCATAGCATGAATCCATGGGTGACCAAGGAGGATGTTGTATGGGAGGTTAAGATCAACTACGTGACAAATGATTTCTTGAGTGGTTGGGCCGACTCTGAGAGGGAGCACGATGGTTCCTTCAATGATGCTCTCTAAGTTATCATATGCCTTGATGGTGATCACCTCATTAATGATATCTGCCTTAGTGTATCTTGCCTATTTGATGAATTTGAAAGTACATAGATTTTAAAGTGGATCCATTATCTATCATGACTTTTTTGACTGTAAAGTCAGAAACCATGATAGCTATGCAAAGTGGAAGGATATGATCAAATTCAATTATTGGGATGTCGGTGTTTTTGAAGGATAAAGCACATGATGCCAAAAGATGGCCAACCAAGTTGCAAAACTTAGTGGGGATGCATGAATCATGGAGAGTACTATTGAGGATCTCTTGATAAAGTGGGCTTATTCGTAAGAGATCCATAATGGAAATCTTAGCTAGCATGTTTCCAAGGTATTCCAAGATATTATATTATGGTCCTAATGAGGGTGATCCTGATGAAGGTGCCCTGGATGGAGGTGGTCATGATGGTGTAGATACAGGTGGGCCAGCAATATTGAGTCAAGCTCAGTGAGTAGTAACTACACATTGGGTATCCAGGCCTTTGATGTTTATAACATTGATAGATGACTCAACTTAGGACATGTAACCGATGAGGCTCCCATAGTCCAAATATGTAGAGGTATAGTTTTGAGACGTATCATGGTTATCACCTTATTTACTTGGAGCATTGTTTGGTTTGTTGATAGGAGTGTTTGTAGGTGCTTTTCCTATGTTTGTGATATGAGGAGGAAAAGCATTTTGATACATCATCAATCCTGCATTAGGTGAATCTTGTGCCCCCACCGTGATCTCTTTCTGGTCAATGAGGTCTTTGACATAATCTTTGAGTTGCGTGCATTTAAGGGTAGTATGTCCTTTGACGTGATGAAATTTACAAAACTCATTATTCTTATACTAGGATTCCCTAGACTAATTAGGTTCCAAGGGTTATGTTTGTGGATATCAAACAAGATTATCCTTGGCTAGTTTTTCAAATATGGCATCAAGGGGTCCCCCTAATGGGGTGTGTATGTGTGGTTGTCTCCAAATACATGGTTTTAGTCTTATTGAAATTGTAATGGCATTGGTTTGATTGTGATGGGTAGGTACTTGCTAATTGTTCTATATGGGTGGTTGTTGATATACAGGGGGTTGCTGTTGATAAGGTTGTTGTTGATAACATGTGGTGGGGTTGTTGGTAGCCACCCCAATGATATGAACATGTCGAGTGTTAGTGATGCCATTTGTCACCTTATTTTTGTTTTTAATCCAATATTGGGTTTTGTCATTGCTTGGACCTCAATCTTGGGTGTTTTCTTTGTAAAGTCTGATAACACCATCCTTGATGAGCCCTTGTTCAAGTCCCATCCCCTTTTCCTTAATATCTTTATATGTTTGCAGATAGTTCATAACCATGTGATGGGCAAGAATATGATGTGCATTATTTATGATCATTTTGACAAAGTGACATTCTGGGATGGTACATGAGATCCTAGTTGTGAGTATTTTCCAATGTTGCAGGTATTATACAAGGCTTTCTCCTCCTTTTTTCTTGGTATGAACTAGGTCCACTACAGATAATTAAGTTTCGACAAGATGAGTATATTGAGCCACAAAGGCTTCAGAAAGATCAACCAAGGTTTTAATGGTACCCTAAGGGATACGACAGAATCATTCTAGGGATGGTCCTCCTAAGCTTTTTGAAAAAAGTTACATGAGGAATACATCATTATAGGCCACTTATTGACAATGCATATATAATTCCTTGACATGTGTGACTGGATCACTTTTCCCCCTAAATTTATCAAACTTGAGGATCTCAAAATGCTTAGGAAATGGTGCCATTGTGATGGTTTTGTTAAATGAATATGGGCAATCATTTTTAAACTTAATTTTTTTGGAGTCCATCCCATCTTTGAGGGCCTTAAGAGCATTTTTTATTTCCTCCCATTTAGAGTTTATAAGTGGGGGACTGGATGCCCCCAATCTAGATGCGCCTAGTGTAGGATACATGACAAATTCTGAAGATTGATGTGGAAAACACTGATTGCCATATGGTATCTATGAAAAAATAGGTTGCACAACTGGTGGGATGTATGTTATGGGTTGTTGGAATGTAGTTTTTGCATACTGCTACATCCATTGAGAAGATGATTGGTGGGGAGGTTAAGTATTAGGTTGTTTCCCTATGGGATAATTCTATGTGGGTACTTGAGCATATTGCTGGCGTGATGATTGCAGCTAAAAGGGTGGTAATGTTGGCAATGTCTGAGCCATGCTTTGGGAATATAAGCCTTGCCCAATATATGTGGGTTGTGCTCCTGCTTGAGAAAATGATCGATTATAAACAGGTGTAAGGTAATTAATCTGAGGTAGAGCATTCACAATAGGGAATTATAGTGGCATGGTGTTTTGGCTATTGCCTAAAGGTGGCATAAAAAAGTAGTTGGTAAGGGGTGGTAGCGAATAGCTTTGTTAAGTGATGGATGAAAGTTCTTGAGGTGTGGACATGAATGCAGTGCTAGAGGGAAGGCTAGTGGTAGGCCCTTGTGTCATAGCAACATTCCAAGGTCCTAAAGGAAATGAGGCTAAAGAGCTTTGGCTAGCTACAAAGGGGTTGCTAGTGATGTTGGGTGGGATGGAAGATGAGGTATTTGACCCTAGCGGCGGCATTTGAGTAGTAAATGGACTAGGTGTCTTGTGAGGTGGAAGTGAAAAGGTAGTGTTGCTAGATGCAAATGGAGGATTTTGTGGAGTAGGAAAATGAGTGGTTGTAGCAGATGCATATGTTACACTTGGGGTTGTTTGAGATGTAGTATGTACTAGGGGTTGAGTGAGGATGGGATAGTTATTTTGTGGAATGGGAGTAGTCACCTATGTTGAAGGTATATTTGAGTTTGCAGGCTCTCTGTGCAGTAGTTGGTATTCACTATTAGGTGAACAGAAGGGATCAAAAGGGTCTGATGACCCTACAGATGGTGGGTGCCACCCAAAGAGGGGATGTGTGGGATCTATCATGTGGGGAGGTGGTGGGCATCCAAAGTCAAAAGCACCAACATTGTCCCTTAAGAAATTTGCAATGATGGTTTCCTTGTTTTAGTCTATGATGGCATTAACAATGGTGGCATGAATAGGTTGGTTAATGAAAGGATCAATATCTATCGAGGAACTTGTCTCTTTTGGGATTTGTGGTGGTGGATCTGGTGGTGTCATGGAGACTATAGGGTAGGGCTGAGCCCGAGATGTGTTACTACTATGACTAGGATCCATGTCTTTCTTTTTTCATGTATTCTTACCAAAATGTGTGGTGGGTGGCATGAAAGGATGAGTTCCTTAGGATGAAAATGCAAAGAAGGATCATGCTAAGTGTATATGATACTCTAGATGATATGGTGCTAAGTGAAGGAGGTTGTGTTTCCCTTAAATGTGATCCTGAATATGATGGTGGTATCAACCCCTAAGGTAGCCAAATGTCCATTTTTTCGAGAGATGAAAGAGGATCAAGTATGTAACCCAACCTTTGGCTTAAGGTGATGTGGGACACAAGTGAGAGCTTATCTGAGAAAATGCTTAGTTTCAAGGATAACTATGATGGTGGGATGGATGGTGCTAAATGTTTCTAAGTATGTGAATAAATGGTGGAATGCACTAGGTCTTAATGATATTTGTGGAGGATTGTTTGAAAACTTAAGGTTGATGCAAAAATGGGAGGAGGTGATCCTATTTTAAATGCTTGTGTGGGGGAGTGGATCCTATATGAGAGACTAAAACTATGAGGGAACAAGTGCACAAGTGTGTGTGGAAAAGAAAAGACCTAATCAGAGTGAGTAACACTAGAGTTGTTGATAAGGCTATGGTTGACACCTCGTCAAAGAGTAAGGTTCTGAATTTTGTAATCCCACTTAGTTTGCAATGCAATGTTTGCACCGTCTTTCTCAATTTGGTCTAACTTGGAAATCTTTGGGTTTGGGGTATGTTTTTTTGTGTTATGCATTTATTTCCTTGTAAACTGGTATTTGTGGAAGTTTAGCCTTTTTGAACTTAGCCTTGGGTTGGCCTGACATGAGATATTTTGAAGGGATTTTGATCACAAATATGGGGTTTTTAAAGGTAGTGACTATGCTAAGTATACCTTTTGGACCTTGGGTTGGGAACAAAAATCAATTGTGAAATAGCTAAGGTGTCTACAACAATGAAAAAGTTTGAGTGTGATGGGACAAACTAGACTTTAGGTTTTGTTGCGAATGAACTTGCTAACAAACTTTTGGTCAAGGGAAGAATGTGATATTTTTGGTCAAGTAGGATAGGTAACAAGGAGATTTTTGAAAAAAAGGATAGCTTTTGGATAAATGGAAAAAGGGTTTGTTTGTAAGTGAATTTTTCTAGATAGTGTGGTTTTGAGGTAATAAGTATAATTTGGAACAAGGTAAGGATAACCCAAAGAAACAAAACATTGTTGCCAATGGACTTGCTAACAACTGCTTTGTATATGCAAAGATGCAGTCTTTTAAAGGAAATATGTGTTATTTTTTATCAAGTAGGATGGGTAATAAGGATATTTTGAAAAAGGACAAACTTTGGACCAAGGAAAAAGGATTGGTAACTAGGATTTGCTTTAGTGATTTTATTGTTTTTGAGGGAATAAGTATAACTTTGGACAAAAAAGGAGAAGTTGAACCAACGAGACAAAAGTTGTTGCAAATGAAGTTGCTAACAACTAGTTTTTATAATAACAAAGATGGGATTCTTCTTTTATGAGCAAACAATTTCTCAAACGACAAAGCAACTTTGAGAAAGACAAACAAATGATCTCTTTAGCAAAAGGATTTGATAATAATCATAGAATTGTGTATGTTTTACAAATGTTTTTCACGGGTCTTCAGCACAAATAAGACAGTTCAAACACACACTTTATCCCTATGGTCAAATTTTTGATTGCAATGTGCTATTCAACGGCCCACAACTTGGTGTCTCCTGATTCTAGTGCAATATGTCCCTCTCATCGAAGAGGTGAGTTGATACAAGAGTTCATCAAGAAATGATACACATCAAAGAATCTTCAAAGCATGGGAAATAGAAGTTCCCCTTTGCGGGAACAATGACCCTTGGAGATGAAACCCAAGTGGCCTTATGCTTCTACTAGAGGAGCACAATGGTGAGTAATCTTGAGGGATGTTATTTCCCTTGCATCGTGAATGAACATACAATGGAAAAAAGCGAGATACTTTTGACTAAAAGGGTTGTAAATGGGTCTGTGGTGTCTCACCAAATGATTTTTATGTATGTGATCCACTTAAGAATCTATTCCAGACATGCTAAAATTGTGGGAAAGTTTTCCCACCTCGGGATACCCGCAGAAACACACCACCCAAACTTGGGTGATACAGCGAGAAAGTTTACCTTTCCCCTCATTTATATATTGGCCAAACTTTTTACTGATTTGAGCTTCTCACCAAAGGGGAAGCGCTTCCCAGAGGTGGATGAACTAGCTAGAAGCACTCCTAGGTTGTTGTAGATGGTCTTGCTAACAATTTTAGTACATGTGTTACATATTTAAATGGTCTTACTTTGCAAGAAAGAGAGAAGTCAAAGATGTGCTAAAAGGCACAATCTCAAGACATGCAAGACATTGGATTCATTGCTATTTGGACACTTTAGTGCTCTATTTTATGATTTGAAGACACACATTGTTGAGATAATGGGTGTTGCAGACATTGCATAATATTGTTATATTTTATTATTTTATTTTATTATGTAATGTTGTGCTTAGATGGATGTACAACATGTAAAGATTCTCATGGAATATTCTTGATGAGTTGTATTGTAACATTGTGATAATATTTCATGTAATTATTTAATATTGGGGAAAATAATTAAATGTCCAATATTAAATGCGGGGTCAGTGGGTTAGGTAGCACATGGTTTTAGCACATGGTTTATGTAATACCACTTAGTGGTTTTGTGAGACTTGCTACTATATAAGCAACCACAAGCGTTTTTGTTGTAGAGAGAGTAAGAGTGAGAAAGGCAAGAGTCGAGCGGGACAAGGCTTGATAGGTTAGCCAAGGGAGCATTTGTGAAGGTTGAAAGCATGGCATGGGATGTGTGGATTCATGCTTGTTCACATAGTTTGCTCGGTTATGGCTATGGCCATGAAGGCTTCCATGGTTGTATGTCAATGGTATCTTTTGCTAAATAATATATGGTGATGGATGCTTTTGGAGGCTGGGTTTTTCCCTCAATGAGGGTTTCCCAAGGTATATCTTGTGTCACAATTTTGTGGGTATGTTGTCCATTCTCTTGCATGTGGATTTTAATTCCATGTTTATTTCAGATTATGTCATGCCCCAAAATACGAGGACAAAACACAAGTAATTTTATTTTTTAAAGTTAAAAATAATTAAGTCCACTAAGTTTGATAAGATTGTTCTTTCATAATTTTAAGAGTAGGTACAACGAAGATAGAAATAGGTTCTTCAATCAAGACTCTTGATATTCCATTTAGTTTTAAAAATCAAAGTGTGGGACAATTTCGTTATCAAATCAATTTCGACATTTGGTTCATTTTACATTAACTTTAAAACAATAGATTTAAAATGATTCAAATAACAATATAATTAAAGATAAATTCAATGTTTATAACAAAGTATGTTTCATCTCATACTAGATTAATATAATTAAAAAAATAAAAATAAAACTATAATCCTTTTACCAACTACAAATCTTTATTTTAAATATCATAACAAATTTAAACTTTATTTCTAAAAAATCATATCAATAACTTTACAATTCTATTAAAATCAAACCATACTAACATTATTTAAAAACATGCTAATTAACATATTATTTTCCTCTATAATCTATTTAAAATCAAAACATATTAACATTATCTACAAATCGAATATCTTCTTCAACTAACAATATTACTAAAATAACATACTAATTTACTTTACAATTATATCTATATAAAAAAAATATTAAAACTAAATTTAAAACTTCATTAATTACTAAACCTATAACTAGCATTTTATTTTAATACCGATGTTAATTAAAACATAAACTAAATTTAAACTAACATATATTTAAGCAAAACTTAAATCACAACTAATTTGAATTTAAAAAAAAACAACAACTTTTAAATAACAACTAAACTAAACTAAAATTAAATTAGAAACTAATCTAAACTAACTTAATGTAAAGCTTTACAAAAATAAAATAACAATCAACTAAACTAAACTAATATTAAAATTAAAACTCTTTTTATTTCTTTTAAAAAATAAAAATCAACAACTAACTTAATTAATATGTACCCTGCGTTTTTTATCCCTTCCCACTATACATGGGATCTTGTCTCCCATTAAAGGCACCTAGAAAATAGGTGAAGGTGTGATGTTTCTTTTTTTTGAAACCTTCTTTTTGAACTTTAAATTATTCAAACATGACATGACAAGGTGATGTCAGCCGTACCTGCCATTTGCTACGCATAGAAAAAAGGGGTAGAGTAGTTATTTTAGAAAGTTTATTAGGTAGGATATTTTTACAACTTAGTGTATGTGTATTATTTTTCTTTTTATTTTGAATTTTAAAAAAAAAATTATTATTGCTATTATTATTATTTTTTGAATTTAAATTGTAAAATAAAGATCTATAGAATATTCTCTGTGACAAAAAAAAGGATAAAACATTTCTCATACAAAATCCAGAGACTTTTTGGCTCTAGGATAAATTTTATTTTTTAAGGCATTTTTTTGTTCTAAGTATGATTTTTTTTTTTTTTAAAGCAACATATAATATATATATGTATATATTTTTATTTTTATTTTCCCAAAGAAGTTTAAAACTTTAAATAGTTTCTCTTCTTTCTTGTTTTGTTTTTAAGGCCTCTTTATTTTTTAAGTATAATTTTCTTTACAATGCAATCCATTTTTAAAAAAATTGCTAATAGAATGTACTAGCTATCTAGTTACACTAAGAACTTGAATAATTTGTTTTAATAACATTGCACAATTGTCCTTATTTCCTTATAACTATGAAAATGA
The DNA here is from genome assembly GCA_028749045.1 of Cupressus sempervirens. Classification (NCBI taxonomy): domain Eukaryota; kingdom Viridiplantae; phylum Streptophyta; class Pinopsida; order Cupressales; family Cupressaceae; genus Cupressus; species Cupressus sempervirens. The sequence goes on along the minus strand of CM053792.1, from coordinate 279,910,367 downwards.
ATTAACGTTCCACGCATAACATAATTTTGCCTTAACAAATATATGAACATTTAATTTTTGCATAATGCAACCTCATCATTTCATTTTTTTTTTTTGATGTGCATCCATCTCACTGAAAATTACAATTAAATCACAAGATAAACAATTTTACTCAAACACCAATTTTATTGGCAAACCTGATTCAAAGGCTCAGCCAAGAAAGAATCAGGAGAAAATACGGCTTCGTTGCCAATCCAACAAAGTTTTGAGATACAAATTACATAAGATTTCAATCCTGAATTACAACACTTAAATGAAATTTCCTTCATGATTCTCAACAAGGGTTCCATATCCAATTCAACAACACATTTCTACGAACCATGGAGGAAACAAATATTTGATCGGGTGACAACCAAGCATAACCAAGAGACAATCAAGCAAGCATAATCATACGTGGTTTACACAATAGGATTCACAATGAATCAAAACTAGGGAAAGGTGGATTCTTCCAACCAAGAGAAGTTAAGCACAACACCAAACAGATGCCCAAATGGGGCTATAAACCAAGAACTTCCATTCTTCCATTTCAACATACCATACTCATACAAGGTTTGTGTTGACAGGTAGGGGCCCATAACACCCTACCCTTTCTCCCTTTTCTCATCGTGAGAAGAGACTCTACACTGATTGGAGTCCGACTAAACAGACCTTTCCCAAAATTGGTCACTTCTGCCCTCTCCAAGGGTGAGTAATACCAAAACACCCAAGCAAGAAAAAAAATCTCAAAATTGCAAACATAAACATGAAAGGAAATCATAAAAAAAAAACATGGTTTTCAAAGCTTCCCAACATACCCACAAACATACAAACATTGAAACAACAGCAAGGTAGCATAAGCATGAAACAAGAATGAAATCTGAACAAGGGAGATGAGAATTCCAACCTTCACAAAAAGGTAATGGCAATGAACAAGTTTGAGTAGAGTTTCCACTTCCTTCCTTCAACCTTCAAAAGCTTCTCTCTAAAAGTAGAGATTGGGTAACAACCTCAACTAGTCCAACAAAGGCCTCTAAATAAGCCTCAAACTCAACCACCAAAGGGGATCAATAACTTCTCCCACCCACTAGCAATTCTAGAAACTCCTAACTCTACCCTCACTATGGTTAGACACTAAAAGGAGGTGGGGTAAGACAACTCATGATAACCACAAGCAATTTTCACACAAAGGCAAAAAGGGACTTTTTGAGTGACCTCAAAAGTCAATAAAAGGGGCTTAGGGGTTGGAAAAGACCCCCAACCCATACCCATACCCCTTGGGTATAATAATTTCATGTTTTAAAGCCTTAGGGATAGGTTTAGAGCCAAACAAAAGTTAGGAATAAAATAGGACCTTCTAACTAATCTAACATTGCAAATTAAGCACTAATCCGGATTAGGGGTGACTAACCCCGATTAAGAACTCGATTAGCAAACTAACACTAACTTAAACTGACTTAGTTCCAAAGGCTACACAACTAACCCTAATCAGCACACTAAAGAGCATAAACAATTTACGAGTGTCAAGCGACACTAAAAGAACATAGTTATGAACACTAACATTCACTAAACATTGAAAGATACATACACACATCTCACAATACAATACGTGAATTACGAACAACAAGGTTTCCAAAATTAGCACAAAGAGATCAGTTCTGTTCCTCCGTAGGGTTTCTTGGCTAAATATTTGCACACTCATTGCACACATCAGTAGTCCCATAAAATCACATGTATATAAATGTATACGTATCAGAAATTCTCATAAATTAAAACATACATCAATAAGGGTTTCTTCATCCTGCTTAATTCTTAATCATTTAAAATCTCTTAAATCAGAGTCTCAATCCTACATTTACTGATTTCATCAACATACATATACATGAAACATTAAATGACAAACATCAAATATATCTGAATGTAACATCACATAACATGAAATAATATAATATGTTCTATGTATCAGATAATGTCTCGACATCTCGAGTCGTGAGTGTCAAAAAGATAAAATAACAACTAAGGCTACGAAGGGTCGAGGCGAGGCCTCACAGATTAGTTATGGGTTATGTGGAAACGGTTATATTCTTTGTTGCCAAGTTTTTCTTACAAGTGGTATCAGAGCTATGGTTTTATTATTGTAACCCTATATTGAATCCATGGGAATGCATGAGAGGATAAAAGAAAGGGCAAGATATATGTGATTTATTGCAGATCTAAGGGTTTTGGATTTGCTGTTATGATGGGATGTTAGAATATTTGGGCATGTGAAATTTTTTGGACAAAAAGATTTTTCGGATGTTTCATTTAAAATGAGGGTTTTGGGGGGTAGCATGTAGAAATGAACTCCTGGAAAAAAAAAAGACCTCACCATTGGATCCGGGTCGACATTTTCATAAATTTTGATATATAATATGCTCTAGTTTGGCCATGTTTAGAAGAAATGAAAGAGTTTTTTGGTTTCAGCCCATGATGGCCGTCAAATTTAATCCCGTCAGAATTTTTGTCATAAGAAAAAAAGAAAAAAGAAAAATTGGACTGAAAATGGTAAAAAGACTATCTTAATAAAATGACCATAACTTTCTCTCAGAATATTGGATTTCAGAGTTCTTATAAGTGTTGGAAAGCTAATTCAGAGCACTACAACTTGGTATAGGTTTGGTTCTATTATTTTGATATTTTGTTAAGTTTTAAGAGCCCTAAAGCTAGATGTAATTTATTTTGAGCACAGATTAGGGCATAACTTTATCATACGGAGTCTGATTTTGGACTTCGAGTAGTCAATGGAAAGCTCTTGGAGAGCTCTACACATTGGTTTAGATTTGGTGTAGGTTTGGCATGGGTTATTTGATAATATATTAATCTGAAAAGTTTATAGATATATTTTGACTATGGTAACATTGTGAGTTTATGGCATTGGAGATTTAAGATTTGATGTCATTGCATACTCAGTTCATATTTCAGATTGGTCTCATGATGATATGGTTATCAGTGTTTGGTTTGGATATGTATGATGACTTGTTGGATCTACAAGTTGTGCAGTGTTGTAAGCAGTCTATACTTATAGGTTGCATTTATAGCTTGGTTATGGGTTGTCTTTGCCCATTGATCTTTCATTATTGATGCATATTTAGATTGGTGGCTTGGATTTGGGTTGTCTATGCCCTAAGTCACATGATTTGCTGATTTATTCATGTAGAAGGGATGAGATGTTGTTACCAGGTACAGTCATGGTAGAGGATTGTGGTTGACTATTTTATGCTGATAGGTTGGACACTTTGAGAGACAGATGCTCAGTTCATGGATGTGACCATGGTGCCATGGATTTTGGCATGACATGATTGGATATATAGGTACATCCTTGATGTTCATTAGCTTGGATTTTCTAATTTGGTTATGATGGTATATCTTCTTGGTTGAGGATCATGGTTATTTGGTTTCTTTTGAGGAGCTCATGATGTGCATTTTGAGTTCTTTGATGGTTTGATGCCTTGGTTGATTCTCATGGTTAGAGGATGGATTTTTTTTTTCATCATGATTTCATGGATACCTTGGATACATGGTTTAGTGGGAGCTTGTGATAGTGATGGGGTGACAGTGTAGGATTAGTTTCTGGTTTGGTTTGGATCTTCAAGTAGGAGATGGATTTTATGATGTCATAGGTGACTTGGTACTATAGTTAAGTGGGAGTTGTTGGCATTGATATATTTATTGAGTGTTTGTAGATATTGAAGGTTTGTATTAGATCTTGTTGTTGCAGAAGCATCTTTGACATTTGCATGGTGCACTTGTTATTTTCATAGTGTGTGGAGATGGTTTTCTTCATGGTGTATGGAGATGGTTGCATTTTGAGGACTCAGAGGGTTCTTGGTAAAGGTATGGTTTATGCTTTTATTTGGCATGTTATCCTTGGTATGAGGATGGTTTCATTATTATGTCATGGGATACTCTTGATATGCGTTTAGAGTTGTGACATGTTATAGTGTGTTCATGTGGAGCATGTTATCTCTTTGGTTGAGATGGTAAGATCATGTTGTCGTGTTTATGTTCCTGAGGCCATGGTTGGAACTTTGACATTGATCTTGGTTTAGTTTCTTGGTATTGAGTACACTGATCATAAGCTGGATACTGCATGATATTGCTATGTTGCATTTGGAGTTGGCATGGATTGATTAGTTATAGGTGCTCATGGCTACTTAGAGACAGTGGTGATGCTGATTTCTATTGGATTAGAGAAGTATTTGTTGGGAATGTTGATGGTTTTAGCAAGAAGTCCAAGGGGCAGTCACCTGATATGGACTTGAGAGGAGATTGTTCTTAGATGAGTCTTAGTTGGAGACTTGGGTATCTTGATGAGCATTCTCATTCCCCACTCTTGGTCTACTCGACGGTTTGCTACTTGAGAGGTATAGCCCATTATTTTTTTCTCAGTTGCATTATATTTATGCTTGTCTTTTATGGATATGGATCTTGAGCTATGGTACATGAGTTAGTTCTGGAGGGTTCATTTGAGAGATGGTTTAGCATTGGTTATCTCCATGTGCATATGTTGTTATGCTGGTTGAGTTTGAGAGATGGTTTTATATTGGACATATTCCTTGGATTAGGAATGGTTTATGAGTTTGATCTTCTTGTGAGAGGCTTGCATCCATGATATGTTATATGGAATGGTTTGGGTGTTGTTGTGGCTTCTTGTTGGCATTTTATGGAGGAGATCATACTTGCACAGTTTACATCTAGAGGTGTGTGTAGAAGGACATGATACAGGTTGTGATTTACATAGTTTCTTTGGTCTTGGTTATCTTCTTAGATGTTTAGTTTTGCTTACATTGGATTTGAGATTGGTTAGAGATTGTGATCACTAGTTTGTGCTCATGTATGTCATTTGAGAGATTACATAGTTATTCCTTTATCTCTTTCCTCTGTTGGTTGTGGAGAATTTGGGAGACTATTGGAGACTTGTTATGAGAGTTGTTTCTTGCAGGATTTTCATTTATGTATTTCAAATGCCCTTGATACTACATGGATTCACTTCTTTGAGATGTGTTGAGTGGATTGGTTATAGATTTGACATTATCTTTTGTAGTGGGAGCTTCTTGGTATATATGTGGCAAGTATTTCTCTTGAGGCTTGTGATTGCAGGTTATAGATTGGATATGCCAGTGATATGAGATTCACTTGTTATACCTTTGAGGTATGGATAGTTGGATGGGTTTGGCACTTTGCTGTGGGTGCTATTTTAGCTATGGATATTTTGACAACTACAGATACATGTGATTACCTTTGGATCAAGTTTTTTTGTGCTTGGCATTTCAGTTGGTACAGGATTTTATGATCTTCTAATGCGACAGGTTGGGTGGTTTTCTCTTTGGATGGCTTCTATGTATGTCCAGTGGCAGTGACATAATAGGAGGTGAGATCATTCATGTTTGAGATGCTAGATACTTTGATTTTGTTGCAAGTACTAGGATGGAGCACTTGGTGTATTTTGATCCATGATGGTGGATGTGCTAGGAGAGATTTTTCCCTTGTTCATTATATGGCTACGGATTGACCCTATGCAATGTATACAACAAGTGGGAGATTATTGAGATAATGGGTGTTGCACACATTGCATAATATTGTTATATTTTATTATGTAATATTGTGACTAGGTGGATGTGCAACATGTAAAGATTCCCATGGAATATTCTTGATGAGTTGTATTGTAACATTGTGATAATATTTCATGTAATTATTTAATATTGGGGAAAAGAATTAAATGCCCAATATTAAATGTGGGGTCAGTGGGTTAGGTAGCACATGGTTTTAGCACATGGTTTATGTAATACCACTTAGTGGTTTTGTGAGACTTGCTACTATATAAGCAACCACGAGGGTAGTTGTTTTAGAGAGAGTAAGAGTGAGAAAGGCAAGAGTCAAACAGGACAAGGCTTGACAAGTTAGCCAAGGGAGAATTTGTGAAGGTTGAAAGCATGGCATGGGATGTGTGGATTCATGCTTGTTCACATAGTTTGCTCGGTTATGGCTATGGCCATGAAGGCTTCCATGGTTGTATGGAAATGGTATTTTTTGCCGAATAATATATGGTGATGGATGCTTTTGGAGGTTGGGTTTTTCCCTTAATGAGGGTTTCCCAGGGTATATATTGTGTCGCAATTTTGTGGTTATGTTGTCTATTCTCTTGCATGTGGATTTTAATTTCGTGTTTATTTCAGATCAGTTATGGGTTATGTGGAAATGGTTATATTCTTTGTTGCCAAGTTTTCCTTACACACGTGATTAACATTCAAAGATTCTTTCCAACTTAACAACTTTGCCAACAAAGTAAATTGAGTCAACAAAAGGGAAATTGAGTGTGAAAGCTTATAAAGAGGAGGAAATAAGAATGTTTTTGACTTTAAGGCATTCGAGATTTGTTGAATTTATTTTAAACCCCAAAATCAAAGTGTTTGCACATAATGTTCATTAACACCTAAAATGAAATGTTTATCACATTGGTTAATTTTAATCCTTAATCATTCATTCCATGAAAAAATACAAGATTTGTTCAATTTTAAATTGTTAAGATAAAATTATGATGATAAAACCTGCAAGAAATCGGTTAACATAAAAACCTACAACATAAAATGTTAGCAATTTCAATAGAGCAATCAACTCTACAAACCCATGGGTTTAGGTAGTATTCCCATAGGCATGGGAACGTGGTCAAAAGTTGTAGGAATGCTGCACATGACTGGTGAAGAAAACTAGGAAAATGATGCCATGGGATGAAAATCACAAAGCGATCCTACAAGAGGTTTTATCAGCATTCTCGCAGACAAGTTTTTCAGCAAGTTTGATTGGTCAACAGTGAAAGTTGGTTTCAAAGGTTTGATTGACTAGAGGTCACATTCCCACAGGTAATAAACAATGATCTTGTAGGTAGGTTTTGGCATTCCCGTAGGAAGAAGTATGGTGGGGATGTGGGGGCTATTTTGTGACACATGTAGAGGAGAGTTGGTGACAAACAATGAACTTGCTTTCATAGGTTAGTGTTCCTGCCTATGTATAGTTGCAATCCCACGGTCATGGGTTGGTGTTCCTAGGTTTGCAGGATCACAAACAAAAAGGTTTTCAAAGTGTTTCAAAGTTAAAAATGATCAGATGGCCAGGAGCACATTTTTCAAAGAGTGACTGGTGTACCTATAGAAATGTTAGTAAACGACTTGCAAAAACCCACAAGCATAAAAGGTTATTTTGGTTAGTTTATCACGAGAAACTCAAAAACATAATTAGATTGACCCAAATGTGGGGTCCCACTGGGCACACCAAAATGTATCACCTATTATTTAGTAGTGTAAATTTGAATACTAATCTAAGAAGAGCATTCACACAACTAAACAAAGCTAACACTTAAGATAGGACCATATAGTTATCACCACCAAAGGAAGCAAACCAAGAATGGTAGGCTCCTTATGGTATAACCCATGATGAAGTGGATGTGTCTTTGATAGGTAGAGATGTGTGCTCACGATAGTGCTCAAGCTTCAAGTGGATGGATGGTGTGCATGGAGGATGGTTTCAACAATGGAGGTATGAAGGGATTTCAACATTATAATGGTATTTTGGTAGTTTTCAAGCTCTCAAAATAGCATTATAACACTACGTGAAAAGTGGATGATCTTTGTGAAGGGAGAGGGTTCTATTTATAGGCCAAGGGGTAGAGAGATAGATGGTTAGGATGCAAGGATGGTAAGATGGTGAGGGAGGGTCAAGATGCACTCAAAAGAGAGCACATGGATTGTGCTTGTTTAGCACCAATAGGGAGGTGACACTTGTCACAAGGAGGATGAGTGTGAGAGGATAGGATAAGGGTTGGTCAAAGGAGTAATGAGGGAGGTTGAGTATGTAAGAGGGATGTAAGAGTCATAAAGGGAGGTGTAAGAGATGTAAGAGTCATAAAGGGAGGTGTAAGAAAAGTGGTTGACTTTGTTAACTTTGGCTTGGGCTAGCAAGTCTTAACCCTTGCTTAAAGTTTTGCACATTTTTAGGAGGGGGATTAGGATTAGCTTAGAAAGGGAGTTAGGGGATAAGTGGTTTAGCTTCGATGGGATGGGTTAGTTAGTTGGCTAAGTGAGGTTAGTATGGGTGAATGGGTTGGATTAGGGGTTAGGATAGGGTTTATTGATGCTTTAAGGTTTTTTATATATTTTATTAAATGATTTATTTAATAAAATGAGGATATGGGATTAAATAAAATAGATTTGACGATTTATTTAATTTAATAGAGGAATAGGGATTTAATTGATAAATTGATTTTGGGTTATCATTTGATTTTATCAATTGGACTATAGTTAATTAAATTAATTAATTAAATAGTAAATATTTAATTAATAATGTCCTAGGAGATAACTAAATATGATTACTTAATGATTTAATCAGATGAATATAAAAAAAGTTGACTTCTTCTTCAGTTGTAGGTTGATCTGTTGTAGCTAAGGGTGTTGTAGGTGTAGTAAATACTGGTGGAGTCCATGGTGAAGGTTCCATAGAAAAGGATTGGAATAATAATATGTTTCTTTTTCCACTCGCCTTCATTTCAAAGGCTATTTTTTTTGCTTCTACAAATTGCTCCATAGTCATTTGTGTGTCTTTTAGTATTTTCTTCATTACATTGTCAACCTTCTTCTTAGTTTCCTTAGTTATTTTTTTTTGTTGTACATCCATTAAATTTTCCTTAAATATACTTCATCTATCATTATTCTCATCTATATCAAATTCTAGTATTTTTTTGGCATACCCATCAATCATTTCTTTTGTACCTCATATCCCAATGGTTCAAGAAACATAACTCTAGGCTCTACTACCTCCATGCATGTTTTATCAATTTCTATCATGAAACAAATGTCATCTCTATACTTGTCCACAATAGATTTTGGAATCCCTATTCTCTTCTTCATCTTTATCTAAAATGATTTCATCATACTTATTATGCTATTGGTCATAAATGCCTCTAAAGTTTTTCTGAAATAATAACTCACTAACTACATAGTGCATTTATTAGACTTCCATTCAAATGTAGGTGCGTTAGGAAATATCTTCAAGACATGAAAGAAAAGATAAGTAAATTGTGATTAAAATTTTAACTTGCATATATGTTCTTCTTTATCCTTTCAAATCTATGAAACAATTCTTGTCTCAAAATCTCATAAAGATTGGCTTTCTTTCTATCCACACACATTCTTTATCCACAAACTTTTGCCAACCTATGGATATTATTAACAAACTTTAAACTTATAGATAATCAAACTGAAAAGTAAACATAAGAATAATACAATGCAACTCATAACACTATTTTTTGTTATCTTGGGGAACCCAAGCCAAGGGGAAACCCTGGTGGGGATAGTACCCACAAAATGATCCACTAATCAAAAGTATCTTGTGAAAGATATTGACCCTCTTAGGAGTATGTTACATCTGTATAGTATATATGTCCTTGTTAGAGGACTAGGCCTTGTTAGAAGCCTCAACCTTGTTAGGATCTAGTATTATAATACAAAAGAGTGCAAGAAGAACCCACAACCCAACATGCAAATACAACTTTACAATGCTATCAATAGATATAGAAACAAAAACCTTCATACAATGTTGATATCTTTAATATCTAATCTATCCTTTTTCTTCCTTCTACAAAATTGATCATACAACTATACTACTATGTATTAGCATAAGATTTTCACCTATAGTGATCATAAAAATTATGCATTCAAACATTATATCATTACAATATAATGGTACACATTGCTAAACCAAAACATTCTTCCTTTTATACCAAATTTATTTATTTTGTTGGCTTTGTTGCTTGATACTTTGCTAAATATTTTGAGTTATCTTTTTCCATGTTAGGGTTAACATCTAGGATGTCATACCTACATTGTCAAGTAATTTTTATGGTGAACCAAAATAATTCCTTAACCAAAATGCCTTAATTTTCCCTTTTACTCTTCTTTATTTTTTTGATCTATACCTGGAAGAACCTCCATAACTCTTTTTGTACTTATCAAAATCATTTATGCCTTTACCCTCATGCTTTATAGAGTCTCTACCACCTTCTTATAACTTCAAAAATTCTCATGTGCCTCTATTGAATTGTGCTAAATTTTTTTCTAAATGTACATTGTTCTCCTAATATGTACTTAGACAATTTTCTAAATTATTATGCCTTCAAAATTATCCTTTCATTTTGACTTCTCAAAAGCTATATGTTGCCATAAATGACAACCTTGACATATCACCTTATCCATATTACCAATAAAAACATGTACAGGAACTTATGCGAGTGTCCCCTTATGCTCAAAATATTCCAACTCATGCAATTATACCCTTTGATCACACTCTCCAAAAACCACAAATAGTTATCCACTACTAGGCCTATTAGGGGACCTATTAGAATTAGGCCTGCTCAATTACCTTTTTGGGGTTTACTCCACAAAATATTAAGAAAACCCTAAAATAAACTATGTATGTGAACACCTTTTTGGATGATTGAAGGCATTCAAGGACTTTTGGATATGACTTCTACATCTATACCCCTCAACCAAACTAGGGCTAATTTTACCAATTAGGCCTATTACAAGGCCACATGCTATAAAAGCTTTGCCAATCAAATTGATTGAACCAATTAGCCACTTTATAGGGTGTATACATCCCATTAAACTCTCAATGTTCTAATCAAACACTCCTAGTAATCTCTGAGTCTCCAAACCATGCGGTTTACTTCTCTATATAGGCTTGTAACATATGAATGCCAAGCCTAACACATCATCTTAAAAATAAAGATCCTAAACTTGCAAATCCAAAACCAAAAAACCTATCAATACACATTCAATTCTAACATTCCATAAAGGAATTTTAATTTCTCATCGTGGAATGTCATATTGAAGGCATTTATCTCCAAAACCCTGATTAGTCAGGGTTTCAAACCTCAAACCAATATATATCATGAATTGACACTTAAAGACTTGAAATAAAACAAGAATAAGGTAAGACATAAGCCTAGAAATTCACAATAATTTTAGGGCTCTTCTAATCCTTATGTGCCTGTACAATGCTAGAAACAAAGGAAAAACTAGTGAAAATTGCTCCAAGAATTGCAAAAAAATTGTTTCATTCATCAACTTCAACAACTTTTCTAATGTTCATAGAGATATTTCAATCCTTTTATGATGACCAAAACTAATCTAACCATCTTCCAACCATTGGAGACTAAAATTGAAGAAGTTGTTAGTAGTTGCTAAGAAACTTTGCACTTTTTATTGCAATTTTGTGATAAAAAAATCATTTGTCACATTAAGGTGACCCAAATGCCTTCTACCTTACCCTATTAGACTTTTTTTTTTGAAAACAACATGCTCCCCAACTTTGGGAATGTTTGACTGTAATTGACCACTAAGGCTTAGGTATTTCAGTAGGCCTTCACAACTTAGTTTCCTTACATCAAGGTCTTACATTACTAGGGCTTAAAGCCTTTATTTCAACAAATGGAAAGACCTACAAAACATCATAGGATATTCATGGATCATCTCTAGGTTCTACTACACCACATAGTATGTTTAGTTATATGGATTAAAAATTCATATTCTTGTGTTTTTCATAATTCAATGTACTAATCACTATATGCATTGCTTACATGCCTTTATATTATATTATTTTTTGATAGTAAGGTGTACATAGTATGTATTAATAAATATGTAGACATATACTTGTATTTTTTTTTAAATGTGGACTCGCTTTATCAACATATATGTTATTATTGTATTTTAATAGAAACACTTTGAACCTCAGATTAATGAAGGACCCATATAATAAAACCCCATGGAAGACCCTTTGAAATTAAGTGACACCCCATAAGTAATCACGATAACACATTCCTCACTCATTTTCTACCATGTAGCAACCCAAACTCAATCTATAACCTACCCATCAGGTAGCTCTATAGACCAAATTTTATCCTTCCTATTTTTTCATTCTCTAAGTTTCTTCTTACTAATGCTTTCCACAAATATTCCTTCTCTACATACAACAAGTGTTTTAGTCCACCACTCTCATTTGTTAAGATTAAATTGATTGTGGGAATTCTTAATTTGTCATTAAATCATTTTTCACAATGATTCTACTTATTTGCTAAGTTTAAATTGAATATATGCATTCTTAAGTTGACATTGAATGGTGTGTCACATTGTTTGTACTTATTTGTTAAGCCTACAATAATTGTATAGATTCTTAACTTGTCATTGAGTTGTGTGTCATACTAATTCTACTCATTTGTGAAGCTTACATTGTTTGTATGAATTCTTAAGTTGACATTGATTGTAAGCATTTGTCTGATATTAACCTAGTGATATTATTGCATAGAATGTTAAAGAAATAAGATTGTCAATAATTTACAATTAAATATTCTATTTTAGTCATGAAATTAGCTTATTGTATTCATCTTCTACTTTAATTGTGAAATGCTATTATATTAATTTGATTTTACAAATTCTTGTTTGTTTCAACCAAATTTCTATATCGAATCAAAGGTTTGACTCAGTCCATCAGTATTTTGAATCATACTATCAAATTATTACATGGAATATTTCCACATTGATAAGTTGATAGTTGTCTTTATAATTTTCTCTTTTCTCATTGATGTAGGAGCATCATGGGTTAGCCCATTGAGTACTTTGGAGTTCTTGGACGAATGTTTGGTAGTTTCTTTAGAAAGTACTTGGAGTGTTACTTGGTCATTGAAGGTGCTCAACATAGCTTGTGGCATTTGGTCATAGAAGGTACTCGGTGATGCTTATCAAAACTCAACATACACTAGGAGCTTAGTGATGCTTGGTTGCAATGTTGATCGAGTAGCTTACTCAATGAAGGGGCTCGATTACTAGTGGACTCAATACATATTGGGTTGCTCAACTTGTATTGGGGTGTTGTTTCTTGGTGATGTTTGATGGCTTGTTGATACTTGGAAGTGGTTCTTCTGATGGTTGGTCATGTCTTGGTCCTATTTTGACCAAGTTTTATCTGATCAATTTCTAGTGTGAGCCAACCTTGGCATTTACTTTGGTCTTATGTGTTTAATTTTTGTTGTGATCCAACTTTTGTCTTAAATGTGCATTTAGTGCAAGGATTTTTTAAATTTGTAACATACTAGGTTGACTTGTGGCTTAGTTTCTATAAGTAGGGGGTCTCATGGAGTCTTAAGAGATAGAATGATATAGCTTGGAGAAGAGGATGTGGTAGAGAAGTGAAATTTGAAGAGCTAGTAGCTAAGGCTTGGGAATAAGGAGATTGCTTGGTGGGCGTGCAAGCAAGATTTTAGATCTTCCTTGGGGGTTTCTACTAGAGTATGGTTCTAGGATAGCTAAGGGGTTTGGGATTAGATCTTGAGGGATCTTGTAGAACTATTATTGGAATTGCTATTACATTTTTCCATAACTCAAAAGGCCTTACAGCCAGGCACATTGCATGTAACAATTATTTTATGAATAAAGTGTTGTGAATTGGTATCAAAACTTGCATTGATGATTTTTTTTATGTGTAGTTATTTATTTGGGTCTAGGGCATATCCTTTGGGGATTCTCCTATTCTACACTAAATAAGGTGGAATTAGAGCACAACTATTCTTGAGCATGTAGACAGATCACCAAAGTTGAGGCAGTTTGTACTAGGACCTAGAGTGAATATTATATGACTGTGATTGGATCAGATCAATCTTGTGGTGGATTGTTCCTTATGAAGTCCTAGATATCTTTATTGTGAGGTGGAAGATCATGGTTATGACTTACAATTGTAGAGGACTTGCAGATGGATTGATGGTTGCAAAGATGGAAATTTGATCTTGTTGACTAAAAATTTGATCTAGTTGGGGATTGTTAAGAGCATGGATTTGTTGTAGAGGGTTTGCAAATTGTTGGATACAATTAATTGTGTGTTGTCTTTGATGTTACAAAAATGTCATATCAGTTGATAGATAGTGCATGCTGAGCTTACTTGGTCAATAAAGACAATTTTCCTTGTCTACCGAGCGTTCTTGAGTTTACTTTGTGCAGAAGGCAGTTTCTATCGAGATCACTTGGGCATTGAATGAAGTCATGTAGAAAAGAGTGTTAACTGAGCTCACTCAATCAACAAAAGAAAAGTTGAATAGAGTTAGTGTTAACCAAGTTCACACAATTGATAAAGAAATTCTATAAGTTTGTAGTGTTAAACAAGCATCTATTGGTTAACACAACAAATTGCTTTAGAATTAGTTTCTACCGAGTTGGGTTGACTATCAAAAGATTTTATTATCTTGGCATGAAAAGATTAATTAATTTACCTATTGATTCTAGCAAACTAAGGTGATGAATATTGGTTATTCTAATTTATATTTGAGCCAACTTGACAATCTAAAAGGTATAAGTAAAAGGTCAAGTTGTGATTTCAAAGTATGTATGTGATGTATGCAAGAAGAATGAGTTGAAAGAAGAGGAAGCAAACTTGAAGGATAAGCATGTATCCTTATGGAGCAGAAAAGTGTTATTCAATCAAGAAGGATCAAGTATGAACTAGAATAGAGATCTGTAATTGGCAATTCAATTGCATTACAATCAGGTCATTTCATTGTTACTTTCTAGCCATTGTAGCAATGATCTAAAATCTCTTAATAGAGTTGGTTTAACAACCATTTGTAAATCCTCTAACAAGGTAGCAATTCCATTGAATTGTCTCAGGACTTTTGTAAGGCCACTCCTAACAAGGTGATTAAATCCTTTAATAGGGTCACACATAATAGTGTGTTTTGTAACCTTTAAAAAGGTTGGCTCCTAATAGGGCACACTTCAGAAGAGTGAAAAATAGTAACTAGTTACATTGGTGGTTTTTTCCAAATTGGGTTTCCATGTTAAATCTTGGTGTCTCATGTGTTCATGTTATTTATTTCACGTTTGCAAGTAATTACTAATAATATCTTAAGATCTACTAAAGTAATTCACACTGTGCATTTACCGAGTTACAACACTTTCTATGTGTTTACTGAGTATCAACAGTAATCAGTTTTACCAGTTTGAATTTTATAGTTGACATCTAAGGAATCTAGATTTATTTTAGTGGTAATTGATTCACCTCCCCACTCAGTTACTCCTCTTATATTTACAACAATTGGTATCAGAGCTTTTGGTGCTTATAGAGAAGGTTTCAAGGACCTAAGATAAAGATTAGGATGTCTTACAAGAGAGAGATTCTAAAGCTGAACAAAGACAACTTTGCAACATGGCAAGGACTTATGAGGCTTCATCTAGCTACCATCAGTGATTTAGGATGCAAATATCTTGATGAAGAATATAAAACTTCCACTAGAACATTATTAGTAGATGATATTGCTGAGAAGAAGAACCATAACATCATGATGATTGACATTGCATCTGCTCTCAGTTATGTTGAATTTGATGAGGTTAAAGACTATAAAACTACTTTTGATATGTGGAACAAGATAAAAGAAATCTATGGAGGTGATGACAATGTAAGAAGAGCCAAAGTAGAAAGCCTTAGAGGACAATTTGATCAAATGAGGATGAGAGAAGATGAATATCTTGCAAAATATGTGGAAATAATCAAGGCCAGTGTTAGTGCAATCAGAGCATTCGGAGGAGAAATCAAAGAATAAACTATTGTAAGTAAAATTCTTAGAACTTTTCTTCCTATTTATGTAATCAAAGTGTTTGCTATTCAAGAAAAGAGATGTGATCCAAATAAAAAGATAGGTTTGGATGCCCTAATAGGAAGATTGACAGCTTTTGAACTAGACAACATTGACAACTATGTTCCTACTTCCAAGAATATTGAGTTTGCATTTGAAGCTAAACTCTGACTCAAAGAAACAGGACAGAAAATAAAAGATAATAAATTAGAAAGTGAGGAAGAAACTAAAGAAATTTTAGACAATGATCTTGAAATTGTTGAAGCTCTACTTGCAAAGAAATATTCCAGAAGTAGAGGAGAGTACAAAGGTAAAATCCATCTAATCTATTTTTCTTGTGAAGAAATTGGTCATATTGCTGGTAGGTGTCCAAAAAAGAAGGAAAGGAAGAGAAGAACAGACACAAGTACAAAGGTAACAAGGAATTCAAAGGTCACAAATCCTACAAAGACAAAGGTAAGAAAACTTGTTTTAAGGCTAAAGATTTTGATAATAGTGAATATGAAATAATGTATATTGCTATATAAGATGAATCTGATGATGAAGGAGATAAGATGGCACTTATCTCTCATGTTAGCAAAAATGACACATGGATCATAGATAGTGGATGTTCTCACCATATGACTAGAGAGAAAACTAAGTTTGAACATTTTGAACACTATAATGGAGGTAGTGTAAGGTTTGGAGACAATGAACCTTGTTGCATAAAAGGGAAAGGCCGTATCTCATTAACCAATGAGCTTGTATGTGACAATGCCTATTGGGTTGAAGGATTAAATTTTTTTTTCTATGTGGCACAACTGAACAACATTCGATTCAAGATAGAATTCATGAATGGCAAAGAAAAACTATTGGATAGCAAAGAAAAATTGATTGGATTAGGCAGGCATAAAAAGGTAATCTATTTTATCTTGATCTTGGTAATTGTTCATGTCTTATTGCTCAAGTAGAAGAAAGCTGGTTATGATACAAAAGGCTATGTCATGTAAACTTTGATAATATGGTCAAGATTAGCAAACTCAGAAGAGTAACAGGTCTTCCTAATTTAAAAAATCCTGATGTTGGATTATGAAAAATTTCCAAATGGTAAAATGGGAAAGACTAGTTTTAAAAGTAAAGACTATTAATTAGAAGATGTCTTGGAAATTGTGCATACTAATTTGTGTGGACCCATTGGAATAGAAACTTATAGTGGAGAAAAGTTTTTCATTCTTTTTGTTGATGATTATTCTAGAATGATGACCATTATGTATCTAAAAGAAAAATCAGAAGCTTTTGAGAAATTCAAATGGTATCTGGCTAGAGTAGAAAAGGAAACTAGAAAAAAGGTTTAAATGCTTAAGATCAGATAGAGGTGGTGAATTCATCTCAAATGAATTCCATAATTTTTGCATGGAAAGAGGAATCAAAAGACAAGCATTAGACCTTACTACTCCTGAGTAGAATGGAATAGCTGAAAGAAAAAATAGATCCATAATGGATTGTGCACAGACACTAATGATTGAGAAGAATGTTGCTATCAAATACTGGAAGGAAGCTATCAGCACTGCAGTTCATACTTTGAACTAATTTTAGGTTAAGAAGGACTCAAACAAAACCCCCTATGAACTATGGTATGACTACAAACCCAATGTAAGTTACTTGAAAGTATTTGGCAGCAAATATTATATCTTGAAAGAATCTAAAAAAGGAAAATTTGATGTAAAAGGTGATGAAGGTATATTTATAGGATATTCCTACAGAAGTAAAGCATACAAATATATGAATTTGTCCACTCACAAAATCATAGAAAGTGCACATGTGAGAATTGATGAATTTGTAGAAAAGCCTGAAGAAGAAAGTAAAAAGGAACCAGAAGATTACAGAAGATTTGTCTAGTACTATGAACCTAATACATTACCAAACACATTTGAAAAAAAGGAGACTTCATCTCCTAAACTCTTCAAATCTCCATTAGCGATCGAGTTGTAGGAAGTGCAAACCGAGTCACAAGGACCTGAGTCACATTCAGAGGCCACCGAGTTAGTGGAAACTGAGTCTGAAGAACCTGAGCCACAGATAGAAGGACTTGAGCTAGAAGTTGAAATTTAAAATGAAGATAGTGTAGTTCATTCAATAGTCAAAGAACCTATATTGGCTAAATATGTCAGAAGGCATCATGCACCTAATCAAATTATTAGAGACAAATCTAATGGAACAATGGCAAGAAGCAAACTAAAAGGTACATGTTTACTTGCTAAATTTGAACCTAGAATTGCTAAAGATGCACTAGAAAATGAAAATTGGATTGAGGCTATGAATGAAGAAATATAATAGATAGAAAAGAATAAAACTTAGACTCTTGTACCTAGGCCCAAAGATAAAAATGTGATTGGTACAAAATGGGTATTCAGAAATAAGCTGAATGAAGATGGAAAAGTGTCAAGAAATAAAGCAAGATTGGTACGTAATGGTTATTCTCAAGAAGAAGGTATTGATTATGGTGAAACTTTTGCCCCTATTGCAAGATTAGAAGGTTTTAGGACTTTACTAGCTTATATGACTCACAAAGGATTCAAAGTATTTCAGATGGATGTTAAATCTTCATTTTTGAATGGAATTCTTGATGAGGAAGTCTACATTGAACTACTAGAAAGTTTTGTTGATCTAGACAAAAGGGAAATGGTTTGAAAATTACACAAAGCCCTATATGGTCTAAAACAAGCTCCTAGAGCTTGGTATGAAAGGCTACTTAGCTATTTGATACAGATTGGTTTTCAAAGAACAAATGATAACAATAGCTATATATAACAAGGAAGGGCCAGATAAGAAGATTGTGTTGGTAGAAATATTTGTGGATGATACTTTATTCACAGGAAATGATGACCTATGTAAAGAATTTTTTGAACAAATGATTAGAGAATTTAAAATGTCCATGTTTGGTGAAATAAAATTCTTTGTTGGATTGCAGATACAACAAAACAAAAATGGTATCTATATCTCTCAATCTAAGTACATCAAAGCAATACTCAAGAAATTTGGAATGGAGGATTCAAAACTAGTTGGAACCCCCATGTGTACTAGACTTAAGCTCACAAAAGATGATGGCTCCAAAGAGGTAGACCAGACCTTATATAGCTCAATGATTGGGAAATTATAGTATGTGGTACATACAAGGCCTGATATTGCCTTAGCAGTTGGGATAGTGGCAAGATTCTCAACTAAACCCAAAGAAAACCACATGATGGCAATAAAAATAATCTTAAGATATTTGAAAGGAACTAAAGACTATGGCTTATGGTACAAACTTGGAGGCAACCTTGACTTAAAAGTATTTACTAATGCTGATTAAGCAGGAAATCCTGATGATAGAAAAAACACGAGTGGTGGAGCATTCTTTCTTGGTAAAAGGCTAGTATCTTGGGCAAGAAAGAAGCAAAACTACACATCTCAATCCACAATAGAAGTAGAATATGTAGTAGCAGTAGTGAATTGCTCTAACATTATTTGGTTCAAATAGTTGTTGGAAGGAATGAAGGTTGAAATCAAAGAGCCAATAGTGATGTATTGTGATAACACCGGTGCAATCAACATATCCAAGAGTCTAGTGATGCATTCCAAAACAAAGTAAATCACAATAAAATATCACTTTATAAGAGAATTAGTATAGGATAAAGAAATTAGATTGGAATATGTGCATAGAAAAGAAAAAATTGCAGATATATTCACCAAGCCATTACCTAAGGATGCATTTTTCTATCTAAGAGGTAAGCTAGGGGTCATTCCTCTATCTAAAGCTCACTAAATAAAGTTTAGTGATGCATCAACAACAACCAAGTTGAAGATCAATAAGTTGATGTAGTATTAATAAGGAAATATTGTAGATGAATCTGTACTCAAGGTACATTGATACTAATTAGAATTGTCTTTGGCATGTGTTGTCAAAGAGGGAGAAGTTTACTGTCATATCTTTCTAAATTTTTTTAGAAGAAAAGTTAAGAAGTTCATTCATAGAGGGAGAAAACTTTAGGAGAAGTTTTCTATATAAAATCAAAGAGGGAGAAATTTTTTGATAGAGGGAGTCTTGTTCTTAAAATTTCATTTTGCTATGACATGTTGTATTTTCATCAATGCCAAAGTGGAGATTGTTAAATACAATTAATTGTGTTGTCTTTGATGTTACACAAATGTCATATCAGTTGATAGATAGTGCATGCTGAGCTCAATTGGTTAATGAAGACAGTTTTCCTAGTCTACTGAGCATTCCTAAATTTACTCTGTGTAGAAGGTAGTTTCTACTGAGCTCACTCAGGCTTCAAAGGAAGTCATGCAGAAAAGAGTGTTAACTGATCTCATTCAGTCAACAAAGGAAAAGTCAAACAGAGTCAGTGTTAATTGAGTTCACACGATTGACAAAGGAATTTTGTAAGTTCGAAGTGTTAACCAAGCATCTATTGGTTAACATAGGAAATCACTTCATAGTTAGTTTCTACTAAGTTGGGTTAGCTACCAAAGGATTTTCTTATCTTGGCATGAAAAGCTTAATTAATTTACCTATTGATTCTAGCTAAATGAGGTGATGAATATTGGTTATTCTAATTTATATTTGAGTTGACTTGATAATCTGGAACGTATAAGTAAAAGGTTAAGTTATGATTTCAAAGTATGTATCTGATGTATGCAAGTGGAATGAGTTAAAAGAAGAGGAAGTGAACTTGAAGATAAGTAGGTATCCTTGTGGAGCAAAAAAGTGTTATTCAATCAGGAAGGATCAAGTATGAACTAGAACATAGATCTGTAATCAACAATTTAGTTGCATCACAATCAGGTCATTTCATTGTTACTTTTTAGCCATTGTAATAGTGATCTAAAATCTCTTAACATAGTTGGTTTAACAACCATTTGTAAATCCTCTAACAAGGTGGCAATTCCATTGAATTGTCTCAAGAATTTTTGCAAGGACACTCCTAAGAGGGTGATTAAATCCTTTAATAGGGTCACACCTAATAGTGTGTTTTGTAAACTTTAACAGGGTTCACTTTAGAAGAGTGAAAAATAATAACTAGTTACATTGGTGGTTTTTCGCAAATTAGGTTTCCATGCTAAATCCTGGTGTCTCATGTGTTCATGTTATTTCTTTTATGTTTGCAAGTAATTACTAATAATATCTTAAGATCTTCTAAAGTAATTCATACTATGCATTTATCAAGTTACAACAATTTTTGTGTGTTTATCGAGTATCAACAATAATTAGTTTTATCAGTTTGAATTTTATAGTTGACATCTAAGGGATCTAGATTTATTTTAGTGGTAACTGATTCACCTCCCCTCTTAGTTACTCCTCTTATATTTCCAACAACAATGATCTTAAAATATACCTCCGAGAAGATTGGACCCTAGAATGATCGCAAATATTTGTGATGTGGTGGAGAAGAGGATTTCAGAGATGTCTACTTAGTTGGAAGCTAGATTGACTTATCGAGTTAAGGAAGGGATGGTTGAGTTTCATAGAGGTTTTTGGAGCTAGAATATTCTTACTTGAAAATGTGTTGTCTGGCTTGTTAGAAGGCTTGTTCGAGAGAGAAGATGGTATGGCAAGGTTGAGGTTGGCTTTGTTGATCAATTTGTAGAGTCTGGTGTAGAACTTGTAGAGCAATTTATGGTTGTTGTTGAGGTAATTCATAACCTTATTGATGCTGGGATGGATGAGTGTTTTCATGATCAGTTGGATGGATTTGACATGAAAATTATAGAGCACTTGGTTAAGGATAATCATGTTGCTTTGGGTGATGATTTACATGTTGCAGAGCATCTTGTTGTGAGCAATGAGATTGTTGGTGTCTTGAGTTTGGCATGTGTTGATGGAAATTTGCACATGGCTATTGATGTGGAGTTTGATTTTGTTGATATGATTCAGGATCTACATGATACTAGAGATTTATATATTCTTCATTTTCTAATGATTGACATGGATGAGGATTTATTTATGAAGCATTATGTTCAGTTTGTTCTTGAGAGTGAGCATGTTGATTGGGTTGTTGAGATTCAAGAGATTTTGGTGTTTGACAGGATGCTGTAGATGTGGGTGGTTTATAGATTGGTTTTCTTATTCTCAATGAAGTGGAAACCTTTAGTGAAGATGAAGATTGGATCAACTCTTTCTTTGAGCATCAAAGTGTGGGAAACACTTTTCTATTTATCCAGGAAGCTTGATGCAAGAGCATCATGGGTTTTCTCAGCAACTACTTTGGAGTTCTTGGAGGAATTCTTGGTAGTTTCTTTGGAGAGTACTTGAAGTGTTACTTGGTCATTGAAGGCACTCGACATAGCTTGTGGCACTCGATTGTTGAAGGTACTTAGTGATGCTTATCGGAACTAGACATACACTAGGAGATCAATGATGCTTGGTTGCAGTATTTATTGAGTATATCAATCAATGAAAGGGCTCATTTTCTAGTGGAATCAACACATACCGGGTTGCTCGGCTTCTACCATGGTGTTGTTTCTCAGTGATGCTTGGTGGCTTGCTAATACTTGAAAGTGGTTCTTTTTATGCTCAGTCATGTCTTGGTCCTATTTTAACCAAGTTATTTGTGATTAGTTTCTAGTGTGAGCTGACCTTGGCATTTAATTTGTTTTTATATATTTAATTTCTATTATGAGCTAACTTGTGGCTTAAATGTGCATTTAGTGCAAGGGTTTATTTAATTTGTAACATACTAGTATGAATTGTGGCTTAGTTGGGTATAAGTAGGGGGCCTTGTGGGGTCTTAAAAGATAGAGTGATCTATCTTGGAGAAGGGGATGTGGTAGAGGAGTGAACTTTGAAGAGCTAGTATCTGAGGCTTGGAAAATAAGGAGATTTCTTGGTAGGCTTGCAAGCAGAATTTTAGATCTTCCTTGGAGGTTTCTACTAGAGTATGGTTTTGGACTAGCTAAGGAGTTTTGGATTGGATCTTGAGGGATCTTGCAAAACTATTATTATAATTTCTATTATATTTAGGCATAACCTAGAAGGCCTTATAGTTGGGTGCATTGCATGTAATAGTTATTTTATGAATAAAGTATTGTGAATTGGTATTAGATCTTGTATCGTTGATCTATTTTTGTTGTGTGGTTATTTTTTGGTGCCGAGGACATCTCCTTTGGGGATTCTCCTACCTTGTATTGCATCACTCATTCACTCTATGAATTTCTATGTAATCAATGAATTTATGAAATACCAAGCTTACATTAAATCTACATGCATTCTTAAGCTTACATTTCTTGTATGTATTGTAAGTTTACATTTACTAAATGCATTGTTAATCACATTTGATCCTACCTATGATATTGGAAATATTCAAAATTGATTCCTCATATGCATTACATACATGAAGGTATGTATACAATGACATACATAGATACATACATGTGCACATATGTGTATTTCCTTACACACATTTCTACATTAATATATTATTATGTACTTATAGCCATAAATATTTGTCTACACACATCAATATATGTGAATAAATGAACTATGAGTTTTAAACAAGAAAACCTCGGTATGTGGAAATTGGGTTATAGTCCTAATATGTATGCAAAGTGGTTATAACATAAGTCAAAACCATGGAAGTCAAACTAATATCAAGGACAATAAACATTGGGAGGAGAAGCAAAAGAGGAACTCATGGTTTGTACTAGTTTATACATACAAAGATGAATGAATAAGATGTTGTTAATGGTTCTATTTTTTATGTTGAAGAAGTTTAGGTTGGTGCTCCTATTTTTAATGCAAAACAAGTAAATGCACAAGAAGGCAATAAAGGGGAGTTGGCATCAATTAACTAAGCCCCTACAACCTCTTTTAAGATGGAAATAAATTGAGGACATGTATTTTGTAATTAGTAGTGTTGAAAAGAAGGAAAATATCAATGATGGTTGTAATGAATAATTTGGACATACCTTCTTCTAGCTTGAGGGTGTGGTTGATGGGAACAAAAATCACTAAGAAGAGGGGGCAAAAAACATTTTGACTATGTGAAGAGGAGGAAGAAATTGTATTGTGGTGCAAGGACATGACAGATATTAGGCATTTCCTACAAGTGAGTAAGTTATAGACAATTGTTTCCCAACTTACCGCTGGAAGGGTTAACCCATTTATTAATGGCTTTCCATGGAGATCATGGTGGATAATGTAGGACTAGAAAATGGGTTAGAACCTAGCATACTGTGAGCAACCACAAAAATCAATTAAAATACACTAAACCCTTCTAATCTACCATGAAAACTAATTGAAGCATAAATGAAATAAAAGAAAGGAAACTTCCTCTTCAATTGTAGCTCCCATGTACTTCTTTGTCCATAATTTGATGTAGCTCCAATTTCCTATAGTACCTATACAATTTAAAACAAATGACTAGGATATGATAATGCTATTGGGAATACTAGAAGTGTGGCTTGAGCATAATGGCCTCTAAGGATCGTAAGGATGTTCTTAAGGATTAAAAATGAGAGCAAGATGGCTCAATTTATAGACAAAGTACAAGAGGAGAGAATTGAATGAGAGGATGGCCACTTGTCACTTTGAATGTTCAACTTGGCATGATATTCCTTAGGATATCTATTAAAGTCATGACACAATATGCCAAATGTAAGATTCTATAATGCATGAAAGTCAACATGGCTAAAAGTGGAGGAGAATCTATGATGTACAAATGACATCTCAAATCTACTTGTAGCCAAGAATCTATGACAATGGAGACTTATTATAGACATGTGTAAGGAATAAAATTTATCAAATATGACATATTTTAGCCAAGCGTAGGTATAATATATATGACTCATCATGTCCATGTGTCAAGAATAGGTGGAATATTTGAATTAAAAATTCATATATCCACACAAGTGGAAATTACTAAAAAGGAAATTAGAAGTGGAAAATAGGACTTAGGAAATTGAGAATTCCCATCGTTTGTGAAGATGAATCAATTAATTAATAAATATCAAATAATCAAGAATGTTGGTTAGTAGGAGGAATAAATAGTAATGTGGGATAAAAATCATTGAACTGACATGGGATTAGATTATGAGTTATCTAATCCTATAGGAAAAATTAGTAAATGATTGGCCAATTTGGTAAAATAAAATGTGATAATATCCTCTAATGAAATCCAATGATTATGTAGATTGACTAGGTTGATGATCAATAGATCAAAACTATGATAAAATTTTAGAACTTTATTTTTGGAATTTGATTGTGTCTAAATTTTTAGCATCAACATTTCGGATCACACACAGTGATCCATCATTATTATGAAGAGCAAGAGAATAGAAAAATAATGACATGATATGATAAAATTGATTGAATGATTAGGATTGATAACATGCAAATAACACATGTCATGGATTCAGAACATTTTCTATTTAACAGACCTTGTAAGTGCCACAAGATTGAAATTGATTAATAAGGTTGATCCTAATAGCATTGACGAACATTCTCAATATTATTGAATTGATTGGATAATGCCACGATCTTACATTGAGGGAATCGACAATGTCAACGATCAGATGATGAAAATGATAGATTTTACCTAACATTGAGGGACATGAAAATGCTAAGGTTAGACTTTATAGGTTTTGATAGGATTTGATAAGTTTCCAAGGACCCGAGGGACACGACAATGCCTAGAGTTTGATTAATGAGGTTTGATTTAAGATATTTCACACGTTTTAGGTTGATTAGAAAGAATTTTTATGATGTTGAAATGGTTTCATGTTGATTCTAGAAAGTTTGGATAAAACAGGGATCAATTCCAAAATGATCTGTAATTGATTTGAAAGGGTATATGAATGATGAAGGATATTACCAAAATATGCTTGAATGATAGTTGGATAAAAGATCAAAATTAGTGAAATGAGAAAATGGGATGAGTTATTATGAAAAGGTGATTAAATAGTAGACGTGGACCATTTTTGAGCATCTACATTTTCCCCCTCTTTGATACAATGTGATTTAGAGCATTGTGTCAAAGACTACTAATGAAAAAGATATAAAATCATGCCCCAGTAGGGGTGATAAAAAATAATGAAAATGATTGGTCAATTTTTTGACAATGAAGAGATGAATCCATAGCAATTGATAGATAAAAAATCAGAGCTCAAATGCAAAAGTTATGGGGTCTAGAGTGTAAAATAAGGGTCAATCAGGGCCTCAAGAGAAGTTTTGGGAGTCAAAATGCCCCAAGAGCACCCAAAACACACCCAAATGTGCCCTAAGATGGCAAAGTTCACCCTAGGATGACCAAGTGATCCATGTGTGTAGTTGGGAAGCCCAATTGTATCCTACGATGCTCTAGGGGCTAAAATTAGTCCAATTGGACTTGGAATGGCCCAAAACTTTGTGTACATACTAAAAACCATAGAAAGGGGTTAAAACATATCTAAATTAGTCAAACATGGTCAAATTTTTCCAAACTTGGTCAAAATTTATAGAAAGTTAACAGGTAGTTAGGTAGAGGGTCAAAAACAATGCAAATGAGCTCCAAATTACCCAAAATTTGGTATACATGTTCAAAACCCTAGAAAGAGGTCAAAATATAGGTTGAAAAGTAGTATATGATTATGCAAGAATGAAAGAATGGAGGATGACGATGATTTTGGTACATCCAAGTACATGACTATGGTGATGGTGAACAAGATGGATGTTAAAAGATAGAGGAGACGAGATGAGGACTAGTTAGTATGAAGTGAGGATTTTTTCTTTCATAAAGTGCACTATATGTCAAAGGACTTCTATTTTGATATGGAAAATGGAATGCAATGCATCATGGCATGAAGGGCCAGAGTGCAAATGCAAAACTTTTGCATAAACAAACATTATGTAGAAAAAAATTTACCTTGTCCTTCCTGAGGTGTATATACATACCCCAGACTCTCAAAGGTACATTGAACAGACAAAAAACAAAAGATGACTATGAGCCATGCAGACCACTCTCATATATCAATTTATGTCATCGAGTGGTATAGGACCATGATCGAAGAAAAAAATAGAGTAAAAATAAATCACTCACTAAAAAAATGAGCCACAACAATTTTTTTTCATTATTACTTACTTTTTTAGTGTTTTAAGTCTTCAGAGAAAGTTTGATAGATTGACAATGTGATAGGTTTGATTGTTGGTTTGGTTGATAGTGACAAGTTGGATTTTTTGTCAGTTTACATTACTTAGATAATGTGATTGTCATTTGAAGTATAGTGCTTTGAGTTTCAATCTATGAAAGTGCTAGGGTTTAAGAAAAAAGGGCTGATTGTCCACAATGACTATTTACAAGGTTTATTGCAAATTTGTGGTGGGTTTTGTGATTTTTAGGGTTTTTGAGGATATTTGGTGATTTTGTGTTACTTATTTCTTTAGGATATTTTATGATTTTTAGGGTTTATTTGAGGACATTTTATGATGTTTTATGGTTTTTTTCAGGAAATTTTATGATTTTTATCAATTTGTTCATGACATTTTATGATTGTTTATGGATTTGATCAGGACATTTGATGACTTTTATGGGTTTGTTCAGGAGATTTTATGATTTTTATGGGTTTGTTTAGGAAATTTAATGATTTTTTATGGATTTGTTTGGGATTTTTTATGATTTTTTATGAATTTGTTTAGGACATTTTATGTTTTTTATGAATTTGTTCAGGACATTTTATGATTTTTATGAATTTTTTCAAGATCATATTTGAATTTTTAGGATTTTTTCAGGATCATAAGGGATTCACAAGTGTTAGCTCCAATTTGATATGTGATAAGTCCAATGGATAACATGTACTTAGGGACATGCCCTCGATTCAAATTCAAACTCACACACTGTATAGGTAATATGACCTTAGAAAAGATGCAAACTATGTACAAAGGCACAAGACAGAGTATGTACACACTGGTGATGCTTGGGTAAGATAACAATGGATATTAACTAGTTCATGGGCCATGATCAAAGACTCAAGATGTCTTCCAATATGAAGGATGTGATTAGGGAATGAAAAAGTGGGGGGGGGGGGAACCAAATGGAATCCCAATAGATAGAGGAACAACAACTAATTACACATGGTGCCTGTATGCTTAGTTTCCACCATGGTACTTGCCCAAAGTGCTTGTTCGCCTAGTTTTCACTTTTGGATTTTTTTTTTCTCGACTCAAATTTTTGTGCCAAGACAATTGTTTTCCAAGTTTTCATCAAGGCATCTATTTTTCATGAGTTTTTTTCTTATTTTTTTCAAGATTGCCATGTTTTTGATATTTTTCAGGACTTTTTGCCATTTGTTTAATATTTTTTTTAGGACTTTTAGATGGAATCAAGTATAGTACTTGTGGAGATGCATTCTATTTATGGATACAAGTAGTGGCTCACCCTCTAGGGTCACAATTAGATATACTCTAGACCATAAATATTGCAGTAACTATAAAGGGTCCTTTCCAATTTGGTTCAAATTTGCCTGGTTTTTCTCTATGTTTTCGAGTCTTGTAGTTCATCTTCAGGACCAGATCATTGACCTCAAAATGATGACATAAAACCTTCTTGTTATAGCTCCATTTGAATTAGTTTTGGTAAGCTTGCAAATGTGTCAAGGTAGCTCGCCTTTGGTCATCGAGTATTTCAAGTTCATAGAGTTTAGATACCGTGTAGTTTTCATCATTAACATCTTGTACATATACTCTCAATGAAGGAATTTCAACTTAAATAGGAAATATGACCTTAGTGCCATAAAGAGATAATTGGTTGAAGTTCTTACATTGGTGCATGGATTAGATTACTATGTATTTGGCACTTATGACATGCTTTGGAAAAATTATAAGCATCTTTTTCCATGGTGGGTCAATAATATCCAACTATACCAATTTATTTGATAGGCTCAAAGTATTGAAATGGCTTCCACATATACCTTTGTGTACCTCATGTAAAGTAGTTTTAGCTTCTTGCAATTCAAGGTATCTAAGAAGGGTTTGGTTGAACAATCTCTTATAAAGGGTGTCACCGATGATAACATATCTAGCATCTTGGTAGATAAAGGCTCGACATTCATTCTTGGATAAGTCAGGGGGTAGGATTTGGGCATGTAGGTAATCATAAATGTATTGATACTAGGGGGAATTGGGACCAACAAGTTTGCACACAAATTCAAATTGAGAGAGTTCAAATTCTAGAATCAAGAGTTTCTTGACAAGGAGTTCACAATGCTCCACATTTTGAGGCATATCAATAATAGAAGCAATAGTAGCCATAGCATCAACTTTCTTGTTGTGTGTTCTTGGAAGCCAACAAAAAGAGATAGTGATAATTTTTTATTTGAGAAAATCTATCATCTATTTGTAAGGCATTAACTTATCATCATTAGCTTGTTAGATGACCAACTGGGAATCACTAAATACTTGCAAATGTTTTATGTGTGAGGCCTCACCTGATCCATTATAATATAAATGAAATGTTGCATTATGATACTTCTAATTCAATGTTTTGATGTACTTGCAAGACTGTAGGGTTATGTTATTTTGATATCTGCATTTTGATGATCTGCACTTAGGTCTGCACATTAAGACCTAAATGATATAACTAATGATTTCACCTTTTCAACTACTTTGATAAAAGCTAAATTACAAAAAATGCTTATAATAATGGGTGTATGCTACTTGATTTTGATATTTGGGTTTGGATATTTTGGAAATATTCATGACTTAGTAGGACAATGGCTCATTTTATCTATTGATTTTGACATTTATAATAGTGTTTTGCATTTATGATATGTACTATGAACCTGATATTGTGGATGGAATGATCAAACACATATGGATGCAACTTTATAACATGATAGAATTCGATTATGATATGATGATCTTGATGATTTATGATTTAATGTGATATGTAGGTAAATGTTAATTTGATTATGATGTTGATATGTTAATATTTTGAATGATTTATTTGAAAAGATTAGGTAAGGAAATTTAATTGAATATGTTAATAATATTTCATAACATTAGAAATTATATGCATATATGATATATAATTATATGACCCCCTTGGACTACTGGTGCTCGAGTTTAATGTGCAGGAAGTGGAACCATGGAAATTTTGGGGGGAACAAGATCCAAACCTATGTGAATATAGTTTAACCAAGGAAAATATTTGGAAGATTCAAAAACCTCATTATAAAGTATTTTGCTTTGTAAAAGTAAGTTTTCTTGTATGTGGAAATGTTTAATCATAAAGATAAATTAGGAATATGTTGTGGCGACATGGAGAGTGATTTTATGTGTCACTTAACACTTTCTGTTTTTGTGTGTAATGACATGTCATTTAGGGTTTTGGTCATGGTGGCATTTACCCCTAAACCTAATTACTTTATTAATGAGTAATTAAACCTACTTTCCAAGGGGAGGGATGGGTTACAATCAAAGGAAATTCGAATTTGGACTTGACTAGCATTTTGAGGGGTCATTAGGTGGTCCCAAAGTGTCATTTATGTGAAAATGAGCTACCCATGTGATAGTATAACATGATAGGGACCTAATTTTGACCATGATAGTGACTAGATAGCCTAAGGGGCCCCTTTACCCATGCATTCTCCCAATAATTCGAAATTTGAGTTGTCACATGTGTTCTCTTCCATGTTTCTACTAAGTCAAATATAGAAAATTTAGAGGAGACAAGTTTGTACGAGGGAGTTTCTTAGTGTCTTTTCTAAAATAGTTAGTGAGAAGGCCTTATTAGATCAAAATAGACAAACTAGTGAGTTGTTCACCCACTCTCTAAGTTTAGAGATGGTTAGGGTTTGGAGAAGGACTAAGGAAGCTCTACAACAAATATCATTGCCTTAGCTTGGACCAAGGTTGGTGTTTCAAACCATGTACATTTTCTTCCTTTTAGTATTGCATAGTAAATCTACAAGCATGAAGCATTTGTTATGAGATCTTGCATTGTATTGTGAATCTTTGGATGGTAGATTTTGGTATTGTATTGTGCCATTGTGAATCTTTGTATTGTATTGTAGTGGTATAAATGTGAATTGTGTTCATTAAATTTCTTGGTTTTCTTTCTTGATCCTTTTGGTTTTGATTTGAATGACAAGTGTTATTATGGGTGTGAGGGCTTCACTCACCCTTTGGGAAGGGAAGAGAAGTCTAGGGTGAAGGGCTAAGTTGGGCTTGAAATATAGTTGAGAACCTTAGAGTATGCACTCTATTGTATGCCATATCCATTCACATCTTGATTTGAGGGTGATAAGGGAAATGATGGTGTAGAAAGGAGGACTATGGAGTATGGGAGTATATTTGTGAAGCCCCTAAAGGACATGGAATTTTTTTTTCTATGAAAGCCCCAAAAGGGCATGAAAATTATTTACTGTAGATATGTTTAATATGGCAATTCTCCTTTTTGAAAGCACACCTTCACCCTATGTTCAATGGTTCCAATGGTGAATCAATGTGTAAGCCATAGGAGGGATTGTTTTGTGTTATGTGATATGATTTATGCATTGGTAAGTGTTGTGTGTGGGTGTATCCCATTTAGACTTGTTTCCCTTGCTCAGTGGGTGGCTTCATAGAGGCCTATGATGGGAGGTGAGCCTCCATGGTTCCAAGTTTTGTGTTGTGTTGCAAGATTTGTGCTTTTGGATTCATGGAAGAAATTAGAGGTTTTTCTCTTGCATTGATAAAGCAAGAGAGGGATAATATGCAGTGTATTGGAAGGCCCATCTCCCTTTTAATCCATTATGGATTGAATGTGATAGAAGATACAATTGTGTATTGTGTAATGTGTTGTAAAGAATGATGTTCATTTAAATGCATATTTTTGTGAATGTCATTTTGTGAAAGGAGTGAAGAAATTGGAATATGGACATTTGTAGTTACATTGCAATCTATTCTCATGTTTCAGTTTGCATTGGAATAGAGAAAGTTGTCCATCATCATAATCAAATATGAAAGAAAAAAAAATGTAGTGTCATGTAAATAAATAGTCATGTTTATTATTGAATCATAGATGGAGAATGCATTCAAGTGGGATTGTTCATGCAAAGGAGTTCCATATGGTATTTAGTTGATAAGCACTTTCCTTCAAAGTCTCATTATAAGGGCTACACTAGTAGATGTTATGAAGGATCCTATCCAAATGTAATTGATAAAATTTATATATTGAGTCAAGTTATTAGCATGATCAAGTCCTCTACTTTCAATTCTATTTACTTACAATTTCAAGTGGCTTCAATTAAACTAACAATTCAATATAATCATTTCGAAAGTTAGTATTAGCTTCAAAATAAAAACTAGACTAAAGTTCTTGTCACAAAATCTTAGTAAGAGACAAAAATAAAAAAATAAAAATAACTAAGTAGAAGCTTAAGATGTAAATATGCATGAGCAAACAAGTCTATAGATGCACATTATTCTATAGAAATTGTATGGGAAGTGGAAAAATACTCCACCGTCCATTACAAACCAATAAACTAATCCTAGGAAGATCTTGACTCCTCGATAAATCTATTAAACATAGTAGTGTTAACTTAAAAAAGAAAAAAAAATATAAATGCAAGAGTGTATGATGGTGACAGGACCCTTGAAGAGAGCTAAAAGTACTTTCCTTCTTTTAAAATAAATCATTATAATGAATAATATATCTAAAATAAAAATAGGCCATGCTTGAAAAGACTACCCACCCACTTAGGACTTGTATATGATTAAAGCACTAAATAAAATAAAGAAAATTTCCATAAGTTCCCTACCTAGGCAACCACCCTTTCTACTCATCACAATACAAACATAAAATAAGATAAAGTGTAGTCCAAGGAAAAGTCTTAAGGACTTAGGTCTAAGTGTCTAGTTTCCAAGAAAAAAGTAAAGTCTATGGCCACAAAACTTGAGCCTCATCACCCCTAGGCATTACATGCCTTAAGAAACACATGATTTAATATTGCTAGTCTTGTCTTGGTTCTGACATGAAGTCAGAAAAGCCTTTTTCTCTCCTTAGGTGTATCACTTCTTGTTAAGGTAAGAAAGACAAAAATATCAATATGTTCAAACTATGTTAAGTGGCGCCCCTTCTAAATCATCTTGGGGAGAGTACCTATGTGCCTAGGAGAGGGCATGTCAGCATCGTCATCTCCATGTCTTGGGAAAAGACTGATTCACCTTCCTAGATACTTAAGTTCCTTGGGCATAGGAAATCAAGTTAGAGAGTTAATAAGTAAGTTAAAGGACTAAGTTAGTAGGGTTAGGTGGCATGGGTGTTAGTATAAAATGTAGTTAGTAGATAGAGTATTAAACTTAAATAATGTATAATAGGAAGCAAGTTAATAGGATATTAAGGATTAGTTTTAGGTCAAGAGTTTTTAGATGTATAAACACTTTAGTTAGAAGTTAGTGAATTACAAATTAGCTTATGGATGAATTAGTAAAAATTTCAGTGATTAGTAAATAGTAAGTTCTTTAATATTATATGTATGGTAGTTGTTAAATAGTGACTACATAGAAACTAAAAAAAAAGTGTAATTTAGTAATTATATATAAATATATTTATATTTTAACCTCCATTATGTATGTTAAGAATGTGTTAGTTAATGGATATATATGTTTAGTAATAATATTATTAAATGTTATTAATATAGAAATAGATTAAATACTACATATTCTTTTGATTCTATTTGCAAATGAATACATTGAGAGTATATAAATATAGTCTTAATATAAAATTTAAACTATCCTTCCATTTGAAAATTAGTAGAAAGTTTGTTCGAATTGAGATAATCTTGTAAGTTAGATAATATATTCGAATGTGAATATAGCTAGCGGTGGTTCCATAATAATGAAGGCCTGTGTTAGTAGAGCAAGTTAAGATGATTATTAAGGGTGGAAGATTTGGGATGTTATGATAATAATTATTTAGTAATTAAATCTACATAAATAGTAAATAAAGTAATTTAAAAATAATAATAATGAGAAATAATTAAAGAGTGGTATGTACAAATAATTGTAAAATAATAATAATAATGAATGACTAAAATAAAATAATTAAAGAGTGGTAGGTATAACAATTATGTTTGGAATTTATATATATCCTAATAAATGATCTACATAATATCAAAAATTATGCGCATGAATTTAAATAGGAAGTGATGTTAGTCATAAGGGACATATTATGTGGTATGCTTAGTAATGATAAGATTAGTTGGGACTATTGAAAATTATATATTAAATAAATATAGGATTTAAATTATTATGTAGGGGATAGGAATATGGCGTGCAATTTTTGGTCTGCTGCTAGGGCATGTGTGCCCTAGCCTAACCTGTGACTGGGCTATACTCCTTGCTATGCATTTTCTTCCTACTTTTGAGAGTTGGTGCTCACTTTAGCCTGGGTGGATGCTACTGGTTTGGGTGGCTTGGTCTTTCTTCAGCCATGGGTGGGCATCTACAACTCTTTCTTGGCACTGTTGTGTCCTTGGTGGGGGTCTATAGTAGGGCATGGTGATGGGCTTCTGCCCCATCTTTCCTTCTTTTGTTTGCTAAGTTAGGTTCTAGGTGAATGGGGGATCTTGGCATCGCCTCCTCCCTGTGTTTTGGTGGAGATTTAGAGATGGGTGATCTAGCTTCAATGGTGCATGCTAGTAGTAAGGTTATGAAGGGTAAACCCCAATCAGGGGAAGATGAATCCTCTTCAAATGGGAAGATTCGATTACATAAAATTAATGGATGTTTGCAAAAAGTTGATGTTCGGCCAATTTTGATTATTCAACCTTAACAAGTTTTGGAGGATGTCGAGTATTGGAGCAATCATGCTCTTATTTGCAAATTTCTAGACCTTTTCCTTTCATTACCTATGTTGGATTCCTTGGCTCGCTAGGTGTGGAGCCCAGAAGGAGATATGGAGATTCTGTTAGTAGTGAATAATTATTTCATGGTTGTCTTCCCAAGCATGTCATAGGAATAAGACTTTTGAAGGTGGCCCTTATTTCTTTAATCAGGTGGGGCTCTTCATCAAACCTTGGCACCCAGGCTTTAACTCTGCTAAGGAAATCCCCTCTCAAGTTCTAGTGCGGGTTCGCTTGCCAAGTCTTCCTTTGGAATTCTAGAGGGAAGATATTCTTCACTCAATCTCAATGCTTCTTGGAATTCCTATGGGATTGGCTACACAAATTGAGGATCGTAAGGTAATCTCTTTTGCTCATATTTGTTTAGAAGTTGATTTAAATAATCCACTACCAAATTTGATGGAGATTTGTATGGGCTTACTTTCTTGGATTCAACAGTTGGATTATGAGACCCTACCATTTAGATGCATAATTTTCCATGATTATAGGCATTTACTTCGTAGATCTCTTAGGAGTAAGAACCCCACTTTGGATGCTCTTGAACCCCCTAGGGAGGACAAGGGGAAGGCTAAGTTATCTAATGGACATATTGATAGTGAGGAGTTTACTCAGGTTAAATCTTATAATAGAGGCAAAGGTAAGAAGAGAACCTGGATGGACAGGCGGATTGACACCACCTTTAATAGGTTTGATGCTCTTGGAGACATGGTCCAAGAGGAAGGTATCCTAGTTGAGCTCTCTTCTAAGGCCAAAGGTCAACATGAGATTTGAGTTGGGGATATGCAGAGAGAGAATCAAATTATATTTTTAGGGGACCTACAAGATGGGTAGTTGGATATTTATTTGCCTCCTCTTGTATAGGATATTGGAGATCTTCGTGGGTCACAGGGTTTGAAGGGCCCAGTCTTGGTGGCTCCTGACCCCCTTATGCTCAAGGCGATCTTTGATTTTGAAAAGAGTAATAAGGCTCCTCTTGTTTTAGGCATATAGTAGAAATCCTTCAAAAAGGGGCCTTTAGATAAACCATCAAAGAGTGGTAGGAAGACTGATCAGGAGAAGGTGAAGATTATGGGTGAAAATTTGGTTGAGTCTGGGTCTATGAAACCCATTAATTCTCATTTCTCCCACCCTCATAAATGATTTTTCTATCATGGAATGTAAGGGGGTTGAACAACATCCCCCAAAAAAAGGTTGTTCACAGATTAATTGAATCTCAGTCTCCTGATATGGTCTTTATTTAGGAAACTAAACTTTCATTGGATGGTTTGGCTAATTGTGTTGCATGTATCTAGCCCCAAGGCTCTTGGTAGGGGGTGGATGCCTTGAATAGTTCAGGTGGGGTGGCTTGCTTTTGAGACCCAAGGAAAGTCTCCCCCTTATGGTGGATCTCCGATTAGTCCTCCATCTCTTTGGTTGCCACTAGCTTTGAGACTAGAGAAAGGTGCCTTCTATCCAATATTTATGCTCCTACTAATTTTTTAGGTAAGTCCTAGTTATGGGCTCATATTAGATTCATCTGGTCCCTAGACCCTTTTATCCCATGGATTATGGTTGGAGATTTTAATGCAGTTATTAGTTTGGAGGAAAAGTGGGGTGAGCTAGCTAAGCTGAACCCATCTTCAAATCTACTTAGAGATATGATTAGTTCATTGATTCTCATTGATGTGGAGCCAACCAATGGAGTCTTTACATAGAATAATTAGAGATGTGGTGGTGGGGCTATCTCAGAAAGGCTTGACAAATTTTTGGTTTCATGCTATTGGATGGACAATAGGTGGATCACCAATTCTGAAATTCTTGACTAGAGGGGCTTGGATCACTGGCTTGTTAAGCTCTCCATCTCTTCATACAAAGTCACCAAGAATCTCTCTTTCAAATTCTAGCTGATGTGGCTCAGAGACTTGTCTTTACTAAATCTTATGGTGGATTGGTGGTATGAGGGAATGCCTGCTCATGGTACGACCATGTACACTTTTAGTAAGAGGCATCAACATGTGAAGTACAAGCTTAAGAGATGGAATAAATAGTGTTTTGGGTATCTACATGTTTAGAAGACTGATGCTCAAACCAAGCTAGATGATATTACTTGCTAGATTTGGGACCATGGATTGAATTGTGAGCTGAGTAAAGCTGAGTCCTTAGCTCTTAAGCATCTGGAAGAATGAGAGCTTTGGGAGGAGATTTTCTAGAAGTAGAAATCCCATGTCGATTGGCTCTAGGAGGGGGATAGGAACACTATTTTTTTTCATAGCTCTGTTAAGGCACAAAGGCATGGGAACTCTCTCTCCTCTCTTGTCTTAATTTATGGAGCTCAGATCTCTTCTTGTGAAGATATTTCTAGGGAAGTAGTCAATTACTTCTCTGATCTCTTATTTAGGGAGGATCTTTCTACTGGGCCTGAGGAGTGGGACATCTTGGATTATATCCCTCACCTTGTCTCTATAGAGATGAATGGCACCCTCTTAAGCCCTATCTTGCTTCCTAAATTGGAGAAAGTTGTGTTTAATATGAAGAAAGGTAAGGCCCCTAGCCCAAATAGTTTTTCGATTGAGTTTTTCCAATAATTTTGGGAGATAATAAAGTACGATCTCCTAGATGTGGTCCAAGAATCACATAGGAATAAATAGATGTTGAAGTCTTTGAATTCTACCTTCTTGGCTCTCACTCCTAAGAAGGAAGGAGCATATTAGTTGGATCAATTTAGGCCTATAACATTATGTAATGTTGTGTAAGAGATCATCACCAAATTGATTGCTGAGAGACTCAAGCCACTCCTTGGTTCTTTATCTCTACTGAATAAGGTGGCTTTGTTAATGGAAGACAAATTTTGGATGGGGTTGTGATAGAAATGGAGGTTGTTCACTCTATGGCTACTTCTAAGGAGAAAGCTATGTTCATTAAATTGGACATGGCCAAAGCTTATGATCAGGTGAGTTGGGAGTTCTTATAGAAAATTCTTTTAACTTTTGGGTTTGTTGAGGAGCGGGTGGATTGGGTTCTTAGCTATGTGACCTTGGCCTCCTTCTTAGTTCTTATTAATGGAGAACCTTCAAATTTTTTTGGTGCCTCTCGAGGAATTTTGCAAGGGGACCCTCTATCTCCCTATTTGATCATTATCATGGCAAAGGGTCTTGGTAGATTTCTAAAAACTCAAGTGCGACAGGGTCTTATCTAAGGTTGGAGCTGGAAAAGTGACTGTCCTTTTTATTCTCATCTTTAGTTTGTGGATGATACTAGATTGATGGGCATGGCTAGAATCAATGAGGAAATGAATATCAAGAAAGCTTTGGATACCTATTTCAAAGCCTTAGGTAAGATAATTAATGATATTAAGTCTTCCATTTATTTCTTTAATACTCCTCTACTTATTCAGAACAAGATTGCTAGAATTCTTAGATTCCAAATTGGTTCTCTTCCTTTGATGTACCTTGGGGTCCCTTTTTCCTTGGGTGCTCAGTGAAGGGACTATTGGCAGGGGATTTTGGATAAATTTAGGAGTAAGGTTAGTCACTCGGCTTACAGATGGTTATCTTCTACTAGGAGAGTGGTTGTGCTAAAGACTGTGGTGCAGTCTCTTCCCATTTATAGTTGTTGTGTTCAGGTCCCATCCTCTAATTTTGTGAGGGACTTTGATGCTTTTTCTCATAAATTCCTATGGTCTGGTAGCCTTCTTTCCTCAAAGTAGAGCCTAGTCAAGTGGGAGTCTTTGTGTAGGCTGAAACATGCTAGAGGCCTTGGGCTTCGTTCAATGGCTCTTGTTGTCATGGCCTTGGCTGCCAAGTTGTACTAGCGATGGTGTAACAATCAAGACCAAGATTGGGCCAAGATTCTTTCCCATAAGTAATTTCCTAGTGTGGATTGCTCTAAGGTTCCATGACTTCCTTTGGTGGGTAAAGGCTGCTATATTTGGGATACTCTTAAGAAGGGAGCCCAACTAGTTAAGGAGGGTCTCTTCTAGATTTGTAATAGAGGCTCAGATACTTTGTTTTGGTAGGACTCTTGGGATGGCTACCCTCCCATTATCTCTAGCTTTCCCTAGCTTCTACCCCTTTCCCATACTTTTACTAATGTTGGTTGGCTTAAGGTGGAGCATTTTAGGATCATCAAATGCCTAGGTCAGGTTGAGGTGACTTGCTGGAAGGATTCGTAGGAGTGGCTGATTGGTGGCTCTAATAAGGACCGTGCCCTCCTTTCTAAATTTTTGGAGAATAGGTTCTGCAGCTCCCTTAATGGGAGGGACAAACTGGCTTCGAGTGCTAGTCCAAAAGGTAAATTTACAATTGCTCAAGGCTATGCTAAAGTTGATAGGAACTTACATGGGCTGACTGAAGTGCATTGGTGGAAGAAGGCTTCAAGAAACTTTTCTTGGCCCAATCAATTAAACAAGCACTAGATAGAATTTTCTTCCTGCCTAGCTCCCTGCACCTAGCTTCAACTTTGACTTTAGCCTCTGGCTTTGATCTAGCCTCTATGCCTGGACTTACATGGACTCATAGCAAAGGAGTTGTTGAATGACTCTACAATTTTTTGAATTTTTTTCTCGCTTGGCTCCCTGCACCTGGCTTCAACTTCAGCTTCAGCCCCTAGCTTTGATCTGGCCTTTGTGCCTAGATTCAACTTCAACTTTGGCTTTTGCACCTGGCTTTGGCTTCAGCTCCTACATGGGTCTTGCTTTGAATCCTACATTTGGATTCAGTTCAGGTTTTTTCCTGTGTTCAACTTATGGCGGTCCCTTTGGATTCTAGGGTTTGTTCACATGGTGTGGATGGTTTGGCCATTTCCTATGCTGATGTGGTTGCCTTTGAGGCTTATATTGGTGGTCTTTTTGAAAAGTTAGGGTTTCATGATACCACGCATTTGGGGGTGTCAATTGTGGTAAGTAACCCATTAAAGATTGATTTAAAATCTGATATTGTTAATGAGATCTCTATCTGTATGGTTGATTTCTTAGCAAATGCTACTATCTTTTATTTTAAGGGTTTTTGGCCTTCTTTGTTGAACTTGCATGCATGGATTTCCCATTTTTGGGTCCCCATCATTTCAGAGACAACCCATATTTACCCTATGCATAGGGGGTTTTTCATTATTAAATTTGAATCTACTATAGATAGAGATGCCATCCTTCGCCATTTTTTCTATTCGGAAGCAAAGTTTCCCTTGATGGCAAAGCCTTGGCATAATGATTTCAACCCATTGACAAAATCTTTTAATAAGTTCCCTGTCTGGGTTAGGTTGTTGAATCCCCCCCTTCACCTTTAGGTAGATCCTATTTTAGAGGAGGTGGGGAGATCCCTTGGTGGATTTTTCTCGATAGATAAGGATTCTATCAATGTGTTTCGAATGACGTATGCTCGCATTCTGGTAGAGATTAATGTTTCTAAGGGACTCCCAGAAATGATTTTGGTGGATTCTACTTTAGGATCATGGAATATCCTTCTTGACTATGAGGGTATCCCCTTCTGATGTAGGAAGTACCGCAAGGCTGGTCACTTGGCTGTAGGCTACTCTACTGGTAAATCTAGATTGAAAATGCCCCCTTCTTGGTGGAAGGGGGTCTTGAAAGATCACTACATGGTCCACAAGGTCCTCTCTATAGGGGATGATGACTCTCTTCAAGATATTTTGGTGGAGGATTCAACTACTATTCTTGAAATTTTGACAAAGGATCATCCTTTGGCTCCTTTGGTTGCAGTAGATTGGTCTTTGGATTCTATTATCCCAAATTCTAGCGATTTGATGGAGGATCCTCCTTTAGATCCTTTTGCAGATGCAACTGATCTATCTTCTGGTGATTTGGGGGCAGCCACCTCTCTAGCTCCTTCTTAGGTTGATGTTCCTTCTCTTGTTTCTACTGTAACTTCCTCTGTTGCAATTTTTTCCTTTGTTTCAAGGGCTTCAAGGTCTGGTTGTGGCTTTGCTAATTCATAGAGCTAGAAGGCTACTAGTTTGATGGGGGTTGGAAGGAACTCAGTAAAAGGAAATAAGGTCATGCCCTCCACTTCTAATTTATCAAGGATGGACCTTCTTGTGGCTTCTTCTCAGGTTGCAGATGTTCTAGTTGCGGTCTCTTCTCTGGTCTTGGGGATTTCTTGAATTGG
This sequence comes from Cupressus sempervirens, assembly GCA_028749045.1. Lineage (NCBI taxonomy): Eukaryota > Viridiplantae > Streptophyta > Pinopsida > Cupressales > Cupressaceae > Cupressus > Cupressus sempervirens. Next base: position 279,869,732 of record CM053792.1, on the reverse strand, counting down.
CTATGGTGTTGATGATTTACAGTGGCAGAAGGCTATTGGTATGGTGTAGGATGGATGGAACATAGTAAAAGGAAAAAAGATCAAGCCCTCCACTACCTCTTTTGATATGGTATTACATTCTCAAAAGAAGGGATCTAAAGGAAAAGCCTGACATGTTTTTTTGGCCTATTGTTCTTTGTTTTGTCCCCTAGCTTTTGGCTTGTTGTTCTTTGTTGTGTGTCATGGTCGGGGATTTTTCTCCCTTTTCTTGTTTGGGTTTTAGGAGCCTAGTCAAAACCTGTGTTGCTGGCTGCTGAGATGCCACAATGGTCACCTTTTGTTTGGTGATCTTTAGCACTCGCCTTTTGTTAGGCTGTTGTCCTTTGGCTGGGCTTTAATTTCTTATTTTCAGAGTTTTGTATTGTTTTAACTTGGGTTTCAAGATCCCTATAAAACCTATTTATGTATTCAAAAACTTTTCTTGGCCCAAATGAATTTTTTTCTTATGGCTGTTGGCTTAGAAGAAGTGCCTCACTTGGGAGAATCTTTGCAAATGAGGTTTTCAGGGACCTTTAGTTTTCTTTCTTTATTTTCACAATGAGGAGTGTGCCTCCCACTTGTGTTTTCTTTTCCCTTTTTTGAGAGAGATATGGCATAGATGGTGGGAGGCTTGGTGTCATGGTTGTATTCAAGCTACTTCCCTTATTGATTTTTTAAAAAGTTTGGGCAGACCTTTAGTGAAGACTTCTTTCTTACAGGTTGCTTGGATGGGTGGCTCAATTTTAATTCTCTGGAACCTTTGGCTAGAAAGGAATTGTAGAATTTTTTGTGGTTCTAAATTAGGAAGCTATCAACTATGGAAGATGATTATTAATAGGCTCTAGGAAATGATTTATACAAAGTTTGATATGTCTGATACTATAACTCCAAGGGATCAAGTTGTTGTGAGGAATTTGAACCTGGGAGATAATAGTTGGGGATGCACTCTTGGAAAAATACCTAGTCATGTTAAGTAGTGGGTTTGTCAGGATGGGAGGTGGTCTCCTCCCCTGACTAGGATCTTTAAGATCAATACAGATGGTTCTTCTTGGGGGAACCCTAGTCATGCCGGTATTGGGGCTATTGGTAGAGGGAGTGATGGTAGTGTGGTTTTTGTCCTCTCTATTTACAAGGGTCAACATTCTAATAATATGATGGAGGCCCTGGCTATTACGGTTGCTATTGACCATAGTTTCTCTTTAGGGTGGCAGAAGGTCATCTATGAGTCTAACTCTCAGATTGTTGTGGATATGCTAAATAACTAGAGGTTGGAGGATGTTAGTTGGCAACTTGCCTCTTTTCCCAAATAAATTCTTAATCTTTGTAGTTCCTTGGACTCTGTCTCCTTTCGTCATATCCCTCACAAATGGAACAAAGTGTCAGACTGTCTGGAAAAGTGGGCTTGAGAGAATGTGGGTAGATGGGATATTAATGGTAGGGATGAATTACCTTTTGAGTATTGTGAGATCATTGAACAATTTCTTCTAGAGGATAGGAGTATGTATTGTCAATTTGGGCCTTTGGCCTCTGCTCTGTAACTTGGATTTGATTGAATAAATTTTTACCCCTCGTTTTTCAAAAAAAATATTATGTAAGTTCTTTATTTATTTGTATTTAACCATCACTTAGTTAATAAGAAAGTGGTAAGGTCATATGAAAGGAATAAATTCAAAATTAATATTGTAATTAAAATTTTATTTGAAGCCCTTATATTTTCCTCAATTATTGGATCCGTTATTTGATAGCTAGGATATAGGCCAAATGTACCAACCTTTGTATAATATGATGTGGGTATCAATTGAAACTGGTCATGTGATAGCCAATAACATGATCTTAAAGAATATTAATATAATAATAATAAAACAATACATTTATAAATACATTATCAATAGTCAAGATAATGGTACAAGAGTAGTTAGGAACTTGATGTAATAACAACGTCCAAGAACTCCACCAAAATTGGCATAGCTAAATAATAGAGAATAAGAATAATAAAACATAGTCGATGATTAACCTTGTAGTCTAGTTAGTAGAACTGAACTAGTAAGCCATCAATATGATCAAGGTTGGTAAAGGATAAAATGAAAGAAACTCATTTAATAATCCCACTCTATCCTAACAATTGGAATAGTTTTGGACATGAAAAGTAACGAGTTAAAGTTATTTACCTAGGACAACTATAAAATAGTTGCACCATCATAGCTATGGAACCGTTACAACATTGATACAAAATTTGTGCTTCACATCCACATACATAATGCCTCAATCCAAGGATAGGGTATGAATTTTGGCATGATAACATCACTTAACTAGTATGACATAACCTAGAATTTCAACTAATGGTAGGAATAAATTGGCATCCCGCGAAAAACTTGTAGTGCATGATATTTGTAGAAATCAAATTCTTTTTTTTCACCAATTAACTTTATCATCTCCAAATTTGATGATCGAATTAGTATCTTCAAACAACCTCAAGGAAAAACATGAATTGTTGTCTAGACACTCTACACTTTAATAGAATGTTCATAACAAGTATAGTTCTATAAACCTTATATTTAGTTTTCTTTAAAAAAAAATTTGTGGTTGTGTTTTTCCTTGTAATTTAGGGCATGAAATTCTAGTATTAGAGTAATTGGTTACAACACTAGAGCCTAAGCCATTATGCTTAACTCACTAAAACTACAACTTGTGTGTAGGATGCCTGCTGTTACCCATAATGGTTGATGAAGTGCTAGATGTCTTAGAGCTGCATGTGTAGCACAAACTAAGAAAGAGCAAGAGATTCAAACACTTCTACTAGAGAAACCTCCAAATCTTAACCATGACCTCCTTAATGCCATCCAAATCCTTATTATGATAATATGACAAAGATTTCCACCTCGTAGCACTACAACCAGAACAAAAAGGTTACTAGGGCTCTGATACCAAACAAAGAGAATTACAAGGTCATAGGTTAGATCAGAGGACACGAATCCCCTATGCTAACACAATTAGGGTTCAACAATACTTTAGGGGTGGACTCAAGGAATCCATAAAGATTGGAGGTCAATGACAGTCTCGACCATAGGAAATTTAGATTCTAATTCATGGGGCATGTTATACTTGTGGGGGTATGGGTCATATAACAAGAGAGTGCCTACACGACCTAACAATAGGTGATCAACATGGGCTTGCAATAAGGAATATGGTTAGGCCCCATAAAGTACTTGTGACCATTGATAACAACTAGGCAAAGCACCAGGCCGCCACTATTGGGGCTATAGGTGGAGTTGGACCAACAATTAGCATTGAAAACCATCCTCATTTGAGTCCATCAAAACATCACACTACTGATCAGAAAATTGGACCAAGTTCGGTCAGACTTATTTGATAAGGTAACAACTTCAAGGGAGTACACAACACATAGGAGGGCATAATACCCACACCTTTTGATGAACTCCAAGAGGAGGTTCATGTCTAGTGGGGGAGGATTTGAGGTCTCATCATAATATAGATGTCATGTTGCATTATGATACTTCTAATTTGATGTTTTGATGTACATGCAAGACTATAGGGTTATGCTATTTTGATATCTGCAATGATCTACACTTATGTCTACACATTAAGACCTAAATGATATAACTAATGATTTCACCTTTCTCAACTACTTTGATAGAAGTTGAATTACAGAAAATGCTTGTAATAGTGGTGGTATGTTACTTGCTTTTTCTATTTGGGTTTGGATATTTTGGCATTATTCAAGACTTAGTAGGACAATGACTCATTTTATCTATTGATTTTGACATTTACAGTAGTGCTTTGCATCTATTATATGTACTATTAACCTAATATTATGGATGGAATGATCGAGCACATATGGATGCAACTTTATGACATGATATAATTAGATTATGATATGATGATCTCTATGATTTATGATTTAATGTGATATGCAGATAAATGCTAATTTGATTATGATGTTTTATGATTTAATGTGATATGCAGATAAATGTTAATTTGATTATGATGTTTTATGATTTAATGTGATATGTAGATAAATGTTAATTTGATTATGATGTTTTATGATTTAATGTGATATGCATATAAATGTTGATTTGATTATGATGGTTTATGAGATGCAAGCCTTGATATGTTAATATTTTGAATGATTTATTTGAAAAGATTAGGAAAGGAAATTTAATTGAATTATGTTAATAAGATTTTGTAACATTGGAAATTATATGCATTTATGATATATATTTATATGACCCCCTTGGACTACTGATGCTCAAGTTTAATGTGTAGGAAGTGGAACCATGAAAATTTTGGGGAGAAACAAGATCCAAACCTATGTGAATATAGTTTAACCAATGCGAATCTTAGGAAGATTCAAAAGCCTCGTTGTGAAAGTATTTTGCTTTGTCAAAGCAAGTTTTCTTGTATGCAGAAATGTTTAATCATAAAGATGCATTAGGAATATGTTGTGGTGATGTGGAGAGTGCTTTTATGTGTCACTTGAAACTTGTGGATTTTGTGTGTAATGACATGTCTTAGGGTTTTGGTCATGGTGGCATTTTACCCTAAACCTAATTACCTTGTTAATGAGTAAGTAAATTCGTAGTCAATCTTGTAATTAAAATTTTATTTGAAGCCCTTATATTTTCCTCAATTATTGGACCCATTATTTGATAGCTAAGATACAGGCCGAATGTACCAACCTTTGTATAGTATGATGTGGGTGTCAATTAACACTGGTCATGTTATAGCTGATAACAAGATCTTAGAGAATTTTAATATAATAATAATAAAATAGTATATATATAAATACATTGTCAATAGTCAAGATAATGGTACAAGAGTAGTTAGGAACTTAATGTAATAACAACGTCCAAGAACTCCACCAAATTTGGCATAACTAAATAATAGAGAATAAGAATATTAAAACATAGTTAATGATTAACCTTGTATCTAGTTAGTAGAACTGAACTATTAAGCCATCAATATGATCAAGGTTGGTAAAGGATAAAATGAAAGAAACTCATTTAATAATCCCACTCTATCCTAGCAACTAGAATAGTTTTGGACATGAAAAGTAACAAGTTAAAGTTATTTATTAAGGAAAACTATAAGATAGTTGCACCATCACAGCTATAGAACCATTACAACATTGCTACAAAATATGTGCTTCACATCCATGTACATAATGCCTCAATCCGAGGATAGGGTGTGAATTCTAGCATGATAACATCACTTAACTAGTATGACATAACCTAGAATTTTAACTAATGATAGGAATAAATTGGCACCCCACAAAAAAACTTGTAGTGCATGATATCTGTTGAAATAAAATTCTTTTTTTGACCAATTTACTTTATCATCTCCAAATTTGATGATTGAGTTAGTATCTTCTAACAACCTCAAGGAAAAACATGAATTTTTGTCTAGACACTCCACAATTCAACAGAATGTTCATAACAAGTATAGTTCTATTAACCTTATCTTTAGTTTTCTTTCAAAAAAATTTGTGGTTGTGTTTTGCCTTGTAATTTAGGGCATGATGGTATGTTCTATTGGATGGCTAACTTTAGACTTGTGATTGCTTGGCCAAAGAAAGGGATCAAAATACCACAATAATGGACTGCTTAATCTAGGATTGGACATCACGAGTGTTTCTAACCCAACTCATTTGGACTCATTTAATTTATCAACCAGGGACGTAAACTTGAAATGGTGTTTGCAAAGTATATGCTTCAAACTTCTCTCAAATTAAGAATTATTCTATAGAAATTCAAATGATTATGCTATAGAAAATCTACGCTAAAGTTGAGAATCAAATCTATTTTAACAAAGCATGACAATATAGTTGGGAACTACATCAACTCCCTATGTTGGAGGAATATTCCACTAATTTTTCTATTAATGGTTATAGGAAAAATAGAGTCTACTCTAGTTCTATGAACTGAAGGTAAATCCTATGCTAATTAATTAGTTCACTTCCTGTGTGGGCCCCATAAAGAAGCGAAGTAGAACTACTCAAAGATGGAAACCTGAAATGATCTTTTTATTCCTGACAATAGTAAGCGAACACAATGATAAACAACAAGATTACATTTAGTACTCAAACTCATAAAACTTCTTTCTTCTACTAAAAACCACTTATTAATTCCCTTTTTCTGGAACACAGACTTCTAGTTATTTAAGCACAAACTAGGAACATAATTCCTAGATTTTAGACTTCATCAACTACCAAAATAATGGATGACATTGAATATTACAAGAGATGTATTAACTTTGGTGCCAAATGGAACATGAATTTAGGAGCTCATGACCCCTAGATTTCTTGCTTTGATTCCCGCTTTCTTGAAAATAGGTGCTAGCTATTATGGATGAAATGGTTGGTGATGTGGAAGGTCATCAACAAAATTTACCACCATTTTCTCGAGCTACTAACTTTGCTTAGTTGAATTGACTTTACCTTTGAATCTACAAAATATTAGTGCCTCCAAAGTAATAATATACATCAATACTAATTCAAAATATGTCATCTAAATTAGTTTACCCTATGTCACATTGCTGCAAGAGAACTATCCAACCTAGCTAATAAAGAAAAACATCATTCTCATTATTTTGTAATCAAATGACATATCATTTCAGAGCATATTCATTTTAGTCCTAGAAAGTAATTATTCACACATTTGTCTGAGATTATCATAAACATCATGTTCTTAAACATCAATTTTTTTAGAAAGTTTGCAAATTCAACTGAAAATGAAATGATAAAATAGACCATATTCTAGTCTCATCATTCCCCTCAATTGAAACTTTGACTTGTCCTCAAGGAAACATTAAATTTTTCACCCTCATAGTGATCTTGAAATCTGAGGAAAAATTCTATCCTTTACCTCCTGTAGCATAGTTCCAATAAAAGCCTTTACTCTTCGTATACCCTTCCCATTTGTGGAGCTCTTCTATCATATAAAATTTCTCTAATCTTGCTTATTAGCAAGAAATGGGGACAATAGTAGTGGAGGCTAAAAATTTAAAGGGATCCAATCACTTTTCCTTTCTTCCCCTAGCTTAATGTACCAAGGTGCTTGTCAAGTGGCCATGATAAGATTCAATAGAGAATGAGGTTCCTTCTTCTGTAGGTCTTCACTTAATCCTATCTAGCACCATTGATTTCCCTACTTTGCTGTAGGAAGATCTATTCCTACCATAGCTTTATATTCTTGATAGGCTACCTCCCTTAAAGGAGAAATAATATGGTTTCTAAATTTTGATTGAGTAACAACCAATAATAGTACATTATTTTGGTATCTTTGGCTTCAAGCCTAAGAAAAATTTGAATCTCATATTCTAATTCTTTGTACTGGTGGGTCTGATTTTCTTTGCTAACTTTAATTTGCATCCAAGACATCAATACCCTGAGTTGAATATCACCCACATAAAGCAGAGGGTTCCAATCTCTATTGTTAAGGACTACTAAATTATGTAAAAATAGTTCACAGAGTAAATTTTTGATGGCTATAGGAGTAGTATGAAAAGGTTGGAAGAATTCCTAAGGAGTATTCAATGTTAACATTTTACCTTACATTACATAGGTCATATGATAATTGACAAATTGATTTTTCAAAAAGAGAGCATAAATAGGAGAAGGAAAGTGTCAAGACATCAATCCAGGAATAAGGGTAGTGACTTTTGTAAGTTTTCCACTTAATTGTTCAATCTCTGCATCCTTTTCAATCAATTCTTAAGTTTGATTGAAGATGGTTTTGTTGAGGCTCTCTCTCTCTCTCTCTCTCTCTCTCTCTCTCTCTCTCTCTCTCTCTCTCTCTCTATTTTCCATTCTTCCCTCTCTTGAATTAACCAATTAGATAGCTATGAAATAATACTTAATAATGAAGCAATGGAACTAGGATGGTAAGTAACATGTGATAAAAGTGAAGGAACAAGAGGAACAACTTACTAGGCTGTAGAGGCTAAAGCATCAAGTCCTTGTGAAAGAATCTACTCAGCAATAATATTTACTATTTCTAAATTTATTTCAATATCATTTTTGTAAAATTATCTCCTCTAAAGAATAGGATGATAGTCTACAACTCCAATAGATACACTATCATCATTATTTGAATCTATGGAAATGATGGGTTGTTGGACAGAGGATGTTCCTGCTATTCCAAGTACTCATTCTGCATTTTCTTCATTTGAACCATCTTCAAAGATGATCTTATCCTTATCAAAAGAAGAGAATTGTTCTTTTTTGATACTTACATTTTCAGACATAGGGGATTGAAAAGACACACCCTCATCAAGTTTTACAGATGATTGGCTCCTTCGAGTTCTACACCTAAGGGGTACTTCTGCTACCTTTGGAGTTGTAGGAAGTTCTGAAGATGTTTCCCCCACATTCCCTTTATTCTTCTTATAAACCCTAGGAATTGTAGGAGAGCTAATATTTGGGGAAATTTTAATTTTCCTTTTACCCTTAGCAGATGTTGGACCTGACCTGAAGGTAGAAGCTACAAGAGTGGAAATTGGGGTTCTTTGTGACCTCCTAGGTTTGGATGAGGAATAGCCTGGTGCTAGGTTTAGAGGATTTTCTTGAGGTTCTCTTTTCCTCTTTAACTTCCTCTATAGGTTGCCTAACAGGGTTTTGTACTTTATTTTCAACAAAATCATCCCAAGATATCCCAAGTTGTTTCGTATGGGCTTTTCTATGATGAGCTTAATAAAATAGTGGCATGAAACATCTTTTGGGGTTCCTTTTTGTACTACAGTGACTCTTTTTAACAAAATGTGATACATAAAATGAGGAACATTCAAAGGGCAGTCATCATGTCGTAGGCAACTAAAAAATTTGAAATACGTGGCTTGCAAATATGAATGTCTCTCCTCACAAGTAAAATATCTCATAATATAGATAGCACATTGGTTAAACAGTTCTAGTAAAGATATGCGATTTGTACCTTATTTGTGGTCTATTTGAAGTTGTGGGTCTGTGTGCACTATAAATTGGGCTCTTGCTGACACTATGTCTAATGCATTTGAAAACTCCTTCCTTGCCAGAGGCAATTCCATTATCTCAACTACAATTTTGGGTGAAAATAGAACCCTTATTCCTCTGACTATGGCAAAACCATCCTTCAACATTTGCAAAAATTCTAAGGTAATCTCCTCATCCCATGTAGACAGTTTGGACATGTAATTCGTCCACCCCCTAGCTTGAAATATAGATAGGCAAACTAGGTCTCCCAATAATGTTGTATGATCAGTTGGTTCTCTTCTTTTCAAACCACCCCCCATTGTTCCTCTAGAGTGATTTCAAAAATGGAAAAACTTGTAACAAGATGAGAAGACAAGTGATAGTACTTGTTTGAAGAAACTAGCATTTTTAACATTTAAGATCACTTAATTCTACATTAAGTACCTCGACTAGAACTCGTACTTACAAGTTTGCAAAAATGTGTGACATAAAGGTAACTATCACATCAAATCATTCATTTTATCCTGTGGCAGCATATAAATAATAACATAAACATTTAATGATCACAAAAAAAATAATGAAATATAATACCCCTCTTCCCAACTAAATTAGGCAGTAGCTCCTACAATTTCTAGTGACAAAGTAACCAAAAATAGAACAACACATTAAGAAAAAGTTTGAATTTGAGTATGTGTATGAACCTTGTAATTTGTGTTGTTAGATGATACCATCATGCAAGTTGATGAAGGATGAGGTGAGGTGGAAGATGAGAAAAAGTGGAGTGAGGTGGAATTATTACGGAGAAAATACTTTCACAAAGAAAGTAGTTTATTATGATGAGTGAAATGCTCTTAGAGAGAGGATGAAAAATGAGTGGGAAAATCATTTGTAGGATCAATAGATGGCTAGAATTTCTAGAGGAACTCTTCATGAGTAGACGGCTTATGGTAGAGTTTTAAGCAGTGCCCATTAACAAGCAGCTTAAAGAAAACATGATCAATGGTAGACAGATGCACTGCACTATTCTCAAACAAAAAAATGATTTCATACAGTCCAAGCCAACAGGTTTAGGATTTTCCTAGAGTTTGTTGATAATGGGAATCAAATAGTAGGGCCTAGTCTCTAATAGAAAACTTCTTTTCATGGATGAACTTATCATTCCATTTCTTTCACTGTTGTTGAATTATCTCAATATTATGTAGGAAAGATTTGCGATATTCATCAAGGGAATTCAGCTGTAGTAACCTATATTCTTGAGCCTTTGAAAGATCAACATCTAATTCCAAAGCAGTTTTTAAAGTCTTGTGCTCAAATTCTATAGGCATGGAAGTAGATTTACCATAAAGTAATTCAAATGGGGTAAATCTAGTGGTGCTCTTACATGTAGTCCTATAAGCCCAAATTGCTTTAGGAAGCTGGGTAATCTAGTCCCATTTGTGAATAGCAACTATCTTGGTGAGGATTGCTTCTATCTCTATATTTGTGATTTCTACTTGACCATTAGCTTGAGGATGGTATGGGAAAGATTTACCATGATGGATCATGTACTTCTTCATGAGTTTGTCAATCAAGTTGGATGTGAATTGAGCTCCTTGATCTATGACAATTTCTCTAGGTACTCCAAATCTGGTGAATATGCATTCATATAGAAAATTTGCTACTTTGTGATCTTTGGCATATATCATAGCTTGTGCTTCAACCCATTTAGTTGCATAATTAGTACATAATAAGATGTATGATTTTCCATGAGAAGAGGGTTCTATTAGACCAACAAATTTAATACCCCACTTGTAAAAAGGCATGACCACCACTTGTGATTGTAAGAGGCATTTCATCAAATTTGGTGGGCCTTCCCATGCATTGGCATCAATCAAATCACCTTGTATACTTTGTTGCATCTTTGTGGAGAGTAGGCTAGTAGTATCTAGTTATTAAAATCTTGTAGGTTCTCTTTGCTGCAAAATGACCCCCACATGGTTCATCATGACATGCCAAAAAGATGTCATAGGTTTCATCTACCCTCACACATCAGCAAGTTACTTAATTTGGTCTAGTATAGAACATCAATGCAACTATCCATGAGAAATTAAAACTATTTTCCACCAAGAGATGATGCTGTTTCAATAAAAAGTGCGGTGGTGTTCTTCCTATAGCAAGGTAATTTTCTATGTCTATGAACCATGGGTTATAACTTTCTATTGAAAATAGATGCTCCTCAGGGAAGCTGTCATCTATGGCTACAAGATCATCATGTACTTGAAGTTGTGACAAAAAAGTTGCTACTACATTAGCTTGGCCTAGTTTATCTATTATCTTCACATTAAAGTCCTACATGAGGAGTAGCTAATGTGCTAATCTACTAGAAATAGCAGGTTTGTTCATCAAATATTTTATAGTAGAGTGATAAATGTAGACAAAAACCTCATAGCTTGTGATATAATGCAAAAATTTATTAAGTGCATACACAACAACAAGCAATTCTTTTTCAGTTATAGTATAATTCAGCTTAGCACCCTACAAATTCTTACTAATATGGTAAATGGCATGCTCAATAGTACCTTCTTTTTGTCCCATAACTACTCCTAAAGCAATCAGATGCATTATTGTGAATGTGAAAAGGTAGCTTCCAATCAGGTCCTCTAAGAATAGGTGTTGTAGTCAAAACATCCTTCAATTGTTGGAATGCTACTTCATAGTCTTTTGTCCACTAAAATTCAGCTATCTTCTTGAGTAATTTGTACAAGGGGGTAGCCAGCTTACCAAAGTTTTTGATGAACCTCCTATAGTAACTAGCATGTCCAAGAAAGCTTTTGACATCTGTTTTCTTGGTTGGCATTGGTAGATTAGTAATTACAACAATCTTTGTAGGGTCCACTTGAATTCCACAGGAGGAAAGGTAGTGGCCAAAAACAACTCCTTCTTCCATTGTGAAATAACATTTCTCACTATTAAGAGAAAGGTTGTATTCTTGACACCTTTTTAACACCTTCTCCAAGTTTGCATGAGCTTGTTCAAATGTGTCACCATAAGTGGTGAAATCATCCATATAGATTTCAAAACAATCAGCAGCTATGCCAAAAAAATGCTAAGTACCACTAGTTGAAAAGTTGCAAGTGCATTACATAACCAAAATGGTAAGACAAAGTAAGAAAATTTTCCTCATGGATAGGTGAACATTTTCTTATCGTGATCTTCTAGAGAGATCTGGATTTGATTATATCCACTAAAACCATCTAAAAATGAAAAATATCTTCTTCCTGCTAGGTTATCCAATACTTGATCAATAAATGGCAGAGGAAAGTGATCCTTTTTAGTGGCTTTATTAAGCTCCCTACAATCTACACATACTCTCCATTTTCCTTCCTTCTTTGGAACAATAACTAGAGGTGACACCCACTGGCTATCTAAAGTAGGATAGATAAATCCAACACTAAGAACTTTTTGTAACTCTACTTTGACTATATCTTTTAATGCCAGGTTTACTCTCCTCTGGGGTTGTCTCACTAGCTTACATTCTGAGTTAATAAATATTCTATGTGTACAAAGACTAGGATCTAAGCCCTTCATGTCAATATAGTCCTGTGCAAAGGCTTGCTGACTATCTTGCAATAGTTTAATGAGACTTGTCATTTGAGATGCAGTAAGGTCATTATTAATATTTAGCTCTTTTTCTATAGCAATCTCATTTGTCTTTACCTTATCTATCTTTAAAACCTCTACTATTGATGTAGATTTAATTTCATAGGGTAATAATGTATGAAGGTAATTAGGTGCTACAAGAGATTGAGATGCATCACATTTAGGCAATACAATTTGTAAGGATCCAGTAGGATTTGTAGAAGTAGAGTCCTTAGAATCATATTGATTAGTGAGGATTGCAACTAGTACATCATCTTCTTCCTGAGATACAACAAATGGGTTTCTCTCAAGCATCATGAGCTATTGAATAGAATTGACTTTTGAAGGATCATCACCAAGGTTTGGCTAAGAAACTTGGTCAAGATCTAGTTGTGGCTGTGTAGGATAGTATAGACTTAACTTTTTAGTCTTGGCACCATCTGATATTGTCATTTTTCCTAATCAACATGCAATGCATGCATCTATAGTGGCCAACCAAGGTATTCCTAAGATAAATGGATATCCTCTAAGGGTGCCTCTAGGTGACAACACAATAAAGTCTAAAGGAAAATATAGGGAATCCAAGGTTACAATGATATCTTCTATCATACCATCAGGCTTGATAGTTGAGTTATCTACTAACTAAAGTATTCTAGGAGTGTCCCTTAATCCAATAATGCTAAGTCTTAACTAGACTTCTCTAGTCATGACATTAATTGACACTCCTAGATAAAATAAAAACATTCTAAATTTGGACACCATTTATGTGTATGGTGAACACAAGACTTCTTGGGTCATAATATTTAGGCGTCAGGGCTTTGCTCAACATTAAATCAGAAAGTTGTCCCAACACATGGACAATAGGGGGATCCTTTTTCTTTCTACTAGACTAGTTGCCACATGCTTCTTTTAATGCTTTATTGTAAAAGGGAATATCCTTAAGTGCATCCACTAAGGTAATCTGGATAGTCATTTCTTTAAGGTAGTCTAGGAGATCAATTGCTATAGGATTTAGTTTAGATGGAGCTATAGGAACTAACCTTTGTGGATATGGGGGAGTAGATGCTTGTGGGGGAATTGAGGCATTAGCTAGTTGATTTTTTGGAACATTTTTAGTATCAACAACCTTAGCTATTATAGGTTCTTTAGTTGGAGGCAACTTGGTTCTAGACCTTAGATAAATATCATTTATCTACAAAGAATAAGCTTGTTGCTTATTGTTGGGATTTGGTACTAGCTAAATAGGAAGTTGTGGTTTCTTTTTTGGGCTAACATTGAATGAAAAAGGTGGAGGCATTAGGATTTTCTGCTAAGGTAGAGGCATTAGGACTTGCTATTAAGACGGTTGGTTGGGACCCCACTGAGGTGGTTGCTGCCAATTCCCCTAGTAGATAGGTTGCTGGTTAGGGTCCCACTAAGAATACTAGTTTTTTTTAAAGGCCATTAATTTTTTTGTTGTGGATACTGAGGTGGTTATTGGCAGGCTTGGTTATACTATGGTTATTGGTTGGGCCAATTATTGTTCCAATTATGTCCTTGAGGGGAAAAATTTGGAGGAATAGTACCTTGCCATTGATTATTATTATAACCAAAATTATTTAGAGGGTCTTGAGGCATACCTTGTCTTTGAGCCCATGGTCATCTTTGAGAAACATAGATCAATTCTATTGTATCCTCATCAATTACTTTGAGCTCAGTGGGCATTGGCTATGCATTCATGGCTACAATGGTCTTGCATGTGTAGTTCTTCTTCCTTTCCCTACAATGAGGGTAGAATTTAGTAAGCATAGCATCAACTTCATCCTTTTTCCTTTAGGCTTACATGGTATCCAACTAAGTTGCTGAGGTGGAATAGGATTAAGAAAGGTAGACATAGCCATTCTTAGAGGAAGAGGTGGTGCTTGATATATAACAATAGCTAGTGGATTATCTTGATATGTAGGCTCAACAAAAAGTTCATTCAAGTTGAGTGATTCTTCTAAAGATGAAGAAGGTATTTCAGTTTGAAAATTGGCAAATAAATTTTCAAAAGGTTCATCTTCATTGTTCTCTCTTTGGGGTCCATCTAGTTCAAGATGAACATCATTAGATGGTTCTTCCTAATTATCATGAGGAAGGAATCTCCCAAGGTGGTCTCTTCTTCTATGTATAACATGCTTCTTTAATACTAAATTCTATTCTACAAAGAATAAAAGTACAACTAAAAAGATTGGTTTGAATTAACACAATCCCCAGCAACGGTGCCAAAAATGCTTGGCCAAAGAAAGGGATCAAAATACCACAACAGTGGACTACTTAATCTAGAATTGGACATCCTGAGTGTTTCTAACCCAACTCATTTGGAATCATTTAATTTATCAACCAAGGATGTAAACTTGAAATGGTGTCTACAAAGTATATGCTTCAAACTTGTCTCAACTTAAGAATTATTCTATGGAAATTCAAATGATTATGCTACAATAAATCTACACTAAGCTAAAAATCAAATCTATTTTAACAAAGCACCACAATACAGCTGAGAACTATGTTAACTGCCTATGCTGCAGGAACAATCCACTAATTTGGCTATCAATGGCTACAAGAACAACATAGTCTACTCTAGTTCTATGAACTAAAGGTAAATCCTATGCTAATTAATTATTTCAGTTCCTATATGGGTCCCACAGAGAAGTGAAGTAGTACTACTCAAAGATGGAAACCTGTAATGATCTTTTTATTCATAACAGTAGTAAGCATACACATTGATAAACAATAAGATTACATTCAATACTCAAACTTAGAAAACTTCTTCCTTCTAGTAAAAACCACTAATTAATTCCCTTTTTCTGGAACATAGGCTTCTAGTTATTTAAGCACAAACCAGGAACAAAATTCCTAAATTAGTCTTTGATATGTTGCCCCAACATTTTTAAGACTAAAAGGCATGCCATTCCAACGATATGTTCCCCAAGGACACGTGGAAGCTATTTTGTGTTGATCCTCAGGAGCTATTCTAATTTGGTTGTATCCAAAGAAGCCATCCATCAATGATAACATCTCATATCTAGCTGTCATGACTGTGATGATGTCTATATTTGGTAATGGGAAATCATATTTGGGACATGCTTTGTTGAGATCATGAAAGTCTATGCATATTTGGAGGCCCCTAAAGTGTTTTCATATTGGTACCAGGTTGGATATACACTTTGTGTAATCAATGGGTCTTATGCAGCTTGCATCCAATAATTTTTTGAATTCTACTTTGAAAAGGAGAACAACTTGAGGATGCATCTTTTTTAACTTTTTCTTTTTTGGTTTCACTTCTAGTTTTAATGGCAAGTGATGAAGGACAAGTTCAGGATCTAATCTAGGCATGTCTGCATAAGACTAAGCGAAGTTGATTTACATTTCAAGAAATAATTTGACAAACTTATCTCTTTCTTCTGGTGATAACAAGGCTATAAAATGTATGATCTTAGGGTTGTTAGGTGTTCCCAAATTTATCTCTTTTGTCATTTCTACAAGCAATATTTATATTTCCTTCAACAGGGGTATGTCCAATCTTCTATCCTTGGGCACCTCAAAGAGGTTCTCACCCTTGGATACATCCATTATTTCTATTTTTTCACAATCTAATGGTGCCTTTCAATTTTCACCAAGAGACCTACTTTTGTCTTTTTTGCTATTTTTCCAATTTTGTGACTGGGAGATGGAGTTGACTCCCCAAAGTATGCCATAATGTTTAGATCAATGGAAAAGCTTGACTTGTTGTCTCCTCATGGTAAGTCTTCATGGAGCTCAAAGAATTCTACAATGGTGTTGTCATTTTTGAAGTGATCAAAGGTCAGTGGTCCTTGTTGGTCCTAATCATTGAGTTTGGGGTAAACTAGGGAAATTCCATTATTAGTGTTGAATAAACTATGGTCAAAGGCAAAGATATGGGCATTACTATCATATGGGTCATAAGCTCCATGTTTAGAGGCAAGAAGACTTGGGTCCCACAATATTTCATCACAAGATTCTGGATGGGTTGAGGCACTAGGTGGGGTGTAAGTAATGTGTGTATCTTGTATCGTTTGTTCATTAGGATCAAAGATATGGTCAAAACCATAAGAGCTATTAGGATCATCAATGTTGGGTTCAATTTCTATGGTTTCAAGTTGGGTGTTCTCAGATGCTTTTTCATCGATCAAAGTGTTCATATTCTTAGATAGGGATGACTTAATATTAGGGAGGCCCAATACAAATGGCTTGAACTCAAGTCCAAGCTACAAGGTCATCTTGCTATAGTAGTAGGTTTAGTAATGCCTTTTTTTTGAGGTGCCAAGCCACTACATCCATCATATCCCTTTTTTTGCATGATGGTGAATCCATGTCCATAATTTTCTGAGGATATAGGAGTAGGTTCTTATTTTGCTTTATCCTTTTCAATCCATGTAGATGTATTTATGTAAACATGCTCTTCATGCAAGCCACATCCACTAGGGAAAGTCACAGAAGGTCTCTTTTGTAATGTAAATTTAGGTTTGATCTATAGAAGTTGTGTTTTTCCATATGATTTGGGAGAAAGAGGTAATTTCCTAATGTGAAAGGCCTATGACATGGAATACTCATTGCAAGCTTGATCTTCAATTTTGAGCTTTCCTTTGAATGTGGTTGTGATTTTGGTAGGATCAACATATGTGGAGGAATCAAGTGGATTTACTTCATTATTCATCAAGAATTGGTATGAATTAGTTCCTCTAAGACTGTCATAGAATTGGAATGGGTCTAGATCACTAGGGATGATAACCTCTACATTGTTGTAGGCAAATTTTATACATTAGTGGTATGCAGAAGGCACCACTTTCATAGCATGACTCCAAGGCCATCCTAGTATCATGATGTAATTTATTTCATTATCTAGGACCTGGAATAATGTATTCTCGATAGTCAAACTGACTCTTATGGGTAATATGATAACGCCCTTTGAGAAGCAATCACCATCATCATAGGCCTTTATTGTGATTTTTCAAGAGGGATCCACATCTTCTTTAGAGTAACCTCGACCATATACAACTTTAAGGGTACAAATATTTAGTTACACTCTTCCATCTATCAAAACATGTTTGACCTTAGTGTTATGGATAAAGACATCGAGATGAAGGGGGTCATTGTGGTTGGGTCTATATTTAGGAACATTTTGGGGTGAAAAGGTGATATGTTGTGATACAGATAGGTTCCCAACCATGGATTAGAACTAGGAAACTTCAATGTTATCTAGTAATATGAACTCTTTTAAAGCTTGGTCAAGGATCTTTTGATGCTGGGGTGATGCACACAACAAATCCAGAATGGATATTTGCACCAAGGCTTTTCCAAGCTAATCTACAAGGCTATAATCTAAAGAGGTAGGATTAGTAGGTCTACTAGGGGCCATGGGTCTAGCAAAGGTGGTAGCTCTAACTAGGTTCGTAGGTCTAGTTAGGCTCCAAGTAAGGGAATCTGAGTGCAGTAGGTGGTGACAACACAACAAGGGTCTTCAAATTTTAAGGTGAATATGGATTTGTGGGAGTCAAATTCATTGAAACAGTTGATGGTGTAGTCATATACAATGAATGTGTAATTTACATTAGCTTGGGAGCTTGAGTTTGAACTAAGGCTTTCCCTTTTTCATGATTACCCAAAGGATCTTTAAAAATAGTATGATCAAAATTAGATGCTAGTAGTGACAGATCAACTGTGATCACACTATCATCAATAAGTGCTTGGATTTCATGTTTAAGTTGGAAACATAAAGTGGTCTTGTATCCTTTGGTGTGGTATTAATAAAAAATCTATTGTCATCCCACCAAGATGGTTTTTTTGATGGTTCATCTTTGACTAGAGGTAACTACAAGAGGTTATTTCTTAGTAATTGTTGAAGTGTAGTCTCAAATGGTATCCCTAGGGGTGTAAATATTCTATCTTTGTTTTGGGGCATCTTCATGGTCTATCTTGTGTTAAGGCCTTAGTTTTCTATTGTTGAGGTGGTGTTTGGTTAGGAGTTTGTCTTTTGGTAGGGTTTATGCCTTTAAGAGTCATTTGAGGTTGTGCCATGCTAATAATTCATGCATCCACAATATCATCATTGGTTACATTCTTATTTTTGGAGAAATTTTTTACCTTGTCATTAGATGAATTTTTATTGGTATTTTTCTTATTTATTTTGAGGATGCCTTTATGGATGAGGACATCTTCAATGCTAGCTCCCTTTTTCATTAACTTAGCAATGGTGCTCAGACATTTTATCTTGAGTTCATACATTAAATTAGGGACTACGTTTTCAATGCATAGATTAGCTTGTTATTCTTTAGGAATATTCAATGAGCATTGACTGATAAGGTTTCTCCAAATTAATAGGAATGTTATGAGTGGTTCTCCCATCATTTTCTTTGTTGAGCATAGATCAATCAGTGTCACCTCATTTGCTAAGTTGAAAGCATAGTGGGATATGAATTTGTCTACTAATTCTGACCAAGATTTGATATTAATAGGTAGTTTAGAGTACCATTCAAGTGTGGGCCCACTAAGAGAATGAGGGAATAGTCTCATGATATATGTGGGCTTGTCACTAAGTTCGGTACAAGAGGCAAAAAAAAGCTATGTGGTCAATTGGGTTGCCTTTTCCTCGACACTTTTCAAATCTTGTTTCCTTGAAATGTTTTGGGAATGGGGGAATACACAAACTTTTGTCAAATGGATTAGGACATAAATGCCTTTCTATGTATAGGGCTTGTTTCTCCTGGACTCCCAATGGCTCAACTTGTTTGGCTAATTTTTTGAACTATTGTAGTAAATCCTCATTAGGGTGTTGAGTGTTACGGCTTTCTTCAAGTATTTTATGTCTACGAGTAGATCATTTTCTATGGCAAGAACTATGTCTACTTGGTTATGAAATTTTTGTATCTGAAGACTTAGGTTATGTGTTGCTAGGTGGTGGAGGTACATTGGCACCTCAAAGATAGAAAGGTCCTTGTTGTGGTAGTTTTTGTGGTATTGATTGTGATCATTGTACCATGGGTTATTGTATTACTTGTTGTAATTGTTGTTATGCCATTTGTTGTGGTTGTTGTTGAGATACCTTTGTTGGTTGAATGTGAGGCCATGTATGCAACTATTATTGTGGAGGTATCTGTTAAGTTCATTGTGGCACATGTTGTAGTTGCAAAAATAGTTGTTGATAGGAAATTTTTAGCTCCAAATGTCTTTGGTAGTCCAACTATTATTTTAGTTGCTCTTGTTGTTTAGCAAACATAGCTTGTTGTTGTTGGAATTTTTGTTGGTACATTGCATGTAAGTCAAGTGTATTTGGACTAGGATGTGCATTAGGGATGTTAGGTCCTTGCACCACTTGAGGTTGTTGTCATTTTTGTGGATGTTAATATGTTGTATACATGTTAGGTGGATTTCAACTTGGTTGTGCATTAGTAATATTGAATCCTCACTCCACCTAAGGTTTTTGTTGTCTTGGAAGTTATTTATGTCCTTTAGTGGTGAAAATCATGTTAGGGTCTTTGCTTTGATACTATTTGGTGTTTAACGTTTCACCTTGAGACATCATATTGATATGGCAATGAGCCACATTCTTTAGGGGAATGGATGAAATATTGATAAGACTCTTCATTTGCGTATCACTAGGGGTTTTCGTAATAAGTGTTGATGTTTCACATGGTACACTCATAGGGGGCTCCATTGTATTTGATGTCATAATAGTCAATAGAGTTAGGAGCAAGGGTGCATTTTGTTTATTTTCTTCCAAAGGAGGAACTTTTGGCATCCATATGGTGCAAGTTCCCTTAGGCACTTCTTCTTGTTGCATTATTCGATTGAGGTAAATTCTTAGCATCCTTTTGGGGTAATTTAGAAGAGTCTTGTGGCCATTGATTGATGGGGGTTTATCAAACAAGGGGTTGATATTAATGTGTTCAAAAGTAATTTGGAGAATCTCGATAGTTGATTCTTGGTGAGATCTCATAGGTGTTATCTTTGTGTTTGAAAATTCCAAAGTTTCTTTCCCCTTGTCCAAGTCTAAATTAATCATAGGTTGCATGTTTTCAAACATTGGATTGTCTTGATATTTAGACTTGGGTCCTTCCAAATTTAGATTAAATTTGACAATTTTTTGGGCTTTTTTCAAATCAACATTTTAGATCATACTACATGATCCATCATCAAGATGCTAGAGAGAAAAGAACATAAGGTAGTAGACAGTAGATCCAACATTCCTTAAAGGAGGGAGGGAGCAGATAGGGGAGGTGAGAGAAGATACAACATAAAGTTGATAAGACCCACCAAAAAAATTAATGAGAAAAAAATAAATCATGGAGGGGGAGACCTAAGAATAAATGGAGATAAGTCAAATAGATAAATTAAAGAATAAAAAATAAGCAAGATTATGTGTGTGTCTATAAATATTAAAATATCTATGTACAAAATTGAAAAGAAAGTAGAAGGATAAAAGAAAGGTCAATAGGGTGATGAAATCCCACAAGACAAAAGCGCGAGGAGAAAATAAAATAAAAATAAATAATAAATAAATAAAAAGAAGAAAGGAATAATGAAATAGATTCCTACAAATGTAAACACATAATGAGTAAAAAGTGATATATATGTGCATGTGTGTGTGTGTGTGTGTGTGTGTGTGTGTGTGTGTGTGTGTGTGTGTGTGTGTGTGTGTGTGTTATATAGAAAGTTCTTTCCTCTCATCATATTTTTTATGCCTTGGCTTGGATGTTTCTTAACTCCCATGTGAATATGTTAGAAAGAATTCTATGAGATTTTCTTTGATCAGATGGAAAAGGGAGTAAGAAGAGACATTATGTTAAGTGGGAATGGTGTTGTCAAGTAAGAAGTCAGGGTGGTTTGGGTTTGAAGGATCTTGAAGCCCAAGGAATGGCTCTAGCATCCAAATGGGTGTTAAAAACCCTATGGGGAAATGAGGCATGGAAAATACTTATCAGAAATAACCTTTTGAAATCAGTCATTAGGAAAGGCAAGAATTGGAAGGATATTCTAGTGATTGATATTGTTTTAGGGGAGTTTAAGATGAGATTGTTCAGGTCAAAAAAAATTCGGGTCAAAATTTTTTCAGACCTTTTGGAAGGCTTGGATCTAGGTGAGGAAGTTTATACAGAAAAGAGAAGTAGTAGGAGGACCTCCTTATTTTCTTGTGAAGGATAGATCCATTTAGTGGGGGCTTTAGTATAATAATAAAGCTTTGGCCCTTAGAGTTGTTCTGCCAAAGCTTGGAACTTGAAGGGGATTTCATTGATTCAGGATATCTTGATGGGTGGGTAGTTAGGGGAGTGGGAGGAGTTAAAAGGAAGATTTAATATTCTTGATTCTTAGATGAAGACTTATACATTGATTAAGAAAGTGATTAAGCTCAATAGCCCCATGATATTATTGATTCAAAGTCCTTTCTTGATAAAGATAAATGGGCTAATGGTGTTATGTTGAAAGATACCACTACTAAAGGGTTGTATCTGTGCATGGAGAATGATTCTTCTCTCATTGCTAGAGTGATCCAGTGTTGGGGGAAAATTAATCCATTTTCTGATTGGTCTTTCTTTTTTGAATTTTTTTGGAATGGTAAAGCTGAGCCTAAAAATATTTGTTTTAAATGGTTGTTGTTGTTAAAAAAGTTAGCCGTTGGTCAAATTCTTTCTTCTATTGGTCTATCCCTTGTATCTTGAAGTTTGTATAATGTGACTAAGTCTTTTGAGTATTTATTTTCAAATGTGTTTATGCCCGCAAGTTGTGGTCCATTTTTTTTGGCTCCCCTTGTCTATGGAATTGTGAAGTTAGTATCACCTGGAGTGAAATTCTTGCTGGTTATGTAGAGAAATTTGATTCTAAACTTAACACTTTTTGGTTTGCTCTTTCAACCAAGATTTTATGGACTCTTTGGAAGGACAGGGACAAAGAAATCTTGTAGGAGGAGAGAAGGGTTGTTACTAAGTTTAATTTTAAACTCACCCATTTTAACATTATGTCTCAGGTTGCTTTGGTGTTACATATCTCCAAGAGTGATTTCACGATCCTTATGAGAGAAGGCAACCTGCTAATCAATAAGGATAATGTGTATTCAAAAAATTATATTGCTGAGTACCAGAGTTTGTTAGCTCCTTTAGAGGCAGCAGATTTGAACAATATAAGTAATGTGTTTCAAGGATACAGTTCAGCCAGTCAGGAGGAGGCAACTACTTGTGTGACTTAGAACCTTAATGAAGTTCCAGTGGCCCAACCTAGTCATGAAAACCATAATGATGGCTAGAGCTAGTTTGTTTCTTTAGTTTAATTTTTGTTATGATAAATACATAAAAAGATGTAATCAGTAAAATGAAATGTAAAATCTAATAGTACTATGATCTTTTAAGTTTTGATATCACCTCCCAAAATTTTTGTAATTGTATATGTATATGGATTGTGGAAATCTAATAGATCTCAATTTCTTGGGCTACCAAGAGTTTAAAGTTCTTTTGAAAAGTCTTCTCTTGGCAAGCCCTAGCCATTTCTTTGTTAGTGATGCCATAGTCTATGTCAGAGTCATCACTTAGGTGTAAAGTACCATGTTGTATGTTTGGAGGGTTGAAGGTACTTGTGCTAGGTTTGCTGAATTCAAATGAGTGGGTTTCTTCATTCTTTGGTCATGTAGGTACACTTCCACATCTGAGTGGTATAGTTATGAATATGGGTTCCAAATTAGGGCTTCATTAAAGCATTCTATGTCTAGGGAAAGTGTTTTGAGGGAATTTCATGGTAGACATATTATTGAGGGTTGATTGTGTTATTTCTTGATGATTGGGGTTTGGAAAATATATGCTTAATGTATGTACGAGAAAAGGTTGTGAAGCTTCAGTTTTATCCATGTTAAGTGTTTTCCAAGGTTTCTTATTAGTCTTCTTCTTTCTTGGATGTGCTTTAGGTTGTGTTTGTACTTCAAAAAAAAAGATTGATATAACTCTTTTGGTCTGTGAACTGCTTGTGTCCTTGTAAGTACTGGCATGATATCTAAGGATGTAAATGCAATAAGTAAATGTTCAACAAATTCTCTATCTCCCAAGTGCACACCTAAACTACCAAATGTACTCCAACAGTACCAAGTGCACCCTCGGAGTGTGAACCTATAATCTAGAAGGGTACAGTTGGTAAAAAAAGTGTTTGGATGACAAATATGCAAGAAATGGATGATCTAAATGTTTTAAGGTGTTTTCTAGGGATTAGGGATGTAGTGCAAGCTACGAGAATGTAGTTTAGGGTTTTGGAAACTATGATGAATGTCCTAGTTACTAAGTGCACTCTGAAACTACCAAACATGCACTAAAACTACCAACTGTGCACTAGAGGTGTGTAGTTGGTAAAACAAGGGTACAATTGGTAAAATACGTCAAATCTTGATAATTTGAAGTGGGTATGGAAGATATGGATTTTTTTTGGATTTTTAAGGAGTTAAGCATGTTATGCAACCTAAGGAAGTGCAAATTGACCTAGGGTTATGATATGCAAGATGTAAATTACCTAAGGGACTAATGCACAATTGTGAATGTGAATGTTGCTTTGGATTTTAACTAAGGGGTATGAAGATGATTCTAGATTATATAAAATGTAGATTAGGGTTGGAATTTGTACTGGGAATGATGTTAAAGGTTGGTTTATGCAATGTGGATAATGTGAAGGGGAGGTATGTTAAGGTTGCTAATGATGTTTAGAATATGAAAGATAGGAACATGAGATTAAGAGAGGTGTTAGGTTTGACAAATGATTTGGGCAAGCTAATTATTGAAAAAGTTGATTAGATTTTAATATTGGAAGAGATGCTATGGTTTTGGACTATGCAAGATGAAGTGTTCATGCAACTAGGGTTAATTAGAATGACATTTAGGGAGATTCACGATATGATAATGTTATGACAAGGGTGTATCCAAGGTTTTGAACTTAGGAGAAATCTTTGGAAAATATTAATCTAGGAGTTTAACCTTGTGAAGATGGAGTTTGGATCTTGACCAAAAGAAATAAAAAAAATTGAAAGGATCAAGTTGATAAAAAGACAAGGTCAAACTAATCAAGACATAGATAGAGTTTGACCCAAGAAAATGACAAAAATGATGACAAAAAGACTATGGTCAAGATCCATCATCCATCAAAATTAGAAGATACTCTAGGATTCATACTTTGTTATGATTTTTGACTAAGTTCAAGGGGTTTGGGTTCAAAATGAGGTTTAGGGGAGATTTTTATGCAAGAGAACCTACCTATTGGAAGTAAGAGCAAACAAGAAAATATTAGCTACAAAAGATATATTCAGGTATTCAAAATAAAATGAAGCATAACTAACACTTGCTTGAGTTTTGCAACTCAAAGCAACCAAAAGAACAAGTCCTCATGCAACCTCAAACAACTCAAAAAATTCACCCATGAGAGGCCCTATTGGTGTGTTTTTGATTGGAGGGATGTTGATGTGCTCTCCCAAAACACAACTATGGTGAATCTCTTGAAAGGAAGTGAAAATATGAGAATGAACTTAAGCTAAATGAGTCAAGAATACTTCAAACAATGGCTATGGAAGTAGCCATGTTTGAGAGAGTTAAAAGGATATGGAGATGGATGCAAGAAAGAAACTAATGTAATAATGCAAAATGATATGAACTCTATCAACTACCAAATGGTTAGTAACAATACAATTCTAAGAAATCACTAAAAAGCTCAAATGACAAACTAACATGATAACAATGCATATGAGGGAGATGAAAATGCTTGAGACAAGGGCTCTATTTATAGACTTGAGAGAGGCCTTGGTGAGGTGGCATCTATATGTGGCATCCACATAGGTGCCACAAGGGAGACATGTAAGCAAGCCATGCAAGTGGTCAACATTCAAAGTTGAAGAAAGGAGTGGGGGACTAAGATGTAAGAGGTGTGGAAAGTGTGAGGGTTCCTCACACATGTGTGAGCACACACTTAGGATTAAAAGGGGGTTTTAACAAGGTGTTTAGGGTAATTAAATGGGATTAAGTAGTGGGTAGGCTTAGAAGGATGAAAGTGATGGTTGTAAAGTAGGTTTTAGGCTAGGTTTAAGATTAAATTAAATAAGATTTAACTTAATCATAGGTTTACAGAAATTAATCGAGATGGAGGAAATTAAATAAATAGAATTTCTTTAAAAAAGGGATCTATGGAGAATCATGTATTAAATAAATTTAACACATTAGGGATGGAAGTATTTAAATTAAATTTAAATATATAGGGAAAGTGAACTTATTTAATTAAATACGTAGAAGAATATGATCAATATAATTAATTTATTACGTCAAGGGAAATATTAAATAAATTAATATAGTGTTTGGGACAATTTTAAGTGTCTACATTTTGCCCCTCTTTGATGTGATGTCGAGATGAACTTATATTAAAGAAAAGAAAATATAGGTTTCCACAGAAAGGATAGGAGTCATAGGGTTGGTGTCGAAGCGACGACAAAGGAGGAGGGTGCCCCGTCATGAAAATTGCGTAAAAAATAAATTTTGGACAATTTTTGTGAAAAGGTCTTTGGAAGAAAGGAAATGAGAAGAAAATGGGATAAATGAAGATGTTGCATGACTTGCAGGTAAAAATAGGGGATTGACACGGCTTGTAAGGGGCATGAGCTAAAAAAAGGGGTCTTGGAGGGCCTATATAAGCCTCTAAGGGGCTCAAGGAAGGGTCATTTGCACACCTAGAGAGCATAGAACTAGAGTGAACATGGACCCTATCGAGAAATTATAGCTTTACGAGTGCATCCAGGAGTACCAGAGAATGATAGAGATGGGCCCACCAATGAGTTGACTAACCAACCTTATCAAGGTTTCATTTTGGTAGGCTAGGTAGCATTTATTGCACCATGAATAGGGAAAAAACACAGTTGGGGTGGAGATGATAGTCTCTACCCTGTCATCTATGCAAATGACAAAACAAGGACTATGACATCTACAGAGATGATAGGATCCATCATGTCATCTACACAGATGATAAAAGGGGGATGAGAGGTCCACAAAGATGACAAGATACATACTATCATTTGTGCAGACAAAAAAGGGGTGAAAAAGGGAAGCAGAGATGATGGTCAGTATGTTGTCATCTCCACAGATGACAAACTAATAGCCGCTAGTTGGAAACTAGCATCTGTGTAGCCATTGAAGATGTCAAAACAATGTCTCTATCAACTATCATCTATGTTGATCAGTGTTTGCACTGATCAACATATACTCAAACTGACATCTATGTCGATTAGCATCTTCATTGATTGGGACAAATCAGAGGAGGGTAGGAGAGGATGCCCCAGATAGGGGCAGTCATAAGATAGAGGAAACTGACCATTTGCATGTCTGTGTTGTAGGAGGAGACTGTGATATTTTGGTTGAGGGAGCACTATCCTCCGACCATGGTGCTTGAGGAGAGATTGATGGAGATGGAGTGGGGACATGTGCGACTCTGCAAACTGGAGCATGTGCATGAGTGGCCTGACCTACGAGCACATTTAGTGCAGCCATTAGCGCTGATAGAGCGATGGCACACATTGAGATCTAGCTTCCATCTACCTATTGGAGAGGCTACAATTACACTGCTCAATGTTTGGCATATACTACGAGCACCCATTCGGGGGATGTATCCCAAGTATGTACTGAAGGGCACAGATCACTTTCTACAAGAGTGCTTTAGGAGGCAATGATAAAGAGTTCCCATTCAGAGAACCTGGCTCACTTAGAGGTAGGTATTGGAGTAGAGATTTCCCCAATTAGTTGTATACCTCGCATCACTCATCTGGAGGATAGTGCCAAACCATGCTGGGCATGGTTTCTCTATTGGATGGACACAGGTACTTAGCACCATACTACAAGATGATGGTGCAATTTATTGCTGGGGCCAGACTATTCTAGAAGAGTTGTATCATGATCTACACATATGCACCTATAGGGCACAAAGGACCATGGGGCTGGGGTTGACACTGTGATAGTATGGTCTTGGGAGTACATCAACATTACACAACTAATTACTAGATGAGAGACATGACAACCTAGGGAGCCATTTGCATGTAGGTATAGGCCACCTATCTAGTATACATTTGCAGAGTCGATGGGATTTTGGTGTAGGTGCATTGATGAGATCATCATGTTTGAGTGGATGCCATATGATGGTGTAGAGCAATGGGGTAGTGTACTAGCAGCTGGAGAAGAGGATGACTCAAAGGATCAAAGATATCTTCTTATATGCAGACATACTGCTGGCTCATTGGTCACTCGATGCATGTTATTATGAGATATATGCCCTCTAGGGTGCGAAGGCAGTTTGGTAGGGTGCAAGATGTAGTACCTGATAGATTCTTATATCTAGTGGTATCATGAGAGTACAATAGATTATCAGGTCATGGGACCAACCTGTGATTAGCATAGATTTCTTGGTGATCCATGTAGCTAGTGCCCTAGGTTCATGGTCAGGATGTAGGTGATGTAGGTATGACACTAGCTTATGTAAAGTGGTGGGCAGTACACCAACCAATCCACTTGATAGTGCTTGGAGAACCACCACTGATAGAGCAGGCTTAAGGAGAGGGGGAAAATATAGGAGATGAGTGGCATCTAGCTATGATTCCATTGCTAGCATAGGGGGTGTAGGAGGGACATCAGGGGCACAAACCTCGTGCAAGGAGGGCACAACACAAGGGCCACAGGTATAGATGCCACTAGGGCCATAGGTACAGGGGTAACCAAGGCTATAGGACGTAGACATGATGAGGGAA
Organism: Cupressus sempervirens; assembly: GCA_028749045.1. Classification (NCBI taxonomy): domain Eukaryota; kingdom Viridiplantae; phylum Streptophyta; class Pinopsida; order Cupressales; family Cupressaceae; genus Cupressus; species Cupressus sempervirens. The sequence continues at coordinate 279,841,362 of CM053792.1, read as the reverse complement.
AAGTGAGATAGTCTCTATATGGAGGTTTCTTGACTCCAACGGGAGGTATAGGCAGAGCAGGCAAGGGCCAACAGTGCATAGCAAGCCCTGACAGTATTATAGGCAGAGGTAGAGGCACAAAGCGCTAGAGAAAATAGTGCACAGGAGGCTTTGGCAACCCTACAAGCACGGGTTGATGCTAGGGGTTTTTCTAATTTTTAGATGAGGGAGGATGTGGATGACCATATAGAGATAGAGGCTCTCTAGCGAGAGGTAGTGACACTATGGGTGAAGCAAGACACCCATCAGGAACAGCTAGATGAGTATCGTCGACAGCATGACATAGTGAGGCAACTAGTGCAGTTATGGCAGTTATAAAAGAGGTGATGGTAGCTCATTGAATAGAGACACAAGGAGTGCGAGATGTGGCCTATTACAGGTCCTTGTATAATGATGCCATGTCTACCAACCAATGGTAGCCAAATTTTTAGGCAACCTCTAGCTCATGGACTAATGGAGGTAGGGATAGATTAGAGTAGTTTGTATGACTACACCGACCTCCATAAGGCAAGGGTATAGGGGGGCTGGGTCCTCATAGCTTAGCTTTCTGATTTTGTACAATGAGCAATTTTGATAGAGATGCAGATGTAGCGAATTTTTGATGATGCATTTGTACATGATGATTCTATATGATTCTTTTGTATACGGACTATACAGACATGCATTCTTTGATATATATATGACATGATTTGATGGGCCTATGTGTATATGTATAATTATGATTATGCATATGATATCTATGATGTGGATATTGACATTTGTGATGCAGGATGTGTGTGATGTGATATTACATATGATTTATATATATGATACCTAATGTGTGTATGATGTAGGTTTGCTGGCGACTATGAGATGTATGCATTGTGTTTTATTTTTACATGTATAGATGCACTATATGTATTGTGGGATGTTTTTATGATGTATATGCCACTAGATATGCTATTTATAAATGGATGCATGTAATGGATTAAACTAATGATGCAATCTAATAATGAATAAAAATGCCTGATGATATGAATGTATCGTAAAATGTCAGTAACTAATGAATACAAAGTGAAATGAACCTAATATGAAAATGTGACATGGATGAACCTAATGAATGGACATGTGTCAAAACTCCTCACTTGCAAGAACCAAGTAGCATAGCATAGGAGGAGGGAAATAAATAGGATCCTTATCTCAAGCAGGGCTTAATGAAACCTTAGACTACATGAACCCTAACCACATGATACCAAGAGATTCAATTGTGTTTATATGAAAGAGCACACCTTAGTTTGATTTTGTAAAAGAGTTTATGCATTATATGCTATAGAAGCATAAATGATGCGACTCTTTTGCGTAGACTAGAGACTTTAGAACAATAGGTGTAATGTGCATAGTCATGATGGAAAAATTGTCATATACGCCTTGGAGAGGTCTAGGTAAACCCAAAGTCTTTTTAGGAATCTTTGGTAGAAAGTGTACTAACTCGTTGCCCCCATTGTGCAATGCATAAACATAACTTGAAATTGATACATATGTAATAAAGCCTCAAAATTAGATCATACAACAAACAACACGTGTAGTTAATGAGAGTGATTTAGGTATGACCAAAATATGGAAGATCAAGGTGCACCATAAAAGGCTTCCACTAACACACAAAATGAAATCAACCAAAAAGAAACTTCATGATCAAGTAGTCATTCAGTCCACAATTCTTGCCAAGAACCTTAAAGCCTAAAGGTGAATGTCATAATGTCACATATAGGAAGGATTCATCCTATCCAAGTTTTTTTTGTTTGACATTAGTTATCACAATTTGTTTGGTGGCAAGTGCTGTGAAAAGAACAAGTTTCCCCAATCATTAAGTCTCAAAGGTGATTTTGTTTAAGTCTTGTTGTGGTCATTGTTGTGGGAAAAGCTAAGTGTGATGGGATTTGAACAAGCACTCAATGGGAACATGCCTCATAGACTAGAGATCTTTGGAAAAATAAGAGTGAAATGAAGCCTCGTAGACAAGAGGTCTTTTTTATTGGATGTATGAAAAGCGTGAGCTAGATAAGACTTTGCACAAATAGGAAGATGAAATGGTGGAATGGGGTGAAGTGAAATGAACCTTATATATAATGGATCAAAAATGCTTTTTTTAGGAATGTTTTCTGCTTTTTAGTCTTTTTTTAGGAACATTTTATGATTTTTTTTTTGGATTTTTTTGATTTTTTTAATTTTTTTGTATTTTTGTGGGACTATAACAACATGGTACATGAATTGCAAAACTCAAGCATAGAACTGCTTGAGATGTTGGATATTTACAAGCTCAGGGAGTGGATCTCACTCTGGAGAGGCAATCTAATATGCCCCAGAACCATATTTGGTTGTAATGATAAAACCAAGCCAAGTAGCTTCAAAATTTCCTTTCTTTTCATGGTTCTAGAGATTCTTCATGTTATGTTGCAAAACTAAGTCACCCACCTCAAATTCCTATGGCTTGAATTTTTTGTGATACTGAAGCTGAAGGTGATTTTGATACACATGGAGGTGGTTTAGGGTATTGAGGCATCTCTCATTAAGAAGTTGTAGCACTTGCAAGTGGGCAACTCTATATTCTTCTTCAAACATCAAATTCTTGAGAGAGATTCTTAGAGAATCTAAGGGAAGTGAGCTAAATTTCAATGGGTAAGACAGCTTTGGAACCATAAATAGGGGAAAATGGAGTGGCTTTTGTGGGGGTATGAATGGAGGTACGATAGGCCCAAAGGGCTAGAACAAGATGGAGGTGCCAGTCATGACCAACTGCATCAACAGTTTTCTTTAGGATTTTCAAAATGGTTTTATTAGTAGCTTCAGCTTGGCCATTGCCTTGGGGATAGTATTTGGTGGAAAATTGCTGGGTGATTTTGAATTTCCTACACAATGTGGCAACTTCCTAATTTTTGAAAGGCATTCCATTATCAGTCATGATGTCTTGAGGTATACCAAAATGAAAAATAATGTAGTTCAAGATGAACTTTGAAATCTGTTTTTTGGTGATGTAGGTTAATGGGATAGCCTCAACCCACTTTATGAAGTACTTGGTGGCAACAATAATGTACTTGTGTCCATTTGCAAAATTTGGGTATACTTGACCAACAAGATCGAATCCCCAGTGGGAAAAGGGCCATGGGGTAATGGTGGGTTGGAGGTCTTGTCGGGGGGGGGGGGGGGGGGGGCATGTATCAAATCGCTATGCTTCTGACAAGGAACACATCTCTTCACAAAATGATAGACATTTTCTTCCATAGTAGGCCAATAGTAACCCATTCTAAGAAGCTTTTTCACTAATGTAATGCCACTAGAATGGGCACCACAAATCCCTTGGTGGACCTCTTCTAATTTCATTCTAGCTTCATTTGAATTAAGATAGCTGAGGAGGGTTCCATCAAAGTGTTTTCTAAAAAAGTGTATCATCTAGGATAGTATAGTGGGCAGTGCGACATGGTGATGGTTTTACTTTGATTTGGAGTGAGGGCTATGGGAATGGTTTTGTGATGTAGATAGGAAAAACTTTTAGCGTACCATGGGGACTCAGGACCAACAATCTCACACACCAACTCTAAATCATTTAGCTCATAAGTAGGAATAGAAAGATTCTCAACAAGAAACTCACATTTAGGACTATATTCAAGCATGGCAATCATGGAGGCAATGATAGCCATAGCATCTACTGCTTTGTTATTAGCCCTTAGTATCTACTGAAAGACTATCTCTGAGAAGTGTTGTTTAAGATCTTCAACTATTCTTCAATATGGCAACAATCATCCTGTGTGATATTCATTTGTAACTTGTTTAATGACCAATTGCGAATCTCCAAAGACGAGAAGGTTTTTGATATTCCATTTGATACCTTGATGCATCCCTATAACTAATCCTTCATACTCAGCTATATTTTTTGTGCAAGGGAATGATATTTTATAAGACTTAGGAATGAGGTCTCCTTGTGGTATAACAAACAAAATTCCTAGCCCTAATCCCTTTTGTGTGAAGGAACCATCAAAAAATAACTTCTAGCATGTAGTAGGGGTAATAGTCATAATTGTGTCATCTGGAAAGTCTGTGACTTTGGGATGGTCTCTTGGAAGAGGAGCCTTAGCAATCTGATCTACAATTACTTGTCCTTTAATGGCCTTTTGCTTCTTATAAACAATGTCAAATTCACTTAAAATCAAGACCCATTTTGCAGCTCAACTAGTGAGGGAGGCTTTTGATAGAAAATATTTGAGTGGATCTATTTTGGCAATGAGATGTGTAGTATGATTAAGCATATAATGGTGTAGTTTTTTCTTGCAAAAGACTATGGCCAACTAATGTTTGACAGAGATAGTATATAGCTTGCTCATTACCATTGTCATCTAGTTGTGCCAAAAGGGCACCTAAGGAAACTGAAGTGGCTAAAATGTATAGGATTAATGGTCATCTTGCAATTGGAGGGACTAAAACTGGAGGATTAGCCAAGTATGCCTTAATTTGTTCAAATTCTTTTTGACATAGGCAATCCCACTGAAACTTAGTGTCTTTACGAAGCAAATGTTGAAGTGGATGGACATTATCTACTAACTGGGCCACAAATAGTCTGATGGACTATAACTTTCCTTGAAAATTGTAGAGTTTTTTCAATGTGGTAGGTGGAGGCATTTCCATGATGGCTTTTACTTTGATGGAATCTACCTCAATACCTCTTCTTGACACAATGTAGCCTAACAACTTGCCTAATTTGACCCCAAAAACACATTTCTTAGGACTTAGGTGCACTTTATACTTCTCCAACCTTTCAAAAATGGTAGTGAGCACATCAATGTGGGAATCACATGTCTTTGATTTTCCTAGGATGTCATCAACATAGTCCTCCATTATGACATGTAGAAGATCATGGAACAATGTAGTTATTGCGCATTGATACGTGGTGCCAATATTCTTCAAGCCAAAAGGCATGACTTGATAACAAAAGATTCCCCATGGGGTGGTAAATGTCATTTTATGTTGATCTTCTTTTGCAATTTTGATTTGGTTGTAACTAGAGAAACCATCCATCAAAGACAAAATCTCATGTCCAGTGGTCAAATCCACTATGATGTCTATGTTAGGAAGTGGAAAATCATCCTTAGGACATGCGAGATTTAAATCTCAAAAATATGAAGAAACGTGAATGCTCCTAGATGTTTTTCCTATAGGAACAATGTTGGAGACCCACTCAGGATAATCAATGGGGCATATAAAATTTTCTTCTAACATTTTTTGCAATTTTTCTTTGACCAAAAGTGCTACCTTAGGATGAATTTTGCGCAACTTTTTCTTCACTAGTTTAATCTTGGGATCTACTGTCAAGTGATACACAACCAAATCTATATATAAACTAGGCTTATCTTTGTATGTCCATGCAAAATTGATTTTAACTTTTTTCAAGAATTTTGTCATTGCCTTTTGTTCTTTAGGACTTAAGGTAGCTACAATATAGGTGATTTGTGGATTATCCTCTATACACAAATTGATTGGAATTATGTCCTCATTCAAGATGGATGACTTTTCTAGTGGTAAAGATCTGAATGGTAAGTCAACCTCTCCCTCTTTTGGTGCCTCTAGGAGGTTTTCACTAGAAGATGCATCCTTTATTTTATCTTTTTCTTCATCCAAAAGTACCCTAAAAGAGTTTTCACTGGAGGATGTTTCTTTTATTTTTCTATTTTTATTTTCTTTTTCACTTTTGTGACTAAGAGAGTTGACTTGGCTACCAAAGTAGGCTTCCTCATTATATTGGATCTCATGTTCATAATCTTGGAGATTCTTAAGACCAAAGAATGCCATCACTGCTTCGAAAGAGTTACTGATATTGAGAGACAGTGGTGTGTCCTGAAGGTCCTAGTCTATCATGTTAGGGTTGGTAAGAGGTAGGTCAGTGGATGAAAGGTTAGCTATGGTAATGGCATGGATATGGTTATCTAGGTTATCCTCAATGTATTGTAAGGGTACTTCAAAGAATTCCTCCTCTTCAGTCTCAGAATCAGGGTCAACCATACAATAGTTGTTAGCAAAGGATACCTTGGGTTTAATGGAGCTCAAACCATGTCCTTTAGGATAGCTATTAGCATCAAGGGGTTTTCTGATTCCATCTTTTTTAGGTCCAAGGATGGTTCCATGATATCCCATTTTTTGATAATGGGAGGGGCCTTAACATACTTATCCTTGGGAAATTTTATAGGTTCATCTTTTCCATCAAAATATAGCCAATCTAGGATATTAGATTCCATATGTTCATCACTAAGTGAACCCCAATGTTCAAATTGTGTCTTGTTAACATGAATAGTATCCTTGTCTGCAGGAGGTGGTAATTACAAAGGTTTTCCAAAAGAATGAGGGGAGAGTGGTAGTTTTCCAACACATAAGGCATTTTCCAACTTATATTCTCCCATTACTAAATCAATAAAAGTAACCTTCTTCCCTATAGTTTTGAGCTTAGTATGTTCCATCTTTTCTTTTCCTTTGTAGGAATTGGAATCATTATGGGATAACTTTGGCACTATTGAGGAAGGTGATTCTGTTATTGTGAGAGGCTTAGGTATAACCTTAGCAAACTCATTAATTGGACAAAAAATTGCGAGTGCACCTTCCAATCTTTTACAAAAGGCAAAAGGTGTGGGATCACTTGGAATCATGACCTCTCTTCCTTGGTGAGGAAATTTAAAGCATTGATGGTAGGTAGATGGTACCACTTTTGGTTTATGTATCCAAGGTCGACCAAGCATAATGTTATATGGAAAATCAAAGTCTAGGACATAGCATTTACTATTTATGATGGTTGGCCCAACCTTGAGTGGTAACATAATAACTCCTTTTGGTTCTCTTTCTCTTTCATCATATGCTTTGATTTTTATCCTTTTATTGATATATAGGAGGTCTTCTGGAAGTCCTAAGAAATGAATCATCTTCAATGTACATAGGTTCAAACCAGATCCATTATCTATAAGGACTCTTTTAATCTCATGTCATTGTATAAGGACTTCAATGTGGAGTGACAAATTATTTTGGGGATCAAGACCTTGGAAATATTTGTCTATGAAGACAAGGTGTTGTTGTGCAGGAAGGTTTCCAATCATGGCGGTGAATTGGGAGGCATTAATGTTTTCAAGAATATGAGACTCTTTAAGAGCCTTCTCCAAAATTTCTTTGTGGATGGGTTATGTGGTTAGGAGCTCTAGAATGGATTTTTTGCAGGAGTCTTACCTAACTAGGACAACACATCATAGTGAGAAGCAGGCCTTTGTGAGGTGGATGGCATAGTAGGCACATGTAGAACTATGGATTAGTGGGGTTGGGAGTGGTGGCTTGCAAAGTGATTCTTTCTCATCAAGTGGTTGCATCACAATTAGCTACTTGTAGGACAAGGGTATTCACATGAGTGTCTACCTCTTCAATGTGGCCACACATGGAGTCAAAACCACATATATCATTGGTTTCTATTTTACCACACAAGGAGTCAAACCTTGATATGTGGTTAGTAGAATAGTCATAGGGAAATTCATTTAATGTGGAATCTCGATTTGCATTGTTCATATTGTTGATTCCATTGTTGTTATTGTCATTGTTGTGATCAGGAAATGACTTTTGGAATATCTTCAACTTAGCATTTTTAGAGGGTGGTCCTCCTTCTACCTCAATTTCTCCATCATCGATAAAAATTTAAATGAAGACTTTGAGTCTTATACACGTGTCAGAAATGATTGAAAAGATCATGAGGAAAATTGTTGGAATGATCATATGGAATTGGAAAAGAATGTTCTTAATCATTGTTTTGTCATTGATGTCAAACTTGCTACTTGCAAGAATAAAAATTGCTTTAGTGATCCAAACGCTATCAAGTGGTTGATTGACAAGGAGGAGGCAATCAATAAGATGTAACTAGAACACCTAGAGAAAGGTTGAAGTTATGATGTTGTAATGAAGTACAAGGATCAGCTAAGTCATTGATGAAATAGTGTATTGATGACATACTCTAAGACACAAAGAATAGGCACATTGAAACATATCAAAGATGTAAGGTTTCAGCTAAGACATCTGTAAAGCCTAACTAAAGTTCATTAGAAAAAGGGAGCCAAGCAAGCTAGTAGGTGCCTAACATATTCCTAGTTGAAGCCGAGCAAGTTCAACTTCAAATGCCGAGTAAAATTTAGATGCCGAGTGAACTTTAGATGTCGAGTGAACTTCAAATGCTGAGTGAACTTCAGATGTGGAGTAAAATCAAGTGTCGAGCAGATACAAGTGCCGAGCAGAAACAGATGCCGAGCATCAGAAAACCAATAGTACTGAGTAACACAGAGATGTCGAGCATCAGTAAACCAATAATGCCGATTTGCTACATTATTTTGAAAATTGAAGATTTGCCAGATCTAAGCCAACAAGGTTGTTATCTAGAAATTTGTGAATTAAATGGAAGATAAGAATGATGAGCTGGTGGCACAGAACACCATGTAGAACATTTTTGGAGAATACAACTGGGTTGTAGACAAAGTTTTCTAGATAAGAGCAAGATATGAGGTAGATACATTGTATCCTACCTAATCCATTTGAAACCCTAAAATTGGAGAGGGAGAATTGAGCGAAAAAGGCAAACCAAATTTCTATTTAAGGAGTCATAAGGTCATGAAGTAAAGAGAGGAGAAGGTGGTTGAGCATAAAAGCATGAAGTGCTGAAGAAGGTGCTAAGGAGAAGAAAGCACAGAAACTCTGTTTGGATAGAAGACCACAAGGATGATTGCATTGGCATGATGAGTAAGAAGACTCAAGAAGATGAAGCTTGAGAGGAAGACAAGCTGTGAGAGCTGAAGTGATTAAAGCCAAGCAAAAGGATAGAACTGAAGTGAGATCTAAAATTTGCAAAGTATGTTGTAAGTTGTATCAGATTAAAAAGCTATTATTGTTACTCTCTAGCAATTGTAATAGTTAGTTTAACTCCTATGGACTTAGGTTGGTTTAATAGTCATGAGGTAAATCCTTTAACAGGGTGACATTCCAAGTGAATGTTCTAAAGTCCTTTGATCAGGCCCATTCCTAACAGTTTGGTGAAATCCTCTAACAAGGTCACATTTAACAATGTGTTGTAAGCCTTTAACAAGGCAGGCTTTTAATAGGGCATCACTTTAGAAGAGTGAGAATCAAGTAGCATGTTACTGGTGGTTTTTCCTAGATTGGGTTTCCACGTAAATCACTGTGTCATGTGTTGATCTTGCATGTTGATTTACTATAATTTGCTAGGATGATTATTTTAAGCTTGGATGGATGAAAAGTTTATGGGCTCACTATAATTTGAGAAAAAGTATTATTAGGGCATTTGGACCTTGGATAACTGATTCACCCCCCCCCCCCCTCTTAGTTATTCTAAAGAATTCTAACAATTGCTATTAGAGCCAAACTGTTGATTCAGTTTAAAGGGATTATAAATAGGAAAGATCAAAATGCCTAGGAGAGAAGTCCCCTAGCTCAACAAAGACAATTTTAATGCATGGAAAAGTTTGATGAAGCTACATCTTGGATCCATAGGAGATTATGCCCAAAATTCAATTGTTACTAAACATGTTGATCCAACAGGTACTCTTATTGCAGAAGATTTGAAAAACAAACAGAAACACAATTAGACAATGTTGGAAATTGCCTCTACACTCAACTATGCTGAATTTGATGATATCAAAGGATGTGACACTACATTCAAAATATGGAAAGCCCTATCAAACATCTATGGAGGAGATCAGAATGTCCAAAGAGCAAAAAGAGAAAGCCTCAGAGGAAAGTTTGATGATATGAAAATGGAGGAAAATGGGAATGTTGCTCAGTATGGCGCAAGAATAAAGCAAGTGGTAAGTTCAATAAGATGTTTGAGTGGTCAATTGGATAAAGATACTGTTAATAGTAAGTTCTTAAGAACCTTTCTCCCTATCTATGCTATTAGAGTATCTGCAATACAAGAACTAAGATGTGTAACAGGAAACAATCTAAATTTTGAAGGAATAGTGAGTAGACTCACTACATTTGAGCTATCTAACTTTGACAACTATAGACCTAAGAATGTTGAATCTGCTTTCAAGGCCAAGCTATCACTGAAAGATGCTAAATAGGTAAAATCAAAGAAGGGAAGAAAGATGAAATATGTATCCAGTAACAGTAGCACTGATGAGGAAGATGTGGAACAACTGGAAGCTTTGCTAGCTAGAAGATTTCACAGAGGAAAAGGAAAATTCAAAGGTAAGATGCCTATCATTTGTTTCAATTGTAATGAAGTAGGACATATTGCTGCCAGGTGTACACAGAAAAAGGATTACAAGGAAGGCAACAAATACAAATTCAGAAGAGATGATGAAAAGAGAGATTACAAAGACAAAGGCAAGAAGTGTTATATTGTTGAAGAAAATTCTGATGATAATGATGATGAAGTTGTTTATGTAGCCATGAAGGACCAATTTGATGAAGAAGAGCCTACAACACTGGTAATAGGTATGAACAAAAATGACAGATGGATCATAGACAGTGGATGCTCACATCACATGACAGGAGACAAAAGTAAGTTTCTTAACTTTACTCAGTATGATGAAAATAGTGTTAGATTTGATAATGATGCTCCATGTCAAATCAAAGGAAAAGGTTCCATTAAGCTCACAAAGAAAATTTAATGTGATAATGCATACTAGGATGAAGGATTAAACTACAATTTGCTAAGTGTCTCACAGTTAGGCAATATAAGATGCAAAGTAGAATTTGGAAACAAAATTGCAAAAATCTATGATACTGATGGTAAACTAACAAGAAAAGGAGATCAAACAAGGAGTAATCTATTTTACCTTGATATGGATGATGTCTCTTGTTTTGTTGCAAAATTTAATGATGAATGGTTATGACATAGAAGGCTATGTCATGTCAACTTTGACAATCTGGTCAATATTAGTAAAATGAAGAAAGTCAGAGGTTTACCAAAATTGAAGAAGCTTGATAATATCATGTGAAAACAATGTCAGGTAGGAAAGATGACAAAATCAAGTTTCAAAAGCAAAAACTATACATCTAAAGAAGTACTTGAGTTAGTTCATACTGACTTATGTGGTTAAATGAAAGTAGAAATCTATAGAGGAGATAAGCACATAATGTTGTTTGTTGATGACTATTCTAGGATGATGACTATTATGTTCTTAAGACAAAAATCGGATGCCTTTCAAATGTTTAAGTGGTATGTGGCTAGAGTTGAAAAGGAAACAGGAAAAAGCTTGAAATGCTTGAGATCAGACAGACGTGGTGAATTCACATCAAAAGAATTCGAGATATTTTGTAATGATAAAGGAATCAAAAGACAAACATCAGCTCCTAGAACTCCCCCGTAGAATTGAATTGTTGAAAGAAGAAATAGATCTGTGATTGACTGTGCTAGAACATTAATGATGGAAAAGACTATTGCTCTAAAATACTAGAAAGAAGTTGTAAGTGTAGTTGTTCATACACTGAACCGAGTACAAGTCAAGAAAGATACAAATACAACACCTTTTGAATTATGGTATGGTCACTCACCCAATGTAAAACATTTCAAAGTATTTGGTTGCAAATTCTTTATCCTTAAAGATGATAGAAATGGAAAATTTGATGCAAAAAGTAATGAAGGCATATTCTTTGGTTACTCCACTAGAAGTAAAGCATATAAGTGTTTGAATACTAACACTAACAAAATTGTGAAAAGTGCAAATGTAAACTTTGATGAGCATACAGAAGTCCAAGCTGAAGAACCAAAGAGAATGAATGAATAAAAAACCTTTGTGTATTCTTATAAAGGAATGGCTATTGATGAGGATGTTGTCAATCAAATTGAAACTCAACAACAAACTTTAGTTTCAGTCGAGTCACAACCAGTGAATGCCAAGTTGCATTCAGAAGCCAAGTTGCAGAATGAAGGAAATATACAATCCGATTTTGAAGTCAGTACACATGAAAGAGATGAAGAACAACCTGACAATGAAGTGCATAGTGATCTTGAATCTGAAAGATCAAACATGGAAACAAAGACAGAACCAAGATTATCCAAATATTTAAAAAGACATCACCCTGCTGAATAGATAATTGGTGACAAATATGCAAGACCAATGAAAAGGAATAGACTGAGACATGAATCATGTCTGATCAGCAAATCTGAACCTAAAATAGTATATGGTGCATTACAAGATGATGACTAGTATAAAGCTATGGAAGAAGAAATTGACCAAATAAAGAACAAAACCTGGAGTTTAGTTCCTAGATCAGTTGACAAAAATGTGATTGGCACCAAGTGGGTATTCAGAAACAAGCTAGATGAGAATGGTGAGATTACTAGAAACAAAGCCAGACTAGTATGCAAGGGTTATGCTCAAGAAGAAGGACTAGACTATGGGGAAAAAATTTGCCCCTATTGCTAGAATGGAAGGAGTAAGAACTTTACTTGCATATGCTGCATACAAAGATTTCAAAGTTTATCAGATGGATGTAAAGTCTGCTTTTTTAAATGGTATATTAGAAAAAAAATTCTACATTGAACAATCAGAGGGATTTGTTGATGAGAACAACAGGGATATGGTTTGTAAACTACATAAAGCACTTTATGTTCTAAAATAAGCACCCAGAGCATGGTATGAGAGACTTCACAAGTATCTAGTGCAAATAGGATTTGAAAGAACTGATGATAACAACAACATGTACATCAAAGAAAAAGAAGGTAAGGATATTATTGTATCTAAAATCTTTGTGGATGACATAGTGTTTGGAGGAAAGGAAGTGCTTTGCAAAGCCTTTGCTAACAAAATGAAACATGAATTTGAGATGTCTATGTTTGGAGAAATCAAATTTTTTGTTGGATTACAAGTGCATCAACTAAAACATGGCATATTTGTGACACAATCAAAGTATATCAAAGAAATACTCAAAAAATTTGGATTGGAGGAGTCCAAACCAGTCAGCACACCAATGGCAACAGGAAATAAGCTATCCAAAAATGATGAATCAGCTAAAGTTAATCAAATAATGTACAGATCCATGATTGAAAAACTACAATATGTTGTACATAGCAAACCAGACATAGCATTAGCAATTGGAATAGTGGCTAGATTCTCTGCTAATCCCAAAGAAAATCATCTCATAGCAGTAAAAAGAATAATGAGATATCTTAAAGGAACTGATAACTTTGGTCTATACTACAAAAAGAATGGAAATTTTGAACTCAATGCATATACAGATGCATATTGGGGAGGCAACATTGATGACTAGCAAGAAACAAACATGCACATCCCAGTCCACTGCAGAATCAGAATATGTGACAGCTGCAGTAAATTGCACAAACATTGTCTGGCTCACACATCTATTGAAAGGAATGAAAGAAGAGGTAACTAAACCTGTGATACTGTATTGTGATAATTCAAGTGCTATAAAAATATCCAAGAATCTAGTAATGCATGCAAAAACCAAGCACATTGCAATCAAGTATCACTATGTTAGAGAATTGGTAGAAGACAAACAAGTGAAGTTGGAATACATTCACACAAAGGAACAAATTGCAGATATCTTCACTAAACCATTGCCCAAGGATGCTTATGAATATCTTAGAGGCAAGTTGGGGGTAATACCACTAACTCAAGCAGTTTAAAGCAACAAGGATGTTGCCTTGCATCAACAGGAACAAATCATTGAAATATCAGAAGAATGATGCAGAGGATGACAGCAGGAGCAGAAAATCCAAACTAGTCACAAGCATGGTGACAGAGGGGGAAGACATCAAGAAGCCAAAGCTTATACTTTGCATGTTAAAGATGTTACATCTTTGGCATTTATGTCAAAAAGGGAAAAATATGCAGAAACCTGATCAATACAAAGAAAGAGGGAGATATATATGAAAGAGGGAGATATATGAGATCAGTAGTAAAGATGCAATAGCCAAGAAAAGTAGCAAACAATAGCAGACAATGTATACAATCTTGGTGGTAACTAAGTTGATCAATTGATTAGTTTGGTTTTCCATCAATGCCAAAGAAGGAGATTGTTGGAAATGATTGAAAAGTTCATGAGGAAAATTGTTGGAATGATCATATGAAACTGGAAAAGAATGTTCTCAATCATTATTTTGTCATTGATGTAAAACTTGCTACTTGCAGGAATGACAATTGCTTTAGTGATCCAAATACTATCAAGTGGTTCATTGACAAGAAGGAGGCAATCAATAAGATGTAACTAGAACACCTAGAGAAAGGTTGAAGTTATGATGTTTTAATGAAGTACAAGGATCAGCTAAGTCATTGATGAAATAGTGTATTGATGACATACTCTAAGACACAGAGAATAGGCACATTGAAACATATCAAAGATGTAAGGTTTTAGCTAAGACATCTGTAAAGCCTAACTAAAGTTTATTAGAAAGAGGAAGTCGAGCAAGCTAGTAGGTGTCGAACAAATTCCTAGTTGAAGCCGAGCAAGTTCAACTTCAAGTGCCGAGTGAACTTCAGATGCCGAGTGAACTTCAAATGCCGAGTAAAATCAAGTGCCGAGTAGATAAAAGTTTCAAGTAGAAATAGATGCCGAGCATCAGAAAACCAATAGTGTCGAGTAACACAAAGATGCTGAGCATTAGTAAACCAATAATGTCGAGTTGCTGCATTATTTTGAAAATTGAAGATTCGCCAGATGTAAGCTAACAAGGTTGTTATCTAAAAATCTATAAATTAAATGGAAGATAAGAATGATGAGCTGGTGGCACAAAACACCATGTAGAACATTTTTAGAGGATACAACTAGGCTCTAGAAGAAGTTTTCTAGATAAGAGCAAGATATGGGGTAGATACATTGTATCCTACCTAATCCATTTGAAACCCTAAAATTGGAGAGGGAGAATTGAGCGGAAAAGGAAAACCAAATTTCTATTTAAGGAGTCATAAGGTCATGAAGCAAAGAGAGGAGAAGGTGGTTGAGCATAAAAGCATGAAGTGCTGAAGAAGGTGCTAAGGAGAAGAAAGCACAGAAACTCTATTTGGATAGAAGACCACAAGGATGATTGCATTGGCATGATGAGTAAGAAGACTCAAGGAGACGAAGCTTGAGAGGAAGACAAGCTGTCAGAGCTGAAGTGATTAAAGCCAAGAAAAAGAATAGAACTGAAGTGAGATCTAAAATCTGCAAAGCATGTTGTAAGTTGTATTAGATCAAAAAGCCATTATCGTTACTCTCTAGCAATTGTAAAAATTAGTTTAAATCCTATGGAATTAGGTTGGTTTAATAGCCATGAGGTAAATCCTTTAACAGGGTGACATTCCAAGTGAATGTTCTAAAGTCCTTTGATCAGGCCCATTCCTAACAGTTTGGTGAAATCCTCTAACAAGGTCACATTTAATAGTGTGTTGTAAGCCTTTAACAGGGCAGGCTTTTAATAGGGCATCACTTTAGAAGAGTGAGAATCAAGTAGCATGTTACTGGTGGTTTTTCCCAAATTGGGTTTCCACGTAAATCACTATGTCATGTGTTGATCTTGCATGTTTTATCTCTGCATGTTGATTTACTGTAATTTGCTAAGATGATTATTTTAAGCTTGGGTGGATGAAAATTTTATGGGCTCACTATAATTTGAGAAAAATTATTATTAGGGCATTTGGACCTTGGATAACTGATTCACCCCCCCCCCCCCCCCCCCCCCGCCCCCCCTCTCAGTTATTCTAAATAATTCTAACAACTTGTTTGTGTCGTGTCCTTTGATGTGGTGGTATTTGCAAAATTCATTTTCCCTATACCATTTTGATTTGGTTTGATTCTCATCAAAGGGTCATGTGTTAGGAAACACCATCAAATTGTGATCCACTAGTGTTTGGAATATGGTATTCAAAGGTTCACGAAAGTTAGTGAACTTCCTATTTTGATCATAGTCACAGTTGTAATTGTTTTTGGTATTGTTGTTGTTACGAGGGAAAAATTATGTTTGATTACAAGATTGTTGTTGTTTTGGTTATGATAGTTGTTTTTGTTTCCTCCTTGAAGGTTTTGTACACTTTTAACATCAGTGACACCATCGTGTGTGACACCTTTTTTTTTGGACCAAAATTTGGATTTTCTATTGTTGTTTCTGTAATTGTTTGAGGATGATGAGCTATAATGTTTAATGACACCTTTGTCTAAAAGCCCATTTTCAATGTGTTTGCCTCTCTTGACTAATGTAGTGAAGTCTTTAGGACTGGCCATCTTCATGTGAAAAGACATCTTTGGTATCAAGTTTTTGATAAATATATCCATAAGGTGGGAATCCTAAATTTTGTAGGGCATGTGATTAGCAAGATGCCTCCACCATTATAGAAAATTGGCAAATATTTCACCATTTTATTGTTTTGTGTTGCACAAATCAATTAATGTGGCATGGTGTTCAATGTTGTAAGAGTATTGTGCTACAAACTTCCCTGTTAAATTATTGAAAGAGGCAATGGAACCCTTGAATATGTTCGTTAGCCACTCTAGTGTGGGGCCTCCAAGAATTTGTGTGAAGAGCCTCTTAAGATAATCCTCATTATAGGCTACTTCTTGACACAACACTAAGAATTCCTTGAGATTGTGTGATAGAACATGTTTCTCCCATGTATTTCTTGAATTTAGGAATCTCAAAGTTTGGTGGGAATGGTATCATTCTAATGGATCTATCAAATAGAAAGGGACAAACTTCCTCAAAAGAGAAATCTTTCACCCCTTTGTTGGTCATGCTATGTACCAAGTTTCAAAGTTCATGCAACTATTGGGCCAAATCTTGGTTTGGTTGTACTTGTGACTATTGAGAATTTGTAAATCCACCTCCCAAGTTATAAGGAGTTCCAAATGTATTATGAGGTGGTGCTAGTACTCCTCTTTGGCCAATGTAATTATATGCAGTCATTGGAATTGGCACATATGTTTTCACCATACTTTTTGGAATTTGCAAATAGGAGGAATACATTGGTTGTAGATAAATTGCCATCTATTGAGTAGACACTTGCCCAATGTTTAAGCATCTTATAGTTGGACCTATTAAGGTGGACTACGAAATAATAGCATGCGTAGTAGTGTTGGGTATGGCACTAATGATTTGTTGGATATGTTATGCACCTAATTGGAATGTCGGTTGTGTGGTGCCACTTGATGTAGATGCAGCACTAGTTGTCACTATGTTTCCTTTGCTAGATGCTTGGGTTGTGTTTGGCAATATAGGAGCACCCCCCTTTGTAATTTGTCTAAACAATGTGGTCTCATCAAAGCTTGTAGAGACATTAACACCATCCTTAACCAAGTTTAGGAAGATCTTAGTCTTGTTTGCCCTAATATATTTTCCCATCATTTTGACATTGTATGGATCTACAAGGAATGTTCGAACATAATTAGGGATATTGTTGTTATCAATAGGGTCTTCCTCTTGGTATATTTCTTTGTCATTACTTCCCAAAGTTGTGTTGCTGAAAGGATCTTCTAGTTCTTACGTGGATGTTAGGCTAGGCATGCCAAAGTTTTAACTAGAGGGAAATGCTCCCACTAATGATGTTGCATGTGGAGGAAAAGGATTCTCCATCTCTTTTTTCCTTAATGATTCCAATAAACAAGACATGGGATTAAATGTGAATCTACTAGATTGTGTATGTACCATACAATATTGACCAAACTGATGGGTGAAAGACTATGGAAGAAAAAGAGTAATGTGAGAGAGGACTATTGAACCTTACACAATGAAAGGGGCCAATAACCTAGATATAAACAAGAGACCTTGATTCAGCAAAAAAAGTGCGATTATAAGCTAAAAGTATCTTTCTCCTACAAAAGATGGTCAAGTGATCTTTAGGCAAGATAGGACACCAAATTGACCATCCACTATTTGGAGATGGACTTGTGATCCTAATTGAGTGTTAGGTGTTTGCTTGTGGATAAAAGGTCTAATGTTATGATCTCGGAAGGTGTTCTTATGCCAAAGTTTTTAAGTTCAAATAATCAAATTCTCTAGAGGAAGTTTGCAAATGGGAGACTAGAAATTTGAAAGAAAGGGGGTTGATGTGGAAAATGAAGGTGTGGTGGTCACTTATGCAGTTAACTCAATCCTTGCTTACTAGGAACAAAAACCTTGGGTTTACTTTAGGGAAGGTAGACCAATTTCAAAGTTTAGCGTTGTACTCAATTTTATCATAATAGTCTTGGTTAGCCTCTTCTTTCTGGATGTCTTTGATAGCATATCAGAATTGTTTATCATTGTGTGCTAGGTTTTTCCTTTCCTTGTAGACAAATGGTTTGGATTATTTCACCTTCTTAGGTTTGACATTGTCAATCATGGAAGAAACAAAACAAAACCCGATTTCAAGCACAAGCTATAACTAGACTCTACCAATTTCAAATGCTAGACCAATATAGAACTCTTGAAAATAATTGAGTCAAGAGGACCCACTTACCACTATCTCACTCACTAAATTTTAGCTCATAGTTTCACTCATTTTTGCACTTGTTTGATGTTTGGTGTTGGTTTTGAATAATTAAACAATCAGGCATGCAAAACACACCAACAATCCTAATAAGGCTACCACTAGGATGTACAAGGCTTATCTAAAGGGTGTCCTCGATATACACAAGGTACATGAGGCCCAAATCTGTAGATGAAATAAAATAATGCCACATAGCCAAGAGGAGACAGTAACAAAAATCTCCACCTTAACTTTCCAAAGGTATAAAGTTATTTGGGGCTTAGCCAAGAGTGACAGGATTTTGCTTCCAACAGAGGTGTCTTTCAATTCACCTCTTGATTCTTATACTCTGCCAAAATACTAGAGTTGAGATCATCCCAAGGGTTGATGAAATCCCCAAGAAAGCCTCCTAAAAAAATGTAAAACAAAACCACTTATATTTTGTGCACTTAAGATCAGCCGAAGGTGTGAGAGGAGAGAATATGTAAGTGGCCTTGCGGTTAAAAGACACTTGTTCTTTCCCAATGAAGCTTTAATTTTTGTAATCTACTCTTCAAGACACACGTGTTTAAGAAGACATTATTCTTTCTAACTTGAAATCGTCACCAACACAAATAAAAAGTGTGGATTCATCAACAAAAAGTAAATCGCTCGTGAACATAAGAAAATTGCTAAAAATGAAACCAATTCCCTTAAGTCATTCAAAATTGTGTGAGTTTATTTTAAGAATCAAATCTAAATGTTTTCTATCCTAAACATTCATTCCAATGAAAGAATTTCAATTTCCTTAAGGAATTCAGGAGTGTGTTTGCTATCCTAAGCATGCATTCCAATGAGAAGATTTTTCATTCCTTTAATGGCATTCAAGAGTGTGTTTGCTACCTAAACATCCATTCCAATGAAATGTGAGTAAATTTTCCTTAATCCATTCAAGATTGAATGTAATTTTTTTCCCTTAAAGCATTCAAGAATGTGTTTTGATTTTACATGTTAATTTGCAACATACATTCAAGGACAAATGATTATTCATACAAGTTCATTAATCCGTTAATCCTAAAGTGATAAAAATCACTACAAATTTCCTAAGTGATAAAAATCACTATGAGTTTATTTTTAAGCCTTCCAAGGTTTGTTTCCTACAATTTAAATTTGTTAGAAATTCCTGCAAACAATTAGTCAGTGAAAAATGTGTTTAAAATATAACAAATCTGCCAAAAATTAGAGATGACATACTACAAGTGCAGACGAAAAAACACGTAGATGATGGAGTAAAAGCTATATGGTTTGTAGACATGTGGCAACTTTGTCAGGCGCAGACAACAATTCAGGTTTGGAGATGCTAAAATTCATAGATGACAAATGTTACCTAGCACAAAATGTAAATGACAGAAGTATAGATCACATACGATAGTTTGGATTCTATAGTAGGTTCAAATATCTGCACACAACATAGACAATAGAGGAAACAATGCATTTGATAGTTTGGGTTTTATAGAGACTTGCAAATTCGCCCACAATGTAAATGATAGAATAAATGACACAGATGCTAAAACTAGTGTTTAATGCAGACTAGGTGGGCTTAAAGTAGCAAGGCAGAGATGTTGGTCTGTGTAGACGCTAGTCTGAAGACATGATAGAATGCAGATGATGTTGTGTGTTGCGCAGATGACAATACACAAGTTTTGGTGACAAGTTACAGTTTCTTGACAAATTTTTGAAAGGAAAAAAAGGACATGGGTCCCACCGGGCATGCTAAAATATATGCAAGAAAACCTGCCTATTGAAAGCAAGAGAAAACAAGAAAACATTAGCTATAATAGATATATTCAAGTATTCAAAATAAAACAAAGCATAACTAACACTTGCTTGAGTTTTGCAACTCAAAGTAACCAAAAGACCAAGTCCTCATGCAACCTCAAACAACTCAACAAAGGCACCCATGAGAGGCCCTGTTGGTGTGTTTTTGATTGGAGGGATGTTTTTGTGCTCTCCCAAAACACAACTATGGTGAATCTCTTGATAAGAAGTGCAAATATGAGAATGAACCTATGCTAAATGAGTGGAGAATACTTCAAACAATGGCTATGGAAGCAACCATGTTTGAGAGCATTCAAAGGATATTGAGATTGATGCAAGAAAGAAACTAATCTAACAATGCAAAATGATATGAACTCTATCAAGTACCAAATGGTTAGTAACAATGCAATTCTAAGAAATTACTAAAAAGCTCAAATGAAAAATTAACATGATAACAATGCATATGAGGGAGATTAAAATGCTTGAGACAAGGGCTCTATTTATAGGCTTGAGAGAGGCTTGGTGAGGTGGCATCTATGTGGCATCCACATAGGTGCCACAAGGGAGACATGTAAGCAAGCCATGCAAGTGGTCAACATTCAAAGTTGAAGAAAGGAGTGGGGGACTAAGATGTAAAATGTGTGGAAGGCATGAGGGGTGTGGAAAGTGTGAGGGTTCCTCACACATGTGTGAGCACACACTTAGGAATAAAAGGAGAGTTTAGCAAGGTGTTTAGGGTAATTAAGTGGGCTTAAGTAGTGGGTAGGCTTAGAAGGATGAAAGTGATAGTTGTAGAGTAGGTTTTAGGCCAGGTTTAAGATTAAATTAAATAAGATTTAATTTAATCATAGCTTTAGAGAAATTAATGGAGATGGAGGAAATTAAATAAATGGAATTTATTTAAAAAGGGGATTTATGGATAATCATGTATTAAATAAATTTAACACATTAGGGATGGAAGTATTTAAATTAAATTTAAATACATAAGGAAAGTGAACTTATTTAATTAAATATGTAGAAGAATATGATCAATATAATTCATTAATAATTAATTAATTATAATGTCAAGGAAAATATTAAATAAATTAATATAGTGTTTAGGACGATTTTAAGTGTCTATAGGATCAAAATGAGGAATATGTAGATTGGATATGCAATATGCAAGGATTATATGATGCAAAATGATGTTTAGGGTGCAAAATGATGTTTTGGGTTATGTTCAGAATGAGGACCTATACAAGCTTTTGGAGGCAGTTCTAGAGTCCAAAAATATAATTTGGAGGTCCAAAATATTCATTCTGGCCACCATGTGCACTGTGACAACACCAAGTGCACTCTAATAGTACCAACTACACTTAGGGTGCAATTGGGGCTAGTTTGCACACAGTTGGGAGAGCAGGTTGAAAGTTTGTTGATCCCAAACTAGGTGATTGTTTGACCATTATACCAGCAACCTTTTTGGTTTGGAATGATGTTATGATCAGGTTGGAGATGAAAAATGAGGCTTATAACTTGAGGAATTAAGCCTAAGGTGTGAAAACTAGGGTTATGGTATGCAAGATGAAGTTTAGGACACGTTCAACATGGGGGACCTATCTAGGCACCTGGTGGCAATCCTAGAGTCCCAAAATGATATTTGGAAGTCCAAACTAGCTATTCTAGAAACCAAGTGTGCTCAAATAGAGCTAGCTATGCTCATGTTGTAGTTGGGGCTAGTTAGAGTGCAATTGGTAATTTCAGAGCATATTTGCTAAAGTGGTATGAAACTAGAGTGATTTTAGACTTGGTGGCTTCCAGATAGCTAAATGACACAAGAAAGTGTTATAATCAGAATGAGAATGAAAAATGAAGCTTAGAACATGAGGAATGATGGCTAATATTTACAAAATGAGAGTTAGGGGATGCAAGAATGCAAGTTGGGGGATGTAAGATGAAGATTGAGAGCTGAAAGTTGAAGACTAGGAGATGTAAAATAAAGCCTAAGGGATGCAATATGAATGATAAAGAATGAAAAGTGAGGACTAAATGATGTAAAATGAGGCCTATAGGATGAAAGCATGAAGCTCAAAGAATGATAAATGCAATGATGTGTTATGCAAGGATGAAGCCTAAACCATCCCAAGGACTCCTAAGGTTACAATTTTTTGTGTTTTCAAAGTTTTAAATACTCAACAAAAGTTTTCAATGTTATGACAAAGTTTGATAGTATCTAGGGTTCAAGGTGTCTTTTGGTGTGAGTTTGTAGATTTGGTATTATTATTAATGTTAGTCACATACATAAGACACAATAAACAAGAATAGATGTTGTTAAACTTAAAAGACACATCACAACCTAGTCTTTAAGACGGTATCCACTGAATTCCCACTTGAACCAAAGTTCATCCACACTTATTTAGAGTGGACAACCTAGGATCTTGGCACCATAGTCTCCCCCTTATAGCACACTCACTTCTCAGGGCTATCGAGATCCACTTCCCATGGGACATCACTTCCAAAGGGACTTTTGCCTTTAGTAAGGACCACAAGAATATATGATGTCTTCATAGGCAGGGGTGGCCCCTTGAGTCAGTGGATAGAAAGCATTTCAGCCAATAAAAAAAGGTGTTTAGTTTGGGCAGACCATTCAGAAAGTGAATGATAAACTTCTATAGAAGGTCTCCCATCCTCGAGAACCAGGGTGACACAACCACAAGGGTACTAGTGGAGAGCTATCATGTAAAAATACCACTAACACACCATTAACCATATTTAGTTTGTTGTAGTGGCTATAATGTAGACTGTTAGTCATTTTTTCCTTCCTACCAAAATTTCCATATTTGAATTCAAACATAGTAACGTTCACATATTTGGAAATTCAAATAAATGGGGCACATAAATACTTTATTTTTAAACCTTAGGTTATATCTTTTCCTAAGTAACTGTGTGTTTTAATGTTTTTGTAGGCCATATTTCATCCACCATTAGATCAAGATGGATCCACAGTTGTTGCATTATCACTGTCAGAACTTGCAGAGATTCTTATCATAGTGACAACGTGACATGTTGCCACATAAAAAATTGGGTACATTCCCTTGGATAGTGTGGTCATCAGTTGGATCGACTTCTTCGCCATCAGATCAAGATCATTTAAGGGTTATCACTTTTTCATTTTCTCAAGATGTGAGAACTTTAAACAATCTAAGAAAGTGAGCTATTGATGTGTGGTAGGTGGGTCCTTTTCCTTGTGGGCCATGGGTGAAGTGGATGAAGTGTTAGATGAGGGTGCGTGGGACCAACATTCCTATTGGTAGATGCACTAATAGGTCTAGTAAATTTTTAGAGCCATCAATGGTGGTAGATTGATGTCTCTCATTATGTCATTATGGGAAAATGATCCACATTTAGTCTTAGTGACATAGCAAAGTCTTGCCACATGTCCCGATAGGCCTAGTTTGGCAGGCATAGTTGGGTGGTGTCATTGTAGTTAGGGTTATAGTATTGTAAGTTGTCATGGTTAAGTTTGGGGTTGGCACAGTTAGTCAAATGATACAGTTAAATAATTAAAGACTTTGTGAGGTGGAAAAATGAAATAATGTGGTTGTTTCACATGGCTTTTTCTAGTTGCAGGACTCAGTTGACCTACTGAATTTGCTAATTCATATGCTAGGAACAATTGGAATTGGGTTTTCTTGTGCAATCTAATCTTCTTGGTTGATCACAACCACTTCCAAATGAATGCAAGGCCAAAAAATGACATGAAGGATACTTTTCCACTATCTAATTGCCCATTTTGGGTTTTTTTTGCATTGAATGACATCATTCTTGTTATCTCCAAGATCCTTCCAACTAGGGTTTTAATGATTATGTTATATCTAGGATTGTTCCATGATCATATTTCTTTCAAATTTGTAGTAATTTCTAAACGGAGTGGTTGATTTTAGCTTCTAGGGCAAGGTATCTCAATTATGCCTGAGCTATAAAGGTAGATTTTGTAATTTTTGTAAGGGTTAATCTTTCTTTGATTATCTAGCCTTGTATCCTATACTTGCTATTGTAATTTCCTATGCCTCTAAGCCATTGTAATTCTCTGTTGTGTCTCTTTCAACCACTAACACACTGTGCAAGACTTCTTTACCTCTAGTTAATGTTCTTATTATATTCTGCAACTATATGATTGTATTTATTTCTAGCATTTGAATGTTGTTAAGTGAAGTCTCTTCCTATAGAATTCTTGTGTTGTCTAGTCTATGTGTGGTTGTGAGATTAAGCAAGGTTTGAATTTGTATCCTTTGAAATTATAACTGGTTAATTATGTATGTATGGGTAGAGATATGATCAAACACTCTATTTTGGTGCATCACCCCACTAGGTTAGAATAGGTAGATTTTATTTCATGCATTCCTTCTCCCTTTTCCTTTCCAAGAGTAGTTAGGTGCATCCTAATGGTAAGGGAAGCTAACCTTCTCTGGAGACTCAACCTCACAGTTCAAGTCCCACTACTTCGAGTTTGTTTCCATGTTTTACAAGGTTGTCCTTAGGTCAAAACTTTGGACATGGGTGCAAAATTTTGTGACAAAATAAAATTGGCTTGGGCCCATTATTTCTTCAAGGTCAATCACTAGGACTCACTGAGTGGTGAGTCTTGGTTCCAAGACAAGCCTCTCTAGAGAAGTTGCATAGATTTCTCTTGCATCCAAGAGCCACGAATGGTAAGGGGAGAAGATATGTCCATGAAAATCCTAGAGTTCTAAACAATGCATAAATGCAAAATAGAATAGAAAATTCATTTTAGAGCACAAAATGAAGTGCTATCTAATCTAAGAAAGCCACACATAAAGTTTGAATGAGTACATAGGTCTTCGTCAATGTCCTACAACAAAGAACTAGTTGTTTTTAATAGATATGTCTTCTCCCAATAATCACCACATGCTGCAAAAAGATCATTAGTAACACAAAAACATCTACCCTAGGTCCTAGAATGAAATTGAAACCCTAGATGCAAGTTTTGATTAAAATGTGACCTTTTTGTGAACCAACTACATGCTGATAGTGTAGACTATGCCCTAGAAGGCCATAAACACTTAGGAGGTCCCCAAGTGCACTTAGACAATGCAAAATATGCTCTTGATATAGTTAGGGCTAGTTAGAGTGTAGTTGGTAGTTTCATAGTCCAGTTGGGAGACTCAATGCAAACTGGGGGAAATGAGGTCAAAATAATACCCAAAACATGCAAAATTAAAACCTACACTACCAAGTGTGCTATGACATTGCAAAGTGCATCCTTGGTGCACTTGGAGCCCATAAGAGTGTAGTTGGTGGTTTTGAAGCATATTTGGTTAGGTGTGAACAATAGAAAAAGGTTATAATAACTCCTAGGCCCCTAAAATAGCTTCCTAAAGGCCCCAAGTGTGCCTTGATAGAGCATAGTGCACACCTGAGATAGAAAGATACATAAATACATAAATGAAAGCCAAAAACATGTTACTAGGCCTCCTAATTAGACTAGATGTGACAAGAACTATAGACAAATATTGTTATCCTTTAAATGAGCTCCTTCCTTGCACCTACAAGTACAAAAGAAAGAAACACATGCTAGTAATCATGATGTGCATGTTGGGTTCACCAATTATAGGATTAGAAAATGGGTTAGAATCTAGAATACTATGAGTAACCAAAAAACTCAATCAAAATACACAAAACCCTTCTAATATACCATGAAAACCAATTGAAGCATAAAGGAAATAAAACAAATGAAACTCACTCTTCAATTGTAGCTCCCATGTCCTTCTTTCTTCTTCATTTGATGTAGCTCCAATTGCCTATACAATTGAAAGTAAATAAATAGGATATAATAATGCTATTGGGAATGATAGAATTGTGTCTTGAGCATAATGAAATATAAGGATTCTAAGGATAATCTTAAGGATAAAAAATGAGAGAAAGATAGCTCAATTTATAGCCAGAGTACAAGGGGAGATAACTGAATGAGAGGATGGACACTTGTCACTTCAAATGTGTAACTTGGCATGATATTCCTTACAATATCTATGACAACCATGACATAATATGACAAATTTAAGATTCTATGATGCATGAAAGTGAATATGGATAAAAGTGGAGGAGAATCTATGACATGCATATGACATCTCAAAGCCACTTGCGGCCAAGTATCTATGATGATGGAGGCTTATTATAGATGTGTAAGTAATAAAATATATCAAATATGACATATTTTGGCCAAGTTTAGGGATAATATCTATGATGTGTCATGTCCATGTGTTAAGAATAGGTGGAATATTTGAATTAAAATTCATATATCCACACAATTGGAAATTACTAAAATAGAAATTAGAAGTGGAAAATAGGACTTAGGAAATTGCAAATTCCCATAGTTTGTGAAGATGAATCAATTAATTAATATATATTAATTAATTGAGAATGTTAATTAGTAGGAGGAATAATTAGTAATGTAGGATGAAAATGATTGAACTGACATAGGATTAGATTATGGGTTATCTAATCCTATTGGAATAATTAGTATATGATTGGAAAATTTGGTGAAATAAAATGTGGTAATATCCTTTGATGAAAGGAAAAGATTATGCAAATCTACTAGGATGATGATGGATAGATCAAAGCCATGATCAAATTGATTGATTCATTAGGATTGATAACATGACAATGACACATGACATGGATTAAGAACATGTGAGATTTAATAGAACTTGTAAGTGCCATAGGATTAAAATTGATTAATAACGTTGATCCTAATAGAATTGCCGAGCATTATCAATGTTAATGAATTGATTGGATAATGTCATGATCTAACACTTAGCGACTCGATAATGTCAATGATCAAATGATGAAAATGACAGATTTTACCTAGCACTGAGGGACATGACAATGCTAAGGTTAGAATTCATAGGTTTTGATAGGATTTGATAAGTTTCCAAGGAACTAAGGGACATGAAAATGCATAGGATTTGATAGATGATGATTGATTTGAGATATTTGACATGTTTCAGGTTGATTAGGGCTGATTTGGGATTATTTTGGTTTAATTTGGGATGATTTTGAGTTGATTTGGGATGATTCTAGGTTGATTTGGGATGATTTTGGGTTGATTAGACAGGATTTTGATAATATTGAAATGGTTCCTTGTTGATTCTTGTAATGCCCTGCCAAGGGATCCAAAAGAATTAACCTAAAGTTTTACTAAGTTTTCCAAACAATTTTTTTTAACATGAAAGATAAACTATTCATATCAAACACATAGTAGTAGAAGCAATAACATACAATCAACTATAAGCATACATAACAAGTTACATTCCTTAAGGATCCGAAGATGTTGAGTCACATTTAAACTAATTAACACTAAGTCTAACAAATACAACATCCACATAATAGAAAGTCCAATGTCCATAATATACATTTGTTCTGAATGCCTCTTGGCAATTAAATTTGGAATGCTCAATCATCCACTATACATATCACAGGGTAAGAAAGGCTTAAAAGAATATACATATGTAAAAATAAAGATACATCATCCTCATCAACCATGATACAAGTGCAATAAAGTAAATGATACCATTAACATACATGATACATCCATCCATCAATAAAGATATAACAACCATAATAAAAGATAACCATCCCTCATAAAACACAACTAACTAAATGCACGGTTCCTTCCAACCATCAATAGAATCATTAGACCATCGTGGGCCCTAGTCATCCCTCATGCATAACATCCCAAATCATCAAAGAGATCATCGGTATTATCATAGTTGGAACGTCACTTCTAAAACATACTACATCATATGCAAAAAGAAATCTAACATGCTACAACATATGCATAAGAAATCTAATCATGCAAAATAAAACATATCATATGCTAAACATTAATATAAGGATACGTGTCCACCATCATAATCCATGAATAGAATGAAGATAGATTCCAATAAAGAATGCATCAGCCACGGTGTCTTAGATGGATCTCAAATGGTAAGAGTGAAAAAGCACTACCACTCAACTGTGTGTAACCTAAATGGTCCACTCCCACCATGCTGAGGAGATAATCTCAAGTCCCAAATAGGCTATCAAATCACGTAGCACAAATACTCTCTAAGTCCAGGAATCCTAAAAGTATGCTAACTCAAAGGTTCCAACATAAAAGGTCGACACCTATACCTAGAGGCACAACAATGACATGTAGGAAACCTACTATGTAAGCGAGAAAGTTTCATTGCACGAATCACGCTAAAGTTACCCTGGTAGTCTCTCAATAGACCTCGGACCCCTAGTGATCCCTATGTGGCTACTAGTATCCTCTCATACTGACAAGGCATACTATGGAATGCAAGGTCGCAACCAAGCGTTCTCTCTACTCCCAGCCTAGTTTGTACTAGCACTCAAGGCATGGGTGAGAATAAACAATTATCTTATCAAGTTCATTTTAATCCCCATTTAGTGTAAATATTTTCAGTTATTAAATAACTTACAATGAGTTACCCTGGCAGCCACTTAGGGCCCCGGCCCCCATTGCAAGCCACTTCTCGATACTACAAGTAGATAACCTACCCTAGGCTCATGGAATCATAAATCACAAAATCACCTCAATCCTATACAAGCGATTGGAAAAATACCAAAAAATAATCCATAAAAAGAACATCAAATCTCCATGAGCAACTAAAAAGCATCCATTGATAATCATGACCACAACAGTTCTCTATTGGCAACTGAAGGTATCAATGATAATCACAATATCCATCGGTCCTCATCAAGCAATCATATAGTATTCCAAAATAAACCACAATATCCATATCAATGATAAATCACAATATCAATTGGTTCTCAACGAGCAACCAAAAAGCATCTCAAAATAAATAATACTGATTGAAGACTCCAAAATGGTTAAGTTAAACATGTCACAACATGACATTATCAAGTTCAAAACAAACACTTCAGTCCCATCAAGGTGACTAGAAAGTAATCCAAATATAATTGATCGATGACTCAAAAATGGTTAAGTCAAGTAAGTCAAATACATACACCTTAGCTTCACACAAGAAGATTGGAAAGCAATAACAATTAGTAAATAAAAACATCTCATAGAGCATACCATCACATTACCATAGTTGGGTTTTAAGAAGATCAAGATCAACATCAGCATGACATCGCAAACACATAACCCTCGAGTCTCTGGTAACAACCTAAGACTGGTCAAAGCTAGGACAAACCCCAAAACCCCAAAACACATATAGCATAGAGAAACAAGATACAAACACATGTTTTGGTTTACTTTTGCAATCACTTGGTTAAGCCAAATATGAGGTTTCAGATTTTATTTCAAGTATATTTCAAGCATATAAGATTCTCTATTTAATCTCAAAGTCAACCCATTTATCTTTCCGAATAAAACATAGAATTATACCTCCATTATTTTAAACAATTGTCTAAAATAGTCAAAAGATAATTATTTACCTATGTAAATCATTAAACTAATTCCCATTGACTTTTAATAAAATTATTGCATTATTTTACTAAAATCAATGTTACTAATAATTAAATGAAACTCCCTTAATTCCAAGAGCATCTCCCATTATTCAAATCATAAGAATAATACTTATCAACTTTCAAATAATTAGTTTACAATTTCCTTAAACCACTTCAAGGACAAACATTTATTTAAAATAATCTTCATTGATTTTAAGTAAAATCAATCTTAGTAATAATTCAATTATTTAATTTCACTAAACACTTATTAATTTTTCTTTTAATTTGCCCTCATTTAAAAATCCATTTACTTAAATTGACTAATAATTAATTACACTTCTTTCTACTATTAACTAATCCTAATTAAATTAAATTAAATTAGATTAGTTAATAAATCATATAAAACTAATGCATAATAACAAGATTCTATTTTAATTCGAACCCAAACTTGAATCAATTTCCAAATCTTGATTCTACTAAGGGAAGAATGCAATAATATTTTTAATTCCCATAACTGGATGAAACAATATGCATGTCCGAATTGCAAAATTGAAGATTCATTCATGGAGAATTATCCAAATAGTAATTTAGCAGACATGATGAAGATAGGAAGAGAAAGAGAAAGCGTAATAGAGTATGCAAAATAATCACGACTGGCTACCTGGACACTGATGCTAAATTGCTATGCCTCAAAAAATCATAGAGAAGCTCCTCCTCTTAGAACCTTCTCCTTTTCGCAAATTCCTTCCTTCTCCAACATTCACAATTCCTCCAAGAATCGAAACCCCCTTGAAGTGATTAGGAGTGCTTGTAGAAGCATAAGAGGATTTCCATACACACTAGGAGAGCCTATATATAAAGGCCTCTAAGATGCATCTAGAATGTGTCTAGAAGGAGCTAGGAGATAAGCATGACAACTAAGCACATAACTTCCATGATAAGAAGATAAAGATGATGAGGTTTCTAAAATGTTGTAGACACCATGTGCTCAAATAATGTGTTAACTCCTAAGTGTAGACAACATGTGCATAATTAGAGTGCAAACTCTTGTGCTAACTCCTACGTGTATACAACATGTGCATAATTAGAGTGCAAACTCTTGTGTTGTCAACATGACAACTCCCAAGAGCTTGCATACTCCTACGTGAATAAATATTAAAATAATGCACATTAATTTATTCAATATTCACTTTACTCCTTTTTAAATTAATTTATTAATTTTAAATCTCATGCACTCACTTTATTAAATCCACTTGTTTTATCTTAATATATTTTAATCACATGCATGCATCATGTGATCTAGAATCTTTTAATAATTTTAATATCTTTTGCACTTTTAAATTTATTTTTGAAACTTAATTGACAAAATATTTATTAACTTAAATAATAATATTATTTAGTATTTATTTAAAAATAAACTCTATAATGTAGATACGCGCTCTGATACCACTTGATAAAGGGCCACACCACTCTAACAACTCACAACCAAGAATGCAACAATATAGAGACCAAGAAAAAAAATGCTTCACAAATAATTTTATTATACTTGAAAAATCCTTACAACACCCACAAGATGATATGACTTCTTCAACATAAGAGAAATCCTAAATAAGAGTCTTCACACCTTCTAGCTTCTACTTCTCAAACTTCTCCTTCTCGAGCTTCTCCTCGAGCTTCTACTCCTCGAGCTTCTCCTTGAGCTTCTATTTCTTGAGCTCCTTCTTGAGCTTGATTTAGAAATGCTCATATGCCTTGCTTAAATAGGCACTTACCACCCCATGCATGACTTATCCACAACCTTCTAGAATTCCTCCACAACCTTCTACAACTTCCACAACCTTCTACAACTTCCAAAACTTTCTACAATATTCATAACTTTCTAGAATTCTACCCACTCACCTCGATAAATGGAATGACAACCATTTATTTTTTTATTTTTTCCTATTATGCCACCTATGCACCTTGAAAATAGAAATCACCTTTTCCTTTTTTTTCTCTTTTTTCCCTTTTTTAATTTTTTTTATTATTTCTCCTCTAATTTTCGTCACTTTCTCTCTCCTCCACAAATTTTTTTTTTTCAATTTTTTTTTTTTTTTCAATAATTTTCTCATGTAAGACGCTCCTGCATCAGACTCCCCGGTAGATAGAAAAGTGTGTCCCACACTTTGATGCCAAAAATAAAGGTCTACAACCATCTTCATCTTCACCAAAGGTTTCCACCTCAACAGGGACAACAAAACCACCATGCAAATCTTCCACATCTGCATTACTCTATCAAACACCAGCATCTCAACCATCCAATCAACATGCTCACCCTCAGGAACAAACTGCACATAATTCTTCAAACCCTCATCCACATTAGCAACTAGTGAATTCATACCCATAGCAACAAACCCCACATCAACAGCCACATGTAGATCTCCATCAACACATGCCAAACTCTCTACACCAGCAACCTCATTGCTCACAACAAGATGCTCTGCAATACATAACTCACCTCCAACAACTGGATCATCCATGACCAAGTGCTCTGCAACATTCAAGTCACCACCAACATCAACTAGATCATCCATGACCAAATTCTCTACAATCTCCATGTCAGACTCAACCAACTGATCATGAAAACCAATCTCCATCCCAACATCAACAACATTAGGAATATCTTTAGCAATAACCTCTAGTTGCTCTGGAGGTTCTGCATCAGACTCCACAAACTGATCAGCAAAACCATCCTCTTCCACCTTGACCTTCTTAGCTTGATCAGCCAATCTAGCATCCAACTGAGCAAACATCTTAGAAAAATTCCTCTCCACTATATCATGGATTTTCGCAATCATCTTAGGGTCCAATCCTCTTGGAGCCATCTCCCAAGATCTTCATAAACCCTCTGCAAAAAATCCTTCCCACGCTCCTTGCGATAACCAAATTGTTTGCAAGTCAAATCACAACCTGCCACCTCGCACGAACAATCAGGAACCTAGTCTAGGACAATAGATTTGCAATCCACTAGCTCTAATAAACTTTGCCCAACCAAGGTCCTGGTACAAACTGCCTCACTCTTCGGTGATTTTCTTATACACTCAGGAACTCTTGCTCTGATAAATTTCACCCAACCAAGGTCTTGGTACAAACTGCCTCACACTTCGGCGATCTGCTTGTACACTCAGGATCTCCTGCTCTGATACCACTAATGTAGATACACGCTCTGATACCACTTGATAAAGGGCCACACCACTCTAACAACTCACAACCAAGAATGCAACAATATAGAGACCAAGAAAAAAATGCTTCACAAATAATTTTATTATACTTGAAAAATCCTTACAACACCCACAAGATGATATGACTTCTTCAACATAAGAGAAATCCTAAATAAGAGTCTTCACACCTTCTAGCTTCTACTTCTCAAACTTCTCCTTCTCGAGCTTCTCCTCCTCGAGCTTCTCCTTGAGCTTCTATTTCTTGAGCTCCTTCTTGAGCTTGATTTAGAAATGCTCATATGCCTTGCTTAAATAGGCACTTACCACCCCATGCATGACTTATCCACAACCTTCTAGAATTCCTCCACAACCTTCTACAACTTCCACAACCTTCTACAACTTCCAAAACTTTCTACAATATTCATAACTTTCTAGAATTCTACCCACTCACCTCGATAAATGGAATGACAACCATTTATTTTTTTATTTTTTCCTATTATGCCACCTATGCACCTTGAAAATACAAATCACCTTTTCCTTTCTTTTCTCCTTTTTCCCTTTTTTTATTTATTTTATTATTTCTCCTCTAATTTTCGTCACTTTCTCTCTCCTCCACAAATTTTTTTTTTTCAATTTTTTTTTTTTTTTTTCAATAATTTTCTCATGTAAGATGCTCCTGCATCAGACTCCCCCGGTAGATAGAAAAGTGTGTCCCACACTTTGATGCCAAAAAGAAAGGTCTACAACCATCTTCATCTTCACCAAAGGTTTCCACCTCAACAGGGACAACAAAACCACCATGCAAATCTTCCACATCTGCATTACTCTATCAAACACCAGCATCTCAACCATCCAATCAACATGCTCACCCTCAGGAACAAACTGCACATAATTCTTCAAACCCTCATCCACATCAGCAACTAGTGAATTCATACCCATAGCAACAAACCCCACATCAACAGCCACATGTAGATCTCCATCAACACATGCCAAACTCTCTACACCAGCAACCTCATTGCTCACAACAAGATGCTCTGCAATACATAACTCACCTCCAACAACCGGATCATCCATGACCAAGTGCTCTGCAACATTCAAGTCACCACCAACATCAACTAGATCATCCATGACCAAATTCTCTACAGTCTCCATGTCAGACTCAACCAACTGATCATGAAAACCAATCTCCATCCCAACATCAACAACATTAGGAATATCTTCAGCAACAACCTCTAGTTGCTCTGCAGGTTCTACATCAGACTCCACAAACTGATCAGCAAAACCATCCTCTTCCACCTTGACCTTCTTAGCTTGATCAGCCAATCTAGCATCCAACTGAGCAAACATCTTAGAAAAATTCCTCTCCACTATATCATGGATTTTCGCAATCATCTTAGGGTCCAATCCTCTTGGAGCCATCTCCCAAGATCTTCATAAACCCTCTGCAAAAAATCCTTCCCATGCTCCTTGCGATAACCAAATTGTTTGCAAGTCAAATCACAACCTGCCACCTCGCAAAAACAATCAGGAACCTAGTCTAGGACAACGGATTTGCAATCCACTAGCTCTAATAAACTTTGCCCAACCAAGGTCCTGGTACAAATTGCCTCACTCTTCGGTGATTTTCTTATACACTCAGGAACTCTTGCTCTGATAAATTTCACCCAACCAAGGTCTTGGTACAAACTGCCTCACACTTCGGCGATCTGCTTGTACACTCATGATCTCCTACTCTGATACCACTAATGTAGATACGCGCTCTGATACCACTTGATAAAGGGCCACACCACTCTAACAACTCACAACCAAGAATGCAACAATATAGAGACCAAGAAAAAAAATGCTTCACAAATAATTTTATTATACTTGAAAAATCCTTACAACACCCACAAGATTATATGACTTCTTCAATATAAGGGAAATCCTAAATAAGAGTCTTCACACCTTCTAGCTTCTACTTCTCGAGCTTCTCCTCCTCGAGCTTCTACTCCTCGAGCTTCTCCTTGAGCTTCTATTTCTTGAGCTCCTTCTTGAGCTTGATTTAGAAATGCTCATATGCCTTGCTTAAATAGGCACTTACCACCCCATGCATGACTTATCCACAACCTTCTAGAATTCCTCCACAACCTTCTACAACTTCCACAACCTTCTACAACTTCCAAAACTTTCTACAATATTCATAACTTTTTAGAATTCTACCCACTCACCTCGATAAATGGAATGACAACCATTTATTTTTTTATTTTTTCCTATTATGCCACCTATGCACCTTGAAAATTAAAATCACCTTTTCCTTTCTTTTCTCCTTTTTCCCTTTTTTTATTTTTTTTATTATTTCTCCTCTAATTTTCGTCACTTTCTCTCTCCTCCACAATTTTTTTTTTTCAAATTTTTTTTTTTTTTTCAATAATTTTCTCATGTAAGATGCTCCTGCATCAGACTCCCCCGGTAGATAGAAAAGTGTGTCCCACACTTTGATGCCAAAAAGAAAGGTCTACAACCATCTTCATCTTCACCAAAGGTTTCCACCTCAACAGGGACAACAAAAGCACCATGCAAATCTTCCACATCTGCATTACTCTATCAAACACCAGCATCTCAACCATCCAATCAACATGCTCACCCTCAGGAAAAAATTGCACATAATTCTTCAAACCCTCATCCACATCAGCAACTAGTGAATTCATACCCATAGCAACAAACCCCACATCAACAGCCACATGTAGATCTCCATCAACACATGCCAAACTCTCTACACCAGCAACCTCATTGCTCACAACAAGATGCTCTGCAATACATAACTCACCTCCAACAACCGGATCATCCATGACCAAGTGCTCTACAACATTCAAGTCACCACCAACATCAACTAGATCATCCATGACCAAATTCTCTACAGTCTCCATGTCAGACTCAACCAACTGATCATGAAAACCAATCTCCATCCCAACATCAACAACATTAGGAATATCTTCAGCAACAACCTCTAGTTGCTCTGCAGGTTCTGCATCAGACTCCACAAACTGATCAGCAAAACCATCCTCTTCCACCTTGACCTTCTTAGCTTGATCAGCCAATCTAGCATCCAACCGAGCAAACATCTTAGAAAAATTCCTCTCCACTATATCATGGATTTTCGCAATCATCCTAGGGTCCAATCCTCTTGGAGCCATCTCCCAAGATCTTCATAAACCCTCTGCAACAAATCCTTCCCACGCTCCTTGCGATAACCAAATTGTTTGCAAGTCAAATCACAACCTGCCACCTCACACGAACAATTAGGAACCTAGTCTAGGACAACGGATTTGCAATCCACTAGCTCTGATAAACTTTGCCCAACCAAGGTCCTGGTACAAACTGCCTCACTCTTCGGTGATTTTCTTATACACTCAGGAACTCTTGCTCTAATAAATTTCACCCAACCAAGGTCTTGGTACAAACTGCCTCACACTTCGGCGATCTGCTTGTACACTCAAGATCTCCTGCTCTGGTACCACTAATGTAGATACGCGCTCTGATACCACTTGATAAAGGGCCACACCACTCTAACAACTCACAACCAAGAATGCAACAATATAGAGACCAAGAAAAAAAATGCTTCACAAATAATTTTATTATACTTGAAAAATCCTTACAACACCCACAAGATTATATGACTTCTTCAACATAAGAGAAATCCTAAATAAGAGTCTTCACACCTTCTAGCTTCTACTTCTCAAACTTCTCCTTCTCGAGCTTCTCCTCCTCGAGCTTCTACTCCTCGAGCTTCTCCTTGAGCTTCTATTTCTTGAGCTCCTTCTTGAGCTTGATTTAGAAATGCTCATATGCCTTGCTTAAATAGGCACTTACCACCCCATGCATGACTTATCCACAACCTTCTAGAATTCCTCCACAACCTTCTACAACTTCCACAACCTTCTACAACTTCCAAAACTTTATACAATATTCATAACTTTCTAGAATTCTACCCACTCACCTCGATAAATGGAATGACAACCATTTATTTTTTTATTTTTTCCTATTATGCCACCTATGCACCTTGAAAATAGAAATCACCTTTTCCTTTCTTTTCTCCTTTTTCCCTTTTTTTATTTTTTTTATTATTTCTCCTCTAATTTTCGTCACTTTCTCTCTCCTCCACAATTTTTTAATTTTTTTTCAATTTTTTTTTTTTTTTCAATAATTTTCTCATGTAAGATGCTCCTGCATCACTCTAAATATATTATTATTAAATAAAATAAATATTATCATATTCCAACTTAAAAATTATAACTTTTATCTTCAAACTTAATTATTTTATTTAATTAATTTTCCAATTAATTAAATAAAATAAATATTAAAATATCATATTAATTTTTCATTAAATTAAATAATTAATTAAATCTTTTAATTAGTCTTAATTAATAGAAAATTCACCGAGAAAGAGTTCGGAAACAATAGCAAAATGTAAAGTAGGGCAGGCACTACAATTCTACAAAGTGTGGATAAAATAGGGAACAATTCTGAAATGATCTACAATTGATTTGAAAGGGGATAAGAATGATGAAGGATATTGTCAAAATATGCTCGAATGGTAATCAAGTTTTCCAAATGATTAGAATTAATGAAATGAGAAAATGGGATGAATTAGTATGAAAAAGTGATTAAACAATAGATGTGAACCATTTTAAAGCATCTACAGATAGTTTTTAGATGTTTCCACCCACAATTGGTAATTAAAATAGTAGGAGTAGACACATACAAAGATAACATGTTGTTTCCTTGTATTGTAGCCTATTTTTACAACATAAAAAGGTTATACAATTTCAACCACTATGACTCTAACAAGATTTGGAACTATGATGAAACATCTATGTAAGTTAGAAGGAACTATGGTATGAGATAAATTGCATAATTAGGAGATAGAAATGTCCAAAATCTAGTCTCAAATATTAGAGAGTGGATCACTATCCTTACATGTGTGAGTATAAATGGTTGAATTATACTGAAATTTTACTTATTCAAAGTGAAGAGGCACATAAAAAACCACATTGTCAATTATGAGACAAGGGCATGCGCATCAATACAAGGACATGCATTGATGATGAAAGATTTGTTTCTCAATTGGATGGTACACTTTTCTAGAACTATCAACAATAGATTATCTCCCTCAAATGGGGCATTAATGACATTTGGAAGTGATGGTAGCCACATGACATGGAGGAAAATTGAAGAAGTAAGATGTCTAGGAATGGAACTAAGAACACTTCATGTGCATAACAATCTCAAGTTACAATCATTCAATGTTACTATATTTGTGCACTTTAAAACATATTTCAAGAAACATATGGTTGGGAAAGTAGCCTTGGATTGAAATTATATGTGAAGAGTTGACAACCCTAGACAAAAAAGCATTCTTGTTAGCATTATCACTGGGCAATGTAACTAGTGGGCACAACACGATACGATTTTTTCCTTTCAACTAGAATTCCTTAGTGGATGATATGAGTCTAAGTGAGGATTTTATTCTTGAATAAGATAATGATCAAATTCAGCACTTGAGCCTCAATAAAAATAACATGGTGGTGAAAATATAGTCTAAAATGAGGGATATGTAATTGTAGTTGAGACATTTATACAAATGAGAGGTTACAGTGAATATGTAATTGATAATTTTATGAGAAGGTATAGTGGTAGAAACAACAGATGATGCATCCGAGGGTATTATTTTTCATCCACAACTATCCCATCCATAAACAAATGATGAGCATCCAACTAACAATAATGTCATTGGAAATGCAAATGGCTTGAGTTATCTAACTTAATCTTCACAAGTTGATTGATTGCAAGAGGTAGCCACTAATATCATTCAACCCATTAATTTTGTCTAGGAGGATATATCCCATTTAATTACCTCACCACAACATATTGACCCATCTGAGGTGATTTACTACTTTATAAATGTTCAAATTAGGATTTATCTAGTAGTTAGGCATGTGATGTTGGACTTGAAACAAGTAACCATGATATTGACTTTGTGTCATGTGCACCTTATGAATATGAACAACCAACTAACAATACTAATAAATTCATCATACTTATTTTATAAATTCATCAATATGGATTTGGTTTACTTGAAAATAAACCTTGATGCATCTATTGAGGAGTTAGATCTAGCAAGTGATGAAAGAAACAAACTGAAAATCAAGCTCAGGGGTGCACAAGATTTCATTCAAAAATTGAAAGAAAAAATTGAGAACTCTAGAGTGAAAAAGGATTTACTTGATCAGATCAAGGATTGAGAACCATCTTCAAAGCATAAGAAAAAAATGAAATTTAGAGACATGAACTTGATATTACCCAATTGAAGATGAGTTTGATATCAAATGAGCATAAAGTGGATATAGATTTAAGGCACGAGAATGCATATCTAAAATCATAACTTTCAAAGGTAACATCTAAACTTGAAGTGTTAAAAATGAAATATTTAGAACTTGAGAAGTACAATTATTTAGTAAAAGGAGAACTTAAACAAACAAAGTAACATCTTGAGAAGTTATATTCAAGCACTAAAAAGCTTGATGACAAGATCACGACACAAAAACATGTAGGAGATATGAACGGAATTGGATATTTTGAAGGATAATCATCTAAGCAATTAGAGATCATTGAAGAAATTTTTGAACAACAAGAACCTATCCAAATTTTAGATCAGGTCCATCATGTACCTAATTACCCTGAACACCATAAAGGTCAAATGAGGTAGTTCAATGGAAGATTCTTTACATGCAACAAATTTGGACACAAGAAGAAGGACTGCATAAGTAAGTTTTCTAAACCCTTTTCTAGTTATAATTATAATTGTTTTATTTATGGTCATAGATCTAATGAATGTAGGAAACCTAGACTTGATAATAGAATGCATGAAAGGAATAACAATGTAGCAAGTAAACCTTTGGGAATAAACAAAATCATTACCAATGGAGTTGTGCTATAAGTGCAACATCTTTGGACACATTGCTAGAGATAGCAAACTATAGACTAATAAATTTGGACATAGAGGTGGAAACATAGTCATCGCATGTTATAATTGCAAAAATTTAGGACATACATCAAGATTTTGTAGATTTTTTGGAAATAATGTGATAACATGAACAACAATGCAAAGGGAAAACAAATAGAAAACATAAATAAAAAATTTACAAGAGAAGGAATCCCTACATAAACTAATGTATCGATTGAGAAGTCTAAAGACACATATGAGAGTAAGATGGGAACATTACCAAGTACTGAATCCCTTGCATCAACTTGAGTAATCAAATTTATAGAAGAATAGGGGATATTACACCTGAGATCTTATAGACTTGTGAGTTATGGAATTAAGCTCTATGGCATTAACAATAGTTTGGGATGATATTATGAAGCCTAAATCTAAGAGTGCAAAAATGGTTATGCTCATATGAGATATTTCAAAAGAATTGAATCATATTAGTTTGGGAAAAAAAATTTAAGTATACTCATTTGTGAACATAATGAAGATCCCATTTTTCAAGGATTTAAGGCTTGAAATTGAGTCATAAATTACCATTTGATTAATCAAGGAGAGAAATGACTTAGTAGAGAGATTCAATGGAGATTTATAGAATTTAGAAGAATTTGGAAGAGATTTATTAATTCCACAAGGTTATTATTTACAGTGCATTTGAAATATAATCATGACTATGGAAACCCCAATAGTATGTGATGCAAAGGAAAGACCTAGATACAAATTTAAGAAACATCCTTTTTGTATCTTTGGGAGATGCTACTGTAGGAGTTTTTTCTCAAATTTTGGATAGTATTTTACATGTGAAAGATGTTCGAGCATACATACACTAAAAATTTGATAGTATTTGTGCTATGGAAATAATTAAGAATATAGATGAGGTGTATAAAAATGATAAAAAATTAAAGGAAGGTTTTTGATACCTACGTCAATTGAAAATTACACAATATATATTATATGAGGAATTTCAACTAGAAGAATGGTCAAGAATTATACAAAGTAGGATTCATAACAACATGTTTTGGGTTGAAAACATAGAGTTATGATAATAAATAACCTAATTCACCAAGTGATCAGTTTGAGCAATGAGGGAATTGTACCTATCAATGAGAAGAATGTAAAGAAATGTGTACAATAAAATAGTGAAATAAGTTGGAATGAAAGAGGCATGATGTTGAACAAGATTAAGAAAATTGATGTGATAGTCAAATGGAGGTGATAGTTGTTAGAGTAGAGAGAAGAAAATAACTCCTTCACCTCAACACAATACTATCCTAGAGGTTGAGGACGAGGGGTTATAAGAGAATGAAATTGAATATCTTCCTTTGAATAAGAGGCCCTATTCAACTAGGGCCACTAAAAAAGAAAGAAGGGGAAGTTAAATACATACACCCCTTGTAGCCCAAGATTTTCCTATCAAAATTGAAGAATCTATGGATTAGTAGCAGGAAGGATGGACAAAGTCTACACTAGGGATAAGGTTAGTATAGTTTGACCTTGCTGGCTTTGACTTCATGCCCATGGAGACCCATTTGAAGGAGGGAGAAATAAGGGATACACCACACCAAGAGTCATTAGGCAATGATTGGACTACACTACCTTCACTCCCACATGGTCCAGTTGAGATACCTCCTTTGTCTTTGAGAAATGTAGAGACACCATAGCTTTACCAAAGTAATGTGTCATGCCCTTGCCTCCTTTGGTTACAGAGCAACATATCTAGACTATAGAAGAGGGGGTATATGTAGTGCACCATAAAAAGGAAGCTTCTAAAGTACATATTGTTTCATCAAAAGAGAAAGCTCCACCTATAGTGCAACCACTCTCCTCCCCTCCTAGAACTATAATGGATACCCTAGTAGTAGATAAATAGAGAGTACAAAATACTTGAGAAGGGAAAGATAGAGGAAAAGGACTAGAATCTATGATGACTTTATCATTTGGTCAGTATATGTCTCCAATGTGCACTACTCCATCTTGGCTGAAATAAGAGGTAGAGACCCATCAAAGGAGGTATGTGAAGACCCCTAAGAAAGGAAAGGTAGTTTTAACATAGGTGGTGAAGAAAACAAAGAAGAATCAGGAAGATATGGTGGCACACATAATCATTCCTCATCCTCATGTAGATATAGTGACCATCACCACCCAAGACTACCAAATGTAGGAGGTTATTTTGGGGAATACCACCAAGGATACAGCCAAAGTTTTGACAACTATGGGTCTTAAAAATGTTTCTCACCATTTAGAACAAGGTAAAGAGGAGCTTTAGGTTTTAGGAAAGTAGAATGACATTTTGTGGAAATTTGTAACAGAGGTAGCAAGTCCCATCCACCTTGACTTCCCTTAGATTTCTTTATTTTCTTCCCTTGAGAAACAAGCTTTTGTCCTTGAACCAAGTGACCCAATTTTTTATGCATGTACGAGATGACATCATATTTTTGAAGAAAAGGGAGTAGAAATAATAGAGACAAATATGCATCTATTTCATAACATGTATAATAATGTAGAGAAGTTGGCAACATTATTCAATTGAGATTTAGGAATTTTCATTCATCGAAAGCACATTTTTGTTGTTTTGATGGTTTTTTAATTGGTAGAAACACATCGAGAAGGCTCGATTCTCATTTTTAGAAGCTCTAGGAGCTTGAGTTCTATCTAGAGTCTTGTTTCTTCTTATCTCCTTTTTCTATGTTAGTTTAAAATCATTGTAAAGGCTCATGCACCATGTAATGAATCAAATAAAGAGTGCAAGCCTACTTAGCACCT
This sequence comes from Cupressus sempervirens, assembly GCA_028749045.1. Taxonomy (NCBI): domain Eukaryota; kingdom Viridiplantae; phylum Streptophyta; class Pinopsida; order Cupressales; family Cupressaceae; genus Cupressus; species Cupressus sempervirens. Next base: position 279,798,619 of record CM053792.1, on the reverse strand, counting down.
AGTTAGGAGTCTGCTTGTACATTATTCATACAAAATTAGTGTTTTTAGCACACTTTTTACAAGGAAAAATCCCTAGATCCAAAAATTGCATCAAGGATGAGGTTTCTTATAAATACATAAATGTAAACATGTATTAAGGTTGGTATTTTGATGCAATAAAGTATATTATTGGTACTCTCATTCTATGTGTAGTGTTTCTTTCTAGAATGTGTGTTTGCTTTATGGATTTTATGTTCATGAATAGCAATGGATCCAATAGTTTTATTGTGTGTTAATGCTCGTGCAATCTATTAGTTCTAGTGTTTGTGAATTTTGTTAACAGATTCCTCTTTTATGATGAATTAGAGAAAATATCATTCTATGGTTTTTGCATAGAAATTTGTCTCATATGCACACACTTTTTGTGGCTGCATGATTCAATAATTCATGTAACATCATTTAGTTTTCATTAGTTCTTTTGACGATTGCATTGGTGGAGTTAAGGATTCACTACTCCTAATTTTATTGGTTTCCTTCTTGATCCGAATTTAATTCACAAACACATTGTTACTATGACTTATGTCTATTAGGGATTTCATTTTTTAAAAAAATTATTTAATTTCTTGTTACCCTATATCAACAATTTTCTTATGGACCTGTGGTTAGAATAGTAATCCAAATAGTTACATTGTTAGATACTTGCATTCATTATAAAATTTAAAAATACAAAAATATATTAATTTGTGGTCACATTTTTTTTCAAGTTCTATGAAATTTATAGATACCAGCAAAGGTCTCCTTGTGATTATACACATTTATCTTCAATTGAGCTAACTAGTAGGTTAAAAAATAGTCATCTAGAACCTTGGGAGTTGGTTAACTTGAACAACTTTTTAAGAGAAAAAATTGTAAGGATTTATGTTTTTGTCATCATGAAAATTGATTACTCAATAGAAGTAAGTGTGCAAGATGCACATGTATGCACCATGTGCTACACCCTTAATATTATTGCACATAGGGTTATGAATAGTTAACTTGTGGCTATCTTAATCCTTAATTAAGTCATGTTATCATTATTATATTATAATTTAGGTTAGGTAGGTTGGCCTAGGTATTATGAAGGGTTGTGCCTATTCAACCTAAGCATAATTAGGTATATATAGGAGGTTGTGAGTCTTATTTCATCTTCGTATTGTGAAGTGTGTTCTCATTGGAGATATTTGGAGGTTGCCCCCTCAAAGTGGCCTATTACTCTCAACTATTATCAAGCAGTTATATAAATTTCATATTATTTCTTCTATTGTACAAGCCATTTCATTACAGTATTTTCATAGTATCTCATCCAATGGAAGAATTTACTAGTTGAAGAGGCCATATGGGAGGATGAGGAGTTCATTCAAAAGAATCCACACTTGCTTAGCATTGAGGATAATGCTTCTCTCAAGAGAGGGGACATGTTACACCATAAACATTGTTGTATATAAGGTTATGAATAGTCAACTTGTGGCTATCTTAATCCTTAATTAAGCCATGTTATCATTATTATATTATAATTTAGCTAGGTAGGTTGGCATAGGTGTAATAAGGAGTTCTTTCTATTCAACCTAAGCATAATCTGGTATACATAGAAGGTTGTGAGTCTTATTTCATCATCATATTGTGAAGTGTGTTCTCATTGGAGATATTTGGAGGTTGCCCCCTCGAAGTGGCCTATTACTCTCAGCTATTATCAAGAATTTATATAATAGTTCATATTATTTCTTCTATTGTGCAAGTTATTTCATTATACCATGTGTTTACCTTAGCACAATATGTTGCAGAGGTTATGGATGATGAAGGGTATGATGATGCACACTTTAGAGGTTCACAAAGAATAATGACCAGACCCAAGGGGTCCACCCATATTTACAGATGCTTGATGTGCACCTTGGGGAGACTACACACCCTATTGAAGTGTGCATGTGTGCCAGTGTGCACCTTGGCACATGTCAACAAAGGGGACCTTGGAAAGTTGCACACCCTACACACATGTGCAAGTGTAAAAGTGCACAAGGTGTAGAATTTTACTTAGTGCACAAAATTTACCCTCTTTAGATTCTAGATATAGATGATGTGTAGTTTTCTTGACTCCTAGACCTAAGCCATAGTAGACCTACTCCTCGAGCTGCCTCAGAAGATACCCTATTTTGAAGGAGGGATTTACTAGGCTTAACAAAAGGGGGTCCCTACTTTTTATAGTAAAAATAGGGTATGTGTTGTGAAGCCACAACAAGATCCTAAAGAAGGTACTCACCTTTTTGACAAGGTCTATCATCAAAATACTGACAACCTTCTAAGATTTATGACAATAAGGTTGTCACACATTTTGGCCATCCTACCCATGGTTTGTGATGAGAATTGCTATAAAAAAATTTATGGAGTCTCTAACCATCACAAATTATAATGGAGTAACTCTAGCACCAGGTGGTGTCAATAGTGTGACATCTTGGCATCAAACTTCCAATGGTTTGTTGTAAAAAAAGGGTTCCAAATGTAGTAGTTTTCGTGTGTATATTGAAATAAATTTATATAGAAAGAAATCAAATGAGATAGAGATCTTGTTGTGGATGTTCCCCTTGTATTGTGATCTTGACAAAAATGGTTAAGTTCAAGAAACTCACCCTTGTTAGATTTAGACCTCAACACTTTCTTAGATTTGTAGTGAGATAAAGATTTGAATTTTTTCATCTTTTCAAATTTTTAGAATTATCAAAATAGGCCCTCCTTCTAGTGCCACTTCTATTAAGAATCATTTTTACATGAAAGCAAAAAAAATTCAAATTTAATTTCTCTCTTGAAAAGATAATTAAATCAACTCCAAGATTTCTTCAGGCTATGGGTCAACTTCTTGGATAGCTCAATAGGAGATAATTGTAGATTTTCATAAGGAGGCCTTTGCTAATTTGATGTTAGCATGATCATGAGAAATTGCAGATAAATAGAAAAAGGTAATTACCAATATTTTTTATTATTTCTATTTTCCAATGCATGCACTTACTAACGTGCAACTTATATGAAATTTCCTAATTTTCCAGATTTCATAAATAAATTGCAAAACAGATTAAGGTAACATGAGATATAAAAAAATGACTAAAGTTATCAAAACCTATATGGATATAAGATAGAATGGAAACTCCTTTATGTATTGAATTATCTAGGGAAGTGATAGGAAACCCATGGAGTTAGGAGGAACACAACCCTAACTTTGTAGATGCAATCGTCAAAGGAATCTTTCTCAAAGCTTGAAAGATTTTTGACAATTTATAAAATTGTGTATCCACTTAAGACATACACACCCATAAGACAATTATTATGAATGCAATAGCATATATTCCCTTCCTAATTTTTCACCATAGAGGTATTCATAATAATTGTGAAAAAATCCATAATACCAAAGTTGACTAGTGTTGCACACAATAAACAACTAGCTCTATCATCATTCATACACATAAATCCATAAAGATATAATATTTAAGTGAGCTATAGCACACACAAAATAGGATCACTAATTGTATAATTCTTATTGCACAAAATAATCATTGATATATCATAAAATCATGCTTATATAGACACCAAACCTTGAATCTATGATTTTTGAAGACAAGGTTTCTACCATGGAGAAAAAGTCAAAAATAATGCCTTTTACTCTAATTATATACAAAAATAACTCCTAACATGACACTAACTGGTCTATGCTCTTTTCTATATATTTATTATGTGAATGAGATCATTACACAAAGAGAAGACTAGAGGAGAAGAAGAAGAGAGGAGTAGGAGATGAAGCTCGAGCTTGAATTATTCATTTGAAGTGTTGTTCAAACTTTACCTCTCAAAATCTGGCCTCTTAGAATTTAAAATCCTTATATCTCCATATGCAACTCATAGATAATCTTATATCCTCCCAAAACATGCCAAAAAGTTGTCTAAAATAATAACTGGTAGTGAAGAATGCATAAACACACTAGCTTCTAAAATCATTAAGGAGTTTCTACATTTTTGTATAGTGTTTTAGATTTTCTTCATAGTTGTGGTCTTGTAGAGCTATAGAGTGACCTTTAAAATTGTGAGGTTGCAAAGTGGCCTTCAAAACTATAGAGTGTGGAGCTTCAAACTCTCTTGAACCAAAACTATTCAAAAAGTTGACTAAGTGATGTAGGGAAGGATGAATAACTATGGCCAAAGGCACACCTAGCTATCCAAACCACCTTGCAAGAGTTAACATAACGGAAAAAAAAAACATAGAACAAGAACCAAAGGAGGAAGAAGAGAAAACACTTATTGATTCATCAAATAATCAACATACATGCCCAACAGTAAGGCCTTCTGGGTTACGGCTAGATACAATATACATTCAGGATCAAAGATCCAACATCCAATTCATAGCTTTAAACTCATGTGCTATCAACTCTCCAAAATTTTGCATTCTGCTCTTAATTCCCTCTAATCCATCCTAACTCTAAGCCTAAATACTCTATTTATACTTTCCAAAATGGCTTACAGATCATTCTAGAACATAGAAAAGGCACAATTTGGCTCACAACAAATATTAACTACTTATACCAAATTAAATGTGACCAAAGTCGGCCCAAACTAGAACAAAAAACAATCTACTCAACAAATGAAAGCTTTTTCAAAACTAGTACTCGACATCCACACAAGCTTGGCATCCAAAGAATCACTTGGTAGCAACTACAAATTGAGCATCCTTCAATGCTCACTAATCATAGTGGACTTGGCAACCTAAATACCACTCAGCAACCAAAGGAATACTTAGCAACCAAAGGATCACTCAATAACCAAAGGACTTACTCGACAGTAACTAAGAACTCAGCAACCAAAGAAAATTGGTGCTCGACAATAACTGGAGCTCGACAGTAACTGGCAGAATGAAAAAAAGTGCAGGATTAGATAGCAACCCAGGATGCTCCCAAATTAGATAACCAAGGTTGGAAGAAATTATTCTCCTGAATCATTGAGATCTCACAACCTAAACTAAATCCAACTCAGACTGATAAATCCATAAGGCATCTTCACTAGGTATGTTCTTCCACTTTACCTAACATTCATAGTAATCTTTTCTTCTTGTGCTCTTACTAACCCTTTGAGCCAATATCTACTCAACTTCTTCAATTTTCTTCTTAGGATAATCATCTGATACAACAACTTCATCATCTAACTCATAATACTTATATAAATCTACAACATTAAATAGAGGAGATATATCCATGTCATTAGGTAACTTAACTTCACAAACATTACCATTGTCAAACTTCTTCATCTTTAGCTTACTGTATGAACCAACAAGAAATCTTGCTTTCTTTAAATGAACCATCACCTCATCACCAAATTCAAAATCACGATGTATTTTAGACTTATCAACATTCTCCTTATACTTCTGATTACTTTGTTCCAACCTCATCTTCACTTCCTTATGCAAAGACTCCATAAAATCAAAAATTTCTTCTCCTGTAGCACTTCTCTTTTCTTCATCAGCAACATCTCTCAAATATAATATACCTCTAGGCTACATTCTAGTAACAATATCAAGAGGTTTTTTTTCCCTATACTCCTATTCATAGAATTGTTATATGCAAACTCAGCATGTGCTAACACTACTTCCCAATTACTTGGCTTATTTGCAACTAAACATCTCAACAAATTACCCAAGATTCTATTTACAACCTGTTTCTATCCATCCATCTATGGATGGAATGTGGAACTAAACTTCAATTCAGTACCCATCTTTTTCCACAAAGTCTTCTAGAAATAACAAACAAACTTATTATCTCTGTCAGAAATAATATGTCTTGGTAATCCATGCAATCTCACAATCTATTTAAAGAAAAGTTTAGCAACATGCTCAACATCTAAAGTCTTCTTACATGTATGAAATGAGAAATCTTAGAAATTTTGTCCACTACAAAAAATATGGAATCATACCCCTGCATTGTGTTAGGTAATCCAAGAACAAAATCCATACTGATGTCACTCCAAGGTTTCTCAAGAATAGTAATAGGTGTATACAAGCCAATATTCTGAATCACTCCTTTTGCAACTTGATAGACTCCACAATTCTTTACAAATTTTTGAACATCCTTATACATTTATAGCCAATAATACTTCTCTTTCAGCAAACTCAATGTCATATCAATTCCAAAATGTCTAGAAAATCCACCACTATGCTTTTCCTTAGTCAGATTCAACCTCGTAGAACTTCTAGGAATACATGACTGAATACCTTTGAATAACATACCTTCTTGGATGAAATATTCATCATACTTACTTATGTGATTTCTTAGATTTGGTGCTTTGTACTCTCTCCACACCTCAGAAAAATTAGGATCAACATCATACAACTCTTTCATTTCATCAAAACCAAGAACTTCAACCTTCATTTCAATCAACAAAGAACATCTTCTGCTCAATGCATCAACAACTCTGTTAGTAGCTCCACTCTTATGCTTAATGATAAATGTGAAAATCTATAAGTATTCAACCCACTTTATATGTCTCTAATTCAATTTATGTTGATTTCCCAAGTATTGTAAAGCTTTATGATTAGTATATAACACAAAGTCCTTAGGAATAAAATAATGTCACCACTTCTTCAAGGCTTAAAAAATAGCATAAAACTCATGATCTTACATATAATATTTCCTTTTAGTATCATTTAACTTTTTGCTAAAGAAAGCAACAGGTTTACCTTCTTGACTTAATACAATTCCTATTGCATTACCACTTGCATCACACTCAACTTGAAATACCTTGTTCAAATTAGGCAAAGCCAATAAAGGTAAATCAACAACCTTTTGTTTCAAATTCTCAAAACTCTTATTACCTCCATGTGTCCACTTGAATTCCTTTTTATCTCCTCTCATTGTCTCAGTATAGCATTACAAATAGAATTGAAATTTCTTATAAACTTTCTATGAAAACTAGCCAAACCATGAAATGATCTTACCTCACACAGATTCTCAGGTGTAGGCCACTCCAAAATTGCTTTTACCTTCTCAAGATCCATCTTCAATCCATCAGCTGAAATCACAAATCCCAAATACACAATCTCCTTTTGCATAAAAGAATACTTTTTTAGATTGATCAAAAACTTTTCCTCTTTCAACCTTTGTAATACTTGTCTAATATACTCAATATGTTCTTCCTTAGTCTTACTTAACATCAAAATATCAGCCAAATAAACAATCAAAAAACTTACCCAAAAATCTTTTCAAAATTTCATTCATCAACCTCATGAAAGTACTAGGTACATTAGTCAAACCAAAAGGCATAACCAACCATTCATACAAACCATCTTTTGTCTTGAAAGTAGTCTTCCATTCATCACCTTCTCTAATTCTGATATGATGATAGCCTCTCTTTAAATCAATCTTGGTAAAATACTTTGCTCCACTCAAACAATTCATTATATCATCCATCCTCGGCATAGAAAACCTATATTTCATTGTGATCTTGTTAATAGCTCTAGAATTAGTACACATTATCCATTCTTAATTTTTTTTAGGTGCTAATATAGTAGATACAACACATGGACTCAAGCTTTCTCTAATCAAACCTTTTTCCAACAACTCATGCACTTGTCTATTAAGTTCTTCATTCTCTATAGGTGTCAATTTCTATGGTGCTTTGTTTGGAAAACTAGCTTTAGGAATCAAATCCATACAATGACCTATACTTCTCATTGGAGGTAAACCATTAGGTATATCCTCTACAACAATCTCTTTATACTCATTCAACAATTCAACAATTTTGCTTGGTACTTGGTCAATACTACCAACTATCACTTGGTCACCACTGACTGGTACTTAGTTAACACTATTTTTTGGCACTCAGTTAGTATTGAAACAACTCAGTTTGCTTGGAATTATAACAAAACAAACTTGATTCTTTTTCATTTCCTTTTCAAATTGTTTTCCATTAACCATACAAATTTTTACAGCAGTAAAATTAACCTCCTCTAGACTTTCAATTACAGCAATATTTGTTTCTTCCCATTTGCCCAAAGAGTATATTGATTCAATTTTCCATCATGTATAGCATATCTATAATATTGCTAAGGTCTACCCAATAGAATATGAAAACAATCCATTGGCATAATATCACACAAAACTTCATCAAATTAATGTCCAATCTTGAACTTCACAAGGCATTGCTCATTTACCAATATCTTATGCTCATCTTTGATCCATGAAACATGATAGGGTTTAGGATACTTCAGCCTTTGCAATTGCAACTTTATAACCAATTCTTCTAATGCCAAATTTGTAGAACTTCCGCTGTCAATGATCACTTTGCAACATTTTCTAGCTATCTTACATCTTGTCTTGAAAAGACCTCTTTAAAATAGGTTCCTCATCACTTCCCTTATTACATAAGGTTCTTCTCACCATTAGATTTTCTCTAGCCTTAGGTCCATTTGGTGAACCCTCATCATCTCCTTGAATCACAACATTTTTGTTACCTTGCCCACTTTTAGAGGATCTACATTCAAAAGATCTATGTCCTTGGCAAGAATTAGTACCTCCTCAGTAAGAATTACCACTTTTCCATTTTGTCTTGCCTTTGTCATCATTATTCAACTCATGTTTGCTTTTATCCTGTACAAAATTGTTAGATCAGCCACCTTTACCATAAGATCTACCTCTACCTCTTTGAAATCTACCACCTCTACCTCTTTGTCTTTTTCATGCTTCTTTGTCAAGATCTCCTCAGCCTTCAAGACATATTGGTATGCTTTTTCCATACTTTCCAACTTCACAAAACTTATTTCATCTTGTATTCTAGATCTTAATCCATTTATGTACCTTACAATTTTCTCATCATCATCATTCACATGTCTAGATATGATGTCCAATCTATAGAATTTCTTAGTATACTCCTTCACACTCATGTCTCTTTGACTCAAATTTTGTATCTTTCTCAACAAGCTAACTTGGTAATCATCAAGAAGGAATTTGTTATTTACCTTGTTCACCATTTTTGGCCAAGTCTTGATCTTCTCTTTTCCTCTCCTTTTTCTATTAGTTTGCAAATGCTTCTACCATAGTGAAGCATTACCTTTCAGCCTAGTAATTGCAATCTTCACCTTCTTATTATCAGGAGTATTTTCATACTCAAAGAACTTCTCCATATTCGAGATCCAATCCAACACAGCATTGGTATCCAATTTTCCATCATAAGCAAAAAATTCTACAGTACTGGCTTTGAATTTTCCCTAGACAACACTCTCAACAACCTTGCTTCATCTTGGTCTTCTTCAGATTTTGGATTAGGGTTTTCTACTATTACTTCATCATCACTTACATCATCAAGATGTGCTCCTCTCATATGGGCTATCTCTGTAGCTTCTACTCTGGCTGCAATGTGTCTCAATGTATCTAATATTCCATTATTAGCATTTCCTCTACCTTGAACCATCTTTACAAATAAGGTTCTTGCAAGATTGTAACCCTCTGCAAGTTCTAGGTCAAATCCATAGATCTACAACCCTAAAACCCAATTTACTTAGGGTTCTACATGATCCAATCACCACAAGGATGAACCTCAAGCTTTGATACCACTTGATGTAGGAAGGGATGAATAACTAGGGCCAAAGGCACACCTAGCTATCCAAACCACCTTGCAAGAGTTAACATAGTCGAAACACAACACATAGAATAGAAACCAAAGGAGGAAGAAGAGAAAACACTTATTAATTCATCAAATAATCAGCATACATGTCCAGTTGTAAGACCTTATGGGTTATGGCTAGATATAATATACATTAAAGATCAAATATCTAGCATCCAATTCACAGCTCCAAAGACATATGGCATCAACTCTCCAAACTTTCACATTCTTCTCTTAACTCCCTCTAATTTTTCCTAACTCTAAGCCTAGATATTCTATTTATACTTGCCAAAATAGCTTACAAATCATTCTAGAACATAGGAAAGCCACAAGTCAACTCACAAAAAATATTAACTACCTATACCAAATTAAATGTGAGCAAAGTTGGGCCAAACTGAAACCAAACATAGTCTACTCGGCAAATGAAAGCTTTTCACTCAACATCCACACAAGCTTGACATCCAAAGAATCACTTGGTAGTAACTACAAACTTGACATCACCACCTAATGTAGGGAGGGATGAATAACTAGGGCCAAAGGTACACCCAACTATCCAAACCACCTTGTAAGAGTTAATACAATGGAAACACAACACATAGAACAACAACCAAAGGAGGAAGAAGAGAAAACACTTATTGATTCATCAAATAATTAGCATATATGCCCAACTATAAGGCCTTCTAGGTTATGACTAGATACAAAATACATTCAAGATCAAAGATCCAACATCCAATTCATATCTACAAACACATATGTTAACAACTCTCCAAACTTTCACGTTCTGCTCTTAACTCCCTCTAATTTGTCCTAACTCTAAGCCTAAATTCTCTATTTATACTTGCCAAAATGGCTTGCAGATCATTTTAGAACATAGAAAAGCCAAAAGTCAGCTCACAAAAAATATTAACTACCTATACCAAATTAAATGAGAGAAAAGTTGCCCCAAACTAGAACTACACACGGTCTACTCAGCAAACAAAAGCTTTTCCAAAACTAGCACTCAGCATCCACATAAGCTCAACATCCAAAGAATCACTCGGCAATAACTATGAACTTGATACCCTTTAATGCTTAGTAACCATGGAAAAGACCACTTGACAACCAAAGGAAGACTCAACAACCAAAGGAAGCACTTGGCAACCAAAGGACCACTCAGTAACCAAAGGACTTACTCGGAAGTAACTAAGAAATTGGCAAATAAATAAAATTGGCACTTGGAAATAACTGGAGCTCGAAAACAACTAGCAGAATAAACAAAAGTGCAGGATTACAAGGTAACCCAGGATGCTCCTACATCACTAAGTCCAAAACTGAAAAACCATGATCTAGGTTTTTTCCCTTATCACTCTAGAAGTACCTCTAAATACTCAAACTTGAATCTTTCTACAATTCCCATCACATCAAATGAATTTGATATATCCAAGGCTTAAAGTTCTTCCTCTATCTTCTTTTTGAACTCTTATACTTCTTTCCCTATTTATTTAAAAGTTCAATCTTGCGACTGAGCTTCTTCAAGGCCTCTTTACTTTTAAATAACCTTTGTAGGTTATCCTCTATAGAAATAGTATCCAATGATAAAAAAATCATATCCCATTCCTTGAATCATTCCTAAATATTTCTAGACCTACTTTACTGAATAAGCAGTCTCCCTCTTCTACTTTAGCTAAAGCCTTCATTTTGATATCTTGTATCTAGGAGAATATTTCCATCATTCTATTCTCTCTATCTTTGATCTTTTTGATCTATTCATCAAATTTATTGAATTTAACTCCATCAAAAATGACGAATAGATGCTTATAACCTTTCTTTTTAATTTTCTACAAACATGACCTAAAATTGTCCCACTCATAGATTTGGTCCAAAATGCTATTAGGAACCTCTACTAAGGTGGCCAACTTTTTTTATTTGCTAATAATGGAATGTAGAAGCCACATAATTTCCTCTATACACCATTTTCATGATTCAAAAAAATGACATCTATATTGAGAGCATGCCTCTAGAAAAGAATCAAAATGAATGGTTGTTAGCACTCGCCTTTCAAGTGCAATCTTTAAAGAAATCTCCAAGTTAGCTAGGTTAATGGGAGATCTACCTTATTTACAAATTCCCTCAAATCCTCATTCTATTTTCTAAGGGCTTGAATCTTTTCCTCATTGTTATCCAACTCCTTAATTAGGTTCTTCACACCTAGTATCAATAGTGCCTTGCCTCCTTCTCTAGTAGGCTACCAAAGATCTATCTCCTTAATTCTATAATCTTCTAAGATGAGGTTTGAAGTGTCCCCTTGAGTGGGAAGAACCACTATTTAATCCTTCTAGTTTTCCATCTAATAATTTGTTACAAATGACATTCATTGAGGTTTTGAAATTGTTGTTGGAAACTAGGACTCACCCACCAAGAGCATATCCACATCCTTAATTGCAGTGTAGGGTTTTTTCCTCAATTGAATAGCCTTGAATAACTAGATAGGTCAAAATATACAAGATGATGAATTTGACTACTTAGGTGATGCAATAGTAATATGATTGATTTCCTTTCTCTTATCAACTCTTTTCTCTATCTCAATCTCAATTTTCATCTCCCTTTTCTATACTAATGTATCTACTATCTATTTAGATCGAGAAGGATGAGAGTATACAACCAATACCTAAGCTTAAAATAACACCTATGGTGTTTTCTTAGTGTTAGTAACCTTTTAATCAATTTTCTTCTCTTTCTCAATTTTAGGAGGCGAAGTAGGAATAACTTCTTCCTTCTCTAGAGGAGGAGCTAGTAGAGTCCCAGGCTTCCTAGGAGGTGGTAGAGGTGTCTCTTCTAGTTTCTAAGAAGGACGTAGTAGGATCCCTATAGTAGAATCAACTATCACCTTCTCTCATCTTTACAGTTGAAGTAATCGTAGGGATGGTCCCTTCTACTTCCACCTACTTTTATAGAGTGAATTTGGAATACCCAAGTGGAAGACATCTAAACCCCACTCCTTTGGTGTATCACCATGTTCCTAATGAGTATACTCTTCAATATTAATGAGTTGGTCCTTGGTAGCCAAAGGAGCTTGTGTCTAGCTCTACCTTATTTTCCCCTCCTCTATGGACACACTAGCCCTACTTCTCTTTATTAATGACACATTATCTTTTGGATCTTCCTCTTCTTCTTTAGGAATAAATTCCATCATCAAAGATGGAGTTGCACTATCCTTCTTTCTTTTGTATACCTTCCCCTTAATATCTTTAGGATTATAATCATGAGAAACATTTCTTTCCTCTTAGTACCTACTTCTAACATGTAACCTTCTCTTGTATTGATGGCCCTTTAATTTCTATAAATTTCATCTTCTTACCTTCACCAATAACTCTCTCATCTTGATGCTCATACAAAACTTCCCTCTCATGTCTATAAACTATCCCAGGCTTCACTAGTACAATTGGCCCCTATTCAAAAACTGTAACATTTATACCCTTTCCTTTCTCAAGCTCTGCAAGTGCTACCAACTATGGTCTTTGTGGCACCATATCTAGAAGGAATAATTTGGTGATCCACCTTATTTGTATCTCCTTAATATGTCAGTCTCAAAACTAAATGTCATTATTCTCTAATTTCTCCACGTGAGCATTATTGATTACCCTCTTATATCTCTCATCTCTATTATACAAAGTATCCAAAATATATGAAGAATACTTCTTCCAAGCCTTGGGAGGGATTTGGATGTCAAGCACTTCTTCCAATGAGAGGCGCATATAGAAATAGTCCTTGATTAAAACCACATAGTCATCAACACAATTGGCCTAGTGGTCCTCTATATGAAAGTCTTCAATGAACTTTGTACCCATTACACTCTTATATCTCCCAATTAGATTGAAATCTATTTGGGATTATGGAAATTCCTCCAAAGGATAGTACTCACTTTCTAATTCAAATTTCTTAATAATCGTGTACTCTAGAATAGTACAAGCCCCGTTTTGTATAGGCCATTGACAACATTTTCTATGCTTTTTCCTACATATCCCAAAAGCACTTGTGAGTTATCTATTGATCTAGAACAAGTTCAATCTACTTGGGGGATACCTTGGTAGCTTCTTAGAGTGTATGAGTGAACTTTATACTTAGATGTAAGTGAGTATCTAGAATTAAATGTAATAATAACCAAGTTGCATTAATTTTTTAGTTGTTTCCACATATATCCCCTTGGCATAATCCCCATCATTTAACCTAATTACTAAAAATACAAATTCATCATCAATGATGTTAAACTCAAGACTATCACCCTTCAATTTCATCTTGACCAACTAAGGGTATATCCTATACAACCAATCTATTCCATCCTACAATGATCCTCTATTTACTAACCCATAATAATCTCCTCTTTCTTCTAGAAAATACACAACATAAGAGGTCATGCAAAAATTTGCATCCTCTAGAACTAAAGTCAACTTGTCATCAAGGGAGTCACTAATAATAATAGTTTAGTCAATATGATTATTTTTGCTTTTAGTCTTTTCAATGAAATGGATCGTCCATGTCTCAAAGTATCTAGAGGTAGAAAATCCCATGATTCTTCTCAATAACACAATGTAGTACCTAATATCAACAATCATATCTCCCAACTCATATTGAATTGGCTTGGTATGTCATGTGGGGTAGAGGTTATTACATGCTTCTCTTTGACAAGTACTTCTTCTTCCTTCTTATGGTCCAAAAATTACATTTTGAAGGTGTAACACCTTCTTAAAAATATCTAGCCTGGTATTCAATGCTATCTTTCTTGTTCCATTCTTCACTACTCCCTCATCAAGCACATAGTGTTGTGTTAGTGTCATTATCAATTCTAGTGACTAGATTGATGTGGGATGTGAAGTTGTGTTGAACAACCTAGCTAGCTCCATTAAGTTGAGCATATCAAATCTCTTATTTGATTTATTAAAAATGCCTAGGAAATAGTTTTAGTCTATTTTTCCTAGTTTAGCATCCTTGATCTCAGCATGGGCATCCATGAACATGGACACTGGAGAGACTTCTTTGAATTTATACCATATTTTCTTAGATGAGGCCACATTTGGTTTTGATACAGAAGTTGATATAATGTGTTACATATTCAAAAGGGAAACCATTAGTTCCTTTGTCATGAAACCATACATTAAAATACTAAAAAGACTCCAACTAGATTCTCACTTGTGATGATCAGTGAGGAAATTAACTGAACTAAGAAATCCCAAAGCTATAGAGTTACACACTTATGAACCTCCAAAAGTGCACAAAACATGCACAAGAGGAAATTTTATGTAGCTTTGGATGTGTGGATCTTCCCACGTCCACAAATCTAAAGTTCTTGAGGAGTTGGCCATTTTTCAAGGCTCCCAGATGTAGGGCAACTTAGTGGATCTATGAAGTTGCAAACCTCTACAAGTCTACAAATCCATAAATGACTTAGACTTGGGAAAATGTAGATAGGAAAATTATAGAAGATTTACATAATTACATAGATGCACACTTCTATAGACATACATGAGACTTAGTGAACAAAGAAATGCAAAATTAAATGGTAGAGTTGCGTACCTATGCAACTACATAGGTTAAGTTGATATGTGGACTTAGCAAATTGTGTAAACTTACAAAACTAATGCCTAAGCCCTAAAACCCTAACCTAAAAGTGCATACAAAAAAATGAATGATGAATACCTTAGGTAGGTAAGAAGCTACATGGAAGAGACTGGATGTTTAAGAATCCTACCGATTAGTGAATGTGCCCTAAGAGATAAAGCCCTATCTTTGTGAATGAGGAAAGAAGACCTCTAGACATGACAAGAAAATCCATGACGTAGCACACTCACATGAAGTGTAAAGGATTATTAACAAGAAAAACAAGAAGTTTTCTAGCCAAGTGAGTATAGGTAATAAGAAAATCAAAATGAAGAGAGGGCACAAACACTAAGGGAGTAGAACAAAGCCTCCAAAATTGATCGGTAAAATGAACAAATACACCCCCCCCTTAAATAGACCCTAGGAAAAGCTAATGTTAGCCCCAAGATCTATGCCCCCCTTATGTTGGTTTCATAGTTATTGAATTATGGAGCTTTTGTAGGTGTGCAACTATGGTAAAATTTATGCCCAAAAAGTCAAGGGTCAAATTTTACTAAGTTACAGAGCTTCACAACTACACAATGTGTTAAGCCAAAAGGATTTGGGAGTTGAAACCCTGAGACTGTGAGGGGTTGTGGAGCTTTGCAACTATGTAACTCTTCATATATAAATAAATAGACTTATGGATATGCAAAACATTATGAGGTTGTAGAGCCTTGCAACTTCATAGGTGCAAAAAAACTTCAGAAGAAGAAAGAAAAGATCTTGAATAAGACAAAACTAGAAAGAAATAAGAATATTGTTAGCCAAATGAGTGTAGTAACAAGGAAACAATATTTTTCTAGCTCAAAGAGTGCAAGTAATAGGGATAAGTCGATGAAGGGATCCACAAACATCAAGTATGTAGAGAAAAACCTCTAAGAATGATCAAAAAATGAAGAAACAGACCCCCTACCCCCACCCCAATGCCCTTATACAAACCCCAAGGTGGGTTGACATTAGTCCCAAGATTTATATCCCCCTTGTTCTGGTTGTGCAGTTGCAAAGTCCCTATAGGTGTGTAACAATGTAAAAATTTATGTCCAAAAGGTCGAGGATCATATTTTGTGTAGTTACAAAGTGTAATGCCCTACTCGAAGATCCTTGGAACAAGGGTAAAACATTCATTGGATAATTGTTTTCTTAAGATAAGTTACTTAACAATAACATGAAGTAACCCAGTGCAAGAATGAAACATCTAAACAAAGTAATAAAAACAGGGAACATAGTTAAAGTCACATGTTCACCTACACCAGTGAAATTCTTACAAACACCAAAAGATAACATAGAGAGAATACCCAAATGAACTTTGGATAACATCAACAGATTCTAAGATGGAATATATAACTAACAGTCCCAAAAAAGATATTCTTTTTAAGCCTAAAGAACAATTTCCTAGCATGGTTAAACATACAAGTCCATTTCCAACTAACCATAGCATAATCAAGAATTGCAAATAGGAACCAACAATGACCATGCACAAGATGAGGTCTTAAAGTTACAACCACTCATCTACTGGACACCATGCTAAAAGATAATTTTTGAATCCTAAATTTTGGCTAAGTCTAAAATCCTAAAGCCCTTAAATTTCCTAGATTATTTATCTTAACTCAGAGAGGTATGAAACCTATCTCAAATGAATCATCACATATATTAAAATATATCCTAAGTATAAGTTGACTTATATTTAATTCTATTTAAATAATATATTTTTAACCCCATAGAAAGATTATTTTGAACTAGAAAGGTGTGAAATCCAACAAGGTGTCCAAAACCAACTCTCAAACTTTCCTTGGTCAAGCCTAAATGCCCCCTATTTCTTGTGCAATGAAGTGCATTGGTCTCTAGTCTCACATGATATTTTGCATCACTACGCGCAAGAAAGTGCTTCACTCTACATGGGGAAGTACATTACTCCATGCAAGGATTCACAGTACACAACACGAGGAAGAACAAACTCCATGTGAGGAAGTACTTTCTCACATGAGGAACTTCCCTTTCCATGTGAGGAATGCCGACAATGCAAAATTGAGACAAGGAAAAAAATCATAAAAACATGGAGTACCAGATCCATGTAAATTGGGGAATGATCACTCAAGAGCATAGAAGAGATCAAAATCATCTAACATCTAATCCACAACATTTAATGTAATCATGTGGAAAGTAAGATGACAATGAGCATACATGGTTCATATGAAGGAAAGCATAAACACTTAAGCACAAACACAACTAAAACTTGTATGTAGTTCTTCCCAATCATAGTAGCATCATGAGACCTCAAACACCCTAGCCATCGCCCATGCATAACATCCCAAACTGCCAAGTAGATGGTTGGAGCTATCTTATGAGGGAGTTACTACTACAAAAGTAACTAACATCATAAGAACAAGAATATCTAACATGCTAATCTAACAGAGCATAGATACTCCAACTAATAGTGGATCACATAATCTAACCATATGCTACAACATCATAATAAAGGAATACACCAATGAAACTAACATCATCTAAACATGATATCCATATATTCCAACGAAAGCATAAGTCACAAGGAAACATACTCTAGAAACCCAAAATACCAAGTGAACACCAAGAATTGATCTGAACTAAAAATAGATCATCTTTGTACACCAATATCTAGCAGTGGTTTAGGTAGCTATGCCTCCCAATCACATGAAACTCATAGGTCCACTCCCAATGTGCTGATGTGGATAATAACCCAACCACAAACACACATAAAACAATGTCCATGGCTAACACTCATGCTAGAAAAAGGATGATTGAAACCAAGATCATGAAATAATCCAAGTACAATAGGTCTTCGTCAGACACTCTATCGGTAAACTACATAGTTGCTTGGCATCCAAAAGCCCAAGCTAAAATTGCTGTGAAATGAATCCCTCAAGAAACCATCACACCGACATGGAATGAATCCCTCAAGAAACCATCATGCCATGCCTTTGAAAACACCATAAAGGAATTCACTTACATGAATTAAGTTTTTTTACCCATTTATTAATTTAGTTATCAATTGTTAGAACTTTCTCATGTCACCTTGTCAGCAAACAACCGGGGTAATGAGAGAAGCCACTCCACATACCTACCATACATACCCATTCTCATATCATAATGAGTTCCTGGCAGCAATGCAAGTTCCCAACCCAACCCTAATGAATATAACTCCATCCAAATACAACTAGGAGTTTGCTCCTCACAAGTCACCAAAAAAATGCACGTGTACATGCTCATGTGTGGTGCACCACTATCACGAAGATCATAAAACAAGGATTGGTTGAGAACACAAGCAAAATAACAATCAACCAAATACAAGCTCGGGAGTACAGATGCGACATGCATCCCAATGCAACATAAAAGTACAAATATGGTTTGACTAACATCCTACAGATAATCCAAGTCCATGACCAACATCATGCCAAGAAAACTTGAGAAAAATGGGTGGCACACAAATCAAGGTGAAAGCCTCAAAACTAAAAAACTACAAAATTAAAACCCATTTGGTCTTAGGGTAGAAAAGCCATGAATATCAAATAAAATCTATGTTTGGAGTCCATATGCAAAAATGATCAGCATAATGGTGCAAAACCCCAAACCCCCATCCCAAAAAATAGGGAAATGCTCATACCCACCCAATCGAGTAGAGATAGCAATCAGAAATAGAAGGGAACACTAGTTCTCAATCTCCTAACAAACAACTACCAAAGACATAAGTAGAAATGAAGCTGAAACCAAAAAATAGGACAACCCTACCTCTCAGCCAAAAGGGCAATTATGGAAACACAAACAATAAAATTAAAAACCCTACAAGAAATAACAAAAGTCATAGTAATCCAAGGTCTCCTTGAGCTAGATCCAATGAGACCATCCTCATGGTGATCCCATGCCTGTAGCTTCCATAACAAACAAAATAATATTTCCTCTTGAAGAGGATTTGGAATTTTCTCTCCAATTTCTATTTCAAAAAGTGAGAAGCGAGGAATAAATTTCCTTTTTAGATATATATTCACTTTTTGAGTGAATAACAAATTAGAGAATTATAATCATTTTCCGACGGCAGCTATGGAGCTTATCCGAAAGGAGCAAATTCAAGGTACCAACTCAAAACCTTTTCATGATGATGAGACATGCTAAATCATGTTTTAAAAAGGGAAACATTTGGAGTTGTGTGGAACCCCTATCATTTTATAATAACGTGTATGGATCACACGAGCAAAAGAAGGCCAGAGTTAAACCCAATAACACGTGCATTAAAGCTCTCGTCCTTGGCGATTTTTTCATCTTTGAGCTCTGCAATTCTGTTAAGGGTTTAGGGTTAGAGAGGCATAATATTGCAATGGTGGGAGAAAGGATTAGAAAGGAGCCATGGGGAGAAACGGAGAGCTGGAAAGAAAAAGGGAAGGTTTGGAAAAAACTCCAGAAAGGCGGCATAACCATCTTCATGGAGAGGCTCCATGGTTTTGATGTGGGGGTAATCAAGATTATGGTTGATATCTAGCACAACGAAAAGGTCAGAATTGATGGTGTCTCCCACCAAATCACTGAGGGTCTCATTGCGGAGGTGACTGGCTTATCCCAAGAAGGCATGTGCTTCTTCAGGGATAAGAAGATATCCGCCAATGCTGTCAACGCTTTCGTCAAGAATGACAAGGAGAAAAGCAAACTGGTAAAGATTGACACCTACTATGACATTGAATCCATAAAGAAGTTCTGGGGGCTTTTTCTGAGGATCATCATAGAGTATGTCACTTTGGAGCCCAGGTTTGATAGAATCAGGACCCATCATTTTGTTCTGCTTAATCATTTTAGACATAAAGTGAAAATCTCCTTTCCTTTCTATATTTTTACTTCTATGACTAAGAATATAGAGAGTTACAAGAAATGTCCTGTCAAGAACCCCGCCCTTCACGAAAGCCTTCTGCTCCTCATTTTTGAGTTTCTAAAAACCCAGACAAGAGTCAAGTCCATTGGGGTTTCGGGTGGCTCCTCGAAGGACACAGCCAGCTCTGACTCAGGGGAAGTGCGCATTGTGAAATCTATCAAGTCTGAAACCCCAAAAGCTAAACCCTCTCCCTGCCTCCCTAGCAGGAAGAGCCCCAAGTGCCCCCCCCTATCCTCCCTACCTCTCATCCTAAGGAGGCTAGTGATGAGTCAGATACGGAGTCAGAGGAGGCGGATTTGGTGGAAGAGAAGGAAAGTGAGTTGGAAGACGACAAGGAGAAAGGTAATGAAAAGAAGGAGGTGACCCCCTTGGTAACCTAGGATAACCCCAAGAAAAGAAAATTGGACCAGACCCCAACCCATGATCATATCAGTGACTTCGTTGATCTGCCCCCCAGCCCTACTGTGCCCACCTCCCCCCTGGAGGTCCCCATTTCACCCCCACAAGAGATGATAGAAATCATGGTTGAAAAGGGGGGAAAGGCCATCAGGAAAAATAAGAGAAGAGCCTGGAGAAATTTCAATATGGATAGTGTCAGTA
Source organism: Cupressus sempervirens (assembly GCA_028749045.1). NCBI lineage: Eukaryota > Viridiplantae > Streptophyta > Pinopsida > Cupressales > Cupressaceae > Cupressus > Cupressus sempervirens. The sequence continues at coordinate 279,777,867 of CM053792.1, read as the reverse complement.
TGGGCATTGTTAGAGAACCTGCTAAAATCCAAGTGTTGGGGGATCTAGACAGTAGCACCCACTACGACGAGCTACTTGACCCGACTCTTTTGGTTCTCTCTGACAATGTTTGTGAAATGGGTTTCAACTTTCTCAACAATGCAAAGAACAGCTTGATTGATAATTTTCACTCCATTAAGTGGCTTTTTCAAGAAATTGAGACTCTGAAGGACAGGTCCAACTAGACCAACAACAGGGGGATGTCAAGGATCATGAGGCCAGAGGTAGTAAAGACCAGGTGGGCAGCCAGGAAAAAGACAGAAGCTAGGACCCCAGAGACAATCAGGAGGACAGAATCACCCGGCTTGAGCAGAAGGTCCAAAGGCTAGATTCCGTCCACCAGGTTGTGACTAAACAGATTGTGGATACCCTCCATACCTTAAATGAAAACATTGTTAACCTGGGGGAATATCTGACCAAGGTCGGCCTTGTGGGGAACACGGAGTAGAGTATAGAGCACGGAACCAGCCGAGAAGATCCTCAGAAAGAGACTAGAATCCAGGAAAGTCAAGGGGACTAGATGCATTTCCTCCCCACGATCTAGGAGGAAGAGGCCAACTAGAAGGAAAGTGATGTTGCAGAAACCCTGCACGCAATGGAAAAGAAGGGACACTAGTCTGCTCGGCAGGCTTTGTTCCTGGCCTTTGGCTCTTAGGCTTAGGGCCTTTTTGTTTCTGGCCTTTTGAGGCAGCTTTTGTTTTTTCTGTCTTTTCTACTTTAAGTTGTTTCATGCTGTAAAACTTTGGGTTTCAGGATCCCTGTAAAACCTGTTTTCCTAATCAAAAAAAAATTAGAGAATTAATTAAGTCACCTAGTTAAACCCTAAATCAACCCAAATAAAAATAGGCTATTCCTAGTAATTGAAATTCAACTACAAAAAAGCTACCAGGAATTAAATTAAATAAATAAAGCCCAAAATTCCTTTAATAACTTTCACAACAAATACAAACCTCTATGTGCATAGACACGCTCATGGGTCTAATCACATAATGTAAATGAGTATGGATTTATTAAATCGCCAGAAGGCTTAATTTAAATAATTAAATAGGATATGTTAACCATATAGGGACAATATTGGCTAGATATGAACAACTGAATCACTAACTCCATGCGCCACTACCAAGGACATAAATCTTGCACACTAAACAACATGATCAAGTAAAATTGTATATAATAATAGAGCCAAAGAAATAAATACATTTGAAATCTCCCTTTTCTGATTTTACATGATATTTCAAGCCTCAAATTAGATTTTTAAAACCAAACAACCAATATTACAAAGATCCAACAATTTCTCAAATAAACCCAAATCGGGTATGTCCGAAATAGTGCCAAAAAACTTCACAACTTCACAAATTATTAATAAATCTGAAAATGTACATTTTTACAGAAATTTCAGCAGCATAACGGCCTACAAAATGACATTTCTAGATCTATATAGCCTTTACACAACATCTCACAAATGTAGGACAAAAACTATGCTCATCGGGCTCCCGAAATTAACACAAAAATGCTCGAAAACACCACAAAAAAACTAATAATCTATCTCAGAAGTTTAATCACATCCCAATACATATATTCAGCTCTATTTTAAGTTCTTAAAAACTGAAATACAGCAGCAACCCAAACTGATATGAAATACTCAACTGAAAACACCAAACTCATACCAAAAAACACACCCGAAAACTCACAAATCTGCACTGTTCAGCACAAAGGCAAACTCTGTATGAGCATGCACATGGAATGGCTTCAAACTTCCATCATTAGCCTTCTTGGAAACTTGCAAACTCCCATTCTTGGGTCTCCTTGAAAACCTACAAACTCTCGTTCTTGGGTCTCCTTCTCCACAGGTTTGGCAGCCTCTGAAGAATAACAAGAAAATGAGCAAAATCAAGTTCTAGAATGAGCCCAAAATGCCTCCAAACCCCTTAAAAGAGGGCATAACCCTAACTCACATCCAAGAGGGGTTAATAAAATATAATTTAATAATAATTTTTATTTATTAGTCCATTGGTTTCCAAAGATTAGCCCCTTTTGCCGAAACTTCACCTTTTTGGAGCTTGCCTACCTTAGCAAAGTTTATTATTTTTTAATTATTTGAAAAGGGGACATGAAAAGTCCTCCCCTCCCAAATATTTCTTGTCTTCAAGCAATGAAGCTTGGAATTTTCAAGAATATGTGTTCCTTCCCAAGTTGCATCCTCTAGTGCTAATCCTTTCCATTTGACCAAATGCTCTATGATGCTCTTGTTTCTCAATCTTTTCTCTCTTGTATCCAAAATCTCTTCTGGTATCAAAACTAATTTCCCTTCATCATCAAGAGGTGGTAATTTTGTAGATACTATGGTTTTCTGACCTAGAACCTTCTTTAGGCAAGATACACGAAAAATATTATGTATTTTGCTGTTTGGTGGGAGCTCCAATTCATAAGCTACCTCTCCTACCTTCTTGATGATTTTATAAGGCCCATAGAACCTTGGCTTGAGTTTCTCTGCCACACTCCTCTTCAAGGTGCTTTGCTTATATGGCTGCAACCTAACAAATACCAAATATCCCACCTCAAAAGATCTTTCAGTCCTTTTCCTGTCAGCATATATCTTTTGTTGGTTCTCTGCATGTTGTAGATTATCCTTGAGGGACCTTATTATGTCTTGGCTTTGCTTGACGAAATCACTTGCTGCGGGTACTCTGCTATCGAAAAGTATTAGATCAAAAAAGGAAAGGGCATCATAACCATAAAGAGCATGAAAAGGAGGCATACCAATAGACATGTGATGAGATGTATTGTAACAATACTCCCCTAGGTGTAACCATTTCACCCAAGCATGTTGTTGATTTAAAACATAGTTCCTCAAATATCCCTCTATCTATTTATTAACTATCTCTGTTTGTCCATCTATTTGAGGGTGATAGCTGGTATTGGAGTGAGTTCAGTTCTTGCCAAATGAAAGAGCTCCTTCCAAAAAGAGCTGAGGAATCTACTGTCCCGGTCACTAACAATGTTTCTAGGCAAACCATGTAATATAAAAATTTTCTTGAAGAACAATTTGGCCACTTGTGATGCCTTGAAATCAGATGTGATAGGAAAGAAATGTGCATACTTAGTTAGTCTATCTACCACCACATATATGCAATCCTTACCTTGAACCTTGGGCAACCCAATGATGAAGTTCATGGAAATACTTTCCCATTTTTGTTCGGGAATAGGAAGTGGCTGCAACAACCCTGCAGGAAAATTTTGCTCACTCATGCTTTGTTGGCATACCATACATTCCTTAATGTGTTTAAGGACATCCTCCTTCATACCCTTCCATGAAAACTGCTCTCGAATTTGCTTGTATGTCTTGAAGTATCCCTGATGACCAGCCAAAGGTGTGTCATGAAAGGCCCTCAATATCCTCTCCTTAGTTTTTGACCTTGGCACTAAGAAGATCCCGTTCTTGTAATAAATCAATTCATCAACAACCTTGTACCTATTATCATCCACTAACTTATCCAAAATCTTAGTGGCAAAGGAATCTTTAGCATACTCTAAAATTATGGAGACTTTCCAATCAGCAGAGATAGATGATAAGGAACACAAAGTGGGCTTTCTTCAGAGAGCATCAGCAACCACATTATTCTTTCCTTTCATGTATTCAATATCAAATTCATCAGCTTGCAATTTGGTTACCCTTTTTTTTTTACAGTCATTCAAATCCCTTTGGTTCAAGAAGAACCTGAGGCTGTTATGGTCTGTCTTAACAATGAATCTCCCACATACCAAATATTGTCTAAACTTATGAAGTGCATGCATGATTTCCAACATTTCCTTATCATAGATGGAGCAACCTTTCTCTGATTGATTTAATTTTCTACTCTCAAATGCTATTGGATGTCTGCGTTGAGTTAGGACAGCCCCTATACCTTCTTCAGAAGCATCACATTCAACAATAAAAGGTAAAGAGAAATCTGGAATTGCAAGCATAGGGCATGAACTCATTACCTCCTTAAGCTTATCAAATGTTTTTTGTGCCTCTTCTGTCCAAAAAAAAGCTCCTTTCTTTGTCAAATTAGTCAAGGGGGCAGCAAGCTGAGAAAATCCCTTGGCAAATCTCCTATAGTAGCTACACAACCCGAAGAAACCTCTCAACTGTGTAAGATTAGTGGGTGGAGGCCAATCAAAAATTGCTTGGATTTTTTGTTGATCAACCTGTACTCCTTTAGAACTTATAATATGTCCCAAATATAGGATCTTTGTCAAACCAAACTCACATTTAGATAGCTTAGAATAGAAGGATTGTTGCTCCAAGATTCCCAAAATAGTGTCTATGTGCTTTAGATGCTCTTCCCATGTTTTACTGTAAATCAAGATATCATCAAAAAATACCAAAATAAATTTTCAAAGATGCTAGCTGAATACCTTGTTCATACAAGATTGAAATGTTGCAGGTGCATTAGTGAGGCCAAATGGCATAGCAAGAAATTCAAAGTGCCCATAGTGACATCTGAAAGTAGTCTTTTCCACATCTTCACTCCTCATTCGGATTTGATGGTACCCTGATCTTAAGTCAATTTTTGAGAAGTATACAACACCATGTAACTCATCAATGAGTTCATCTATGCGTGGTATGGGATACCTATTTTTTATGGTCTTCTTGTTTAGAGCCCTGTAGTCTATACACATTCTCATTGTACCATCCTTTTTCTTGACGAGTACCACAGATGATGCAAATGGACTAGAGCTAGGCCTTATGAATCCCATGTCCAGGAGTTCTTTAATAGTTTTTTCAATTTCTTCCTTATAACCTCTTGGATGGCGGTATGGGGTTGTTATAACTGGTTTGGCACCCTGTTCTAACTCTATAACATGCTCAAAACCTCTATCTGGTGGTAATCCTGGAGGCAAATCATTGAAAACTATACTATGCTTATCAAGAATATTTTTAATTTCAAAATGGAAATTACCTTGATTCTTTGGAGAGCTTGTTGGATGGATTATGACTCCTGTTGCCCATGTTACTTGTCCTCTTCGAAAAGTCCTCTCCATCCTCTTTGCAGAGACTGCCTTAGGTGCTCCATTCGATAAACCTCTCAATATGACTTCTTTCCCATTGGAATGAAATTTAAACTCCATAGTTTGATGGTTCATGTAATAACCTCTCATAGAGTGCAACCATTGAACACCCAATACAAGATCTGTCTCCCCAATACCAACCATATAGAAGTCATCACATAACTCATAATCTCCTAAGGTCATCTTGAGTTGTTTCACCACCCGTGTGCAAGGCATAGTGAATCCATCAGCTACCGTAACATTGAATCCCTCAAAATCTTCTGCTTTAAGCCCTTTTTTCATGACAAATCCCTCATCAATAAAATTGTGAGTTGCCCCACTATCAAGAAGAACTCTCAACCTTTTCCCTGCTAGTACCCCTCGAATTCAAAAGGGATGGTATCTTGGGACTCCCGATAATGCTGCTAAAGTGCCATCCTTGCTGATTTCTTTTTCTTCCTCTTCTTCTACGTCTTCCTTAGTATCATGAAATTCCTCATGCTCATCTAAATCAAATTCTGAAGCAACTTCAATATAGTGCACTTGACCTTTCCCCAAACATCTGTGTCCTGGAACCCATGGTTCTCTACAAGTAAAACAAAGCTTTTTCCTTCGTAATTCACTCCTAGTCTCTTCATCTACCTTCTTTTTTGCCACATTTATCACATCTTTTGGTGGTAGTGTTGGGAAAGTCTTTTTCTGAAAATTTCCCTTATCTCGCCAAAGTTTTGGGGGTTTTCAATTAGTGATTGATTTCATAGGCACGCAAGTTTCAAGTTGCAAGCTTCTTTTGATAGCTTACTGTAAGGTTGAGGGTGAGAAAGCCTTAACCAAACCCTTAACAGAATCTTCTAAACCATCAAGAAAAAGATAAACAATTCTCTTTTCACTCATATCAGGTACCATAATAGCCACTTTTTGAAACTCTTCTATATACTCGTTAACTAATTTGGTTTGCTTCAACTTTGACAATTCTTTAAAGTACTCTTCATCATCCTTGAGGTCAAATCTATCTATCACTCTTTGACTGAAATCATCAAATGTAGTTACCTGATCATGACCTTGAGTAGTCATTCCATGATACCACCAATCATAGGCTGCATCTTCCAAGTGTAGACTTGCAAATTGAACAGCATCACTCTCCTTCATGGGGTTAAGTGTGAAGAAAGTCTATAATTTTTGTAGCCATGCTCTAGCTGAAATTTTATTTGTTCCATCAAAAGTAGGTGCTGTAAAGTTGCTTATTTTATTTTTGAGCTCTCTTCCACTTATGTCATGCTCCCTCCTGTTCTCTTTCTTGGGCATCAAAGTGTTCATCATATCCACATATTCTCTAAAAGGAACCGAACTACGAAAGTCATCATCTAAGCCATTATAAGTAGCTCTTAATGCAATCAAGTTACTTGTAACCTCTTCCACAAGATTAATGGCTGGATTTGGTACTGGTGGCTCATCTACATGCAAGAAAATAGTTTTGGTTGATTTAGATGGTGTGGATTTCAGATTTCTTGGCTCCTCTGAAGTGCTCCCTTTCTCATTAATAGATGCAACTCCTTGTAGTTTTTCTGTCAATATTCACAAAGCCTCTCTAGTTTCTGCCAAACTATCTGCTATTTGCTTTTGAGTATTTTGGATCTCTTGGAAGAATTTCTTTGCCATCTCATCTGGATCAGCCATACTTTTTCCTTCCTTGGATTTTGTACTTTTACCTTCAACTGGAGGTTTGATCAAAATTTCTTTATTCTTTTCTCGCTGCAAATATCTTTTTTCTCTCTGACTGAGTTGCATGTGACCATAAATTTTGACATGCAACTGATTAGAAGCAACATGCAACCACAAAATATGACATGCAAGATCTGGGTAGTTGTCAAAACTGACATGCAAGATCTGGGTAGTTGTCAAAACTAACATGCAAACTTCTACAAACTCTCAGGCTGGCAAGATCATGGCTCTGATACCACTGAAATGTCCTTTTTTTTATTTTACATGATATTTCAAGCCTCAAATCATATTTTTAAAACCAAACAACCAATATTACAAAGATCCACCAATTTCTCAAATAAACCCAAATTGGGTATGTCTGAAATAGTGCCAAAAAACTTCACAACTTCACAAATTATTAATAAATCTGAAAATGGAAATTTTTATAGAAATTTTAGTAGCATAACAGCCTACAAAATGAAATTTTCAGATCTGTATAGCCTTTACACAACAGCTCACAAATGTAGGACAAAAACTATGCTCATCGGGCTCCCGAAATTAACACAAAAATGCCCGGAAACACCACAAAAACACTAATAATCTATCTCAGAAGTTTAATCACGTCCCAATACATATATTCAGCTCTATTTTAACATCTTAAAGTCTAAAATATAGCAGCAACCCAAACTGATATGAAATACTCAACTGAAAACACCAAACTCATACCAAAAAACACACCCAAAAACTCACAAATCTGCACTGTTCAGCACAAAGGCAAACTCTGTATGAGCATGCACATGGAATGGCTTCAAACTACCATCCTTAGCCTTCTTGGAAATCTGCAAACTCCCATTCTTGGGTCTCCCTGGAAACTTACAAACTCCCGTTCTTGGGTCTCCTTCTCCACAGGTTTGGCAACCTCTGAAGAATAACAAGGAAATGAGCAAAATCAAGTTCTAGAATGAGCCCAAAATGCCTCCAAACCCCTTAAAAGAGGGCATAACCCTAACTCACATCCAAGAGGGGTTAATAAAATATAATTTAATAATAATTTTTATTTATTAGTCCATTGGTTTCCAAAGATTAGCCCCTTTTGCCGAAACTTCACCTTTTTGGAGCTTGCCTGCCTTAGCAAAGTTTATTATTTTTTAATTATTTGAAAAGGGGACATGACAACATTAAATTACCTAATTTAAAAATTTATTTAATTGTACTAAAATAATAAATTTACATCACTCACTTTCACATAAAACATCACAAAGCAAGATCATCAGGGTTACATCTATCAAGATGACTTACAGAAATCTATTGGAAGAGGAACTACACAAAGCTTCATAAGTCTTCAATTCTAAAAGTATAAAAGGACCTGGGACTATGTGGGGTTGTGAAGCTTCACAACTTTGAAACTCCACAAATACACAATAATGGACTTTAGGAGATGTAAAACATTATGGAGTTGTAAATCCTTATAGCTCCATAGCTCTGCAAGTGCAAATACATTTTAGAGGAAGAAAGAAAAGACCTAGAACATGCCAAAAATAGAAATTAAAAACTAAGTCGATAGACCCAGACCTTGCTAGGCAACCCAAGAGACTTCTTAAATATAAAGATCACTTGAGATTGGCCATCATCTGATGGACTAAAAAGGAACAAATCACAATGTAGAGAGGTAAAAAAGAAAAAAAAAAGTCCCAATTTGCGAAGTAAAAAATGGGGCATGTGTTGCGGAACCACAATGTATCATTTCCCATATTGATCAGTTGATACATTTATGCTTTTAATAAATTCAATAATCTTTTCCTTATAAACCCATTGGTTAGAATTTTTGTTAGCTACTTCATCTAATAAGGTTTCCTCACTTATAAAAGTACCATGAATTATTATAGGAGCATTTAATTGTTTCTTTTATATTAAGGACCTTCCATAAGATTTTTGAGATAATGTTAACCTAATTACAAAAAAAATGTTTGGTCGATATTATATTTCCCTATACTTTGTTATTTGATGTCAACCTTGATATTGGAATATTTTGAAGTGGAAGTTATGTTTCTAGGATCAATTGTTGTTATAGAGGATGCAACTCTATTAAGTGGTACTAATGATTTTGGTGTTGATTATACACTATTGCATTATTGAAAAGTGCTTGGACCCCCATTGATTGTAATTTCCTATCCATTATACTAGAGGAACTTCGAATATTGATGAAATGTAGAGGGTGCTACTTGTATTAAATGTATCCAAGGCCTTCCCTAAAGAATTTTGTATGCAAGATCCATGTCAAGCACTTGGAAAATAACATCCTTGATTACTGGGCCAAATCTTATAGGTAGAATAACTGAACCTTTGGATGCCCTCTCTTATTCATCATATGCATTAAATTTGATTTATTTTTTCTTTGAATCTATGACATTTTTTAGAAAATCCAAATGCAAGGACTAGATTTAAGGTGTAGATATTAAAGCCATCTCTTCCATCTATGAGAACTCTTGTGATCTTGTAATTTTGTATTAGGACCTTAATGTAAAGTAGAGAATTATGGATTGATTGATAGAAAGGTAATCATGTTTAGTGAAGGATAGGTAACATGGAGTGGTTAAATGTCCCACCATATCTTAGAATTGAGCTTGGTCAAGATCAACATGGACATTGATTTTCAATAGAGCCTTATCTAGGATATCTTTGTGGGTTGGCGACAAACAAAAGAGATATAATATGGAGATACAAGAAGGTATTTAATTTAATTTAATTTTAAATTTTATATTAATTTGATACATTAGAAGTAGACTTGGGTGAATAGGTAGACTTTCTCTATGAAGTTTCTACTTTGGATGATACACCTTTAAGGGTAACCTTTGATTGACCATGAGTGGTAGCAGTATCAGGCTTCAACTCTTTTATTTTTCATAATAGAAATCACATTATTATAGGAATCACATTCAAAAATATGTTTTATATACTTATTGTTTAAGTGAAAAATAGAAGAGGTTAATGAATTGACTAATATAAACTATGTCAAGTGAATTCATTAACTAACCATTTTTACCCTAGCATTCAACACAGGAGAAAAAAGGTTGTTCTAAACATAACTCTCAATATAACCCAAGTTAGATTAGAATAAACCAAAAGGGATAAAGGGATTCCAATGCTAAACCCAAATTATACCAAGGAAGTAAGCAATCAGGTCCTCTTTCATGCAATATAGGATTTGATTAAAGATGCGTAAATGTAAATGTGCAATTGAGCTAATTGATTTAATGAGAGGAGTAAAATATATCTAGGTGCTAAATATATGCAACCAACCCAATTAAGATATGAAAATAATTCTAGATGAAAAGGTGAGATGAATGATATACTACTCACCTTGAAATGTACAGTGGAATATGCCTTTTGCTCCAAAAATAGTGGATTTGAACTAGTAACACAACTTTTGACTATAGATTCATGATCCTAACTAAAACCCTAGTAAATCTTATTTTTCTTTGGGCCTCAAGAAGATGTTGAACTAGTGCTAATGTGTGTGGAAAATTTATGAAAAAGTCACTATATTCCCAGGACATAGTAGCAAAGTTAACCTAACTTTTTAGAAATGTTTCAGTAAATCTTTTCCACATATGTGGTAATAATTAAAGATCTATGTTAGGATTAGAGAAACATAAATTAAAAGTACATACATATATAACCAATATCATAAACAAATAAATTAAACAAAAGAGAACTGATGCAGGAGCATCCTGGGTGTAAGAGCAATCTTGCATCACCAAAAAATATTATCTTTTTAGTCTTTTCTCTTTTGATAAGGACTAGTAGATAGGGTGATTACTATTTATGGGAACTTTTTTTTTTTAATAAGTTTTTCATATGAGCTCAGAATGTTCTCATTTTTAATAGGAAGGTTTGTTTTAGAGTTGTAAGCCTACTGTAAAAATCTCATTGCTCCAACTTAAGTATCAAAGAAGTTATTGTAGATTTTTAGTGGAACATTTTGCAGAAAAATCTTCAGCTCACTATTGGAGGCTTTAGAGTGCCCATATGTGGTCTAAAAACTCAACAAAAGGGTGCTTGCACCATTTCAAGCCTATAAATCAGGAGCTGGTGTTTCTGAAAAGTGGTTATAATAACCAATCAGAGCAATGGTTCAAGAGTTATGGCCTTTGAAAGTTGGGCTACCTGAAATGTTTAGAATAATTGTCAAAGATGTATTTGGTCAACTCTATATATATTGTTAGGGTTTGTCAGCCCTAGGTATTAAATTTCATTGTCTAGAACCTTCCCAGGTGGCATAAAATTGCCTACTTAAGAAAGGCCCCAACATTGTCTATGATAACTCAGGGTGATAGTTTGCAACTTGTCTTGTAGATTATTGTAATGAAGTCACCCATGTGGGTTATCATATTGTACTTGTGAATTCTATAATTTTGCATTTGTGGTGCAATTAAGAAGTCCATATTTTGTTCTCACATTTGTTGTTGTTTCTTTGTTTCTATTATGGTTTATGGTATTAAGGGGAGCACCCTCCATCAAGTGGTATCAGAGCTAGAGGTCTTGAGTGTGTGGATAGATCATTGACTATGAGGCAGTTCACATTGGGACCATGGTTTGGGCTAAGTATATGGACATATTGTCAATTGTGAGGTAATTTGCACTAGGGTTTTAGTGGAAGTGTGAAAATGCCTCCACAAAGAGAGCATGGCAGAAGAGTTATAGGTGTTACACCTGAAGGTTTCTAAGCCCTCCAAAGACAAATGTAGGCATTAGAAGATCAAATGCGTATATGAATAAATATTCTTGTAAGAAATGAAAGTGAGGATGAAGTAGAAGAAAATACCAAAGCAGAGGCAATTTTAAACCCAGAGGAAGACATAAGTTTGAAGTTCCCACATTTTTGTGAAATCTTAACCCAGAGGAGATGATCGATTGGATCAATGAACTAGAGTACTTTGAGTATGAAGATATTGATGATCTTGATAGGGTCAAGTTTTCCAAGGCAAAACTGAAGGAAAATGCAAAGATCTAGTGGCAGGAGGTTCAACTAAAACAAAATAGGAAGGAAAAGGACAAAATCACCAAATGGGATTGAATGATAGCTAAAATAAAGTGATAATTCATTTCCATGGATTATGAGTTTGATCTATTGAAAAAGATACAAGGGATGAAGCAAGAAAGAAAATCTATTCAAGAGTATACCAAAGAGTTCTACCGAGTTCTCATTAGAACTGGCCATGTAGAAGCTAATAAGGAGAAAGTGGTCTGTTATATTAATGGGTTAAGGCCAAGTATTTAGGACAAGTTGAGTCTAGTTCAAAGGAATAGTATTGAGGAGACATACCAGTTTTTCCTAAGAGTTGAGGAAAAATTGAGCAAGAAGTTTGACAACAAGAATAGTGGAAGAGGTTGCGGTGGAAAACCTAGCAAATGATCATATGATGGCTATAATGATGATTAGAAGAATAAGGATGGGGCTAGAAGTAGTAGTCAAAACCAAAAGGGAAATAATTCCAATCATTTCCATGATTAGAACAATATAGATTAGAGAGGAAGATGTAGAGGATAAGAATCTAGAAGATGAAGCTTCTATGGGAAATGTTTTCACCTAGCGCCAAGGATAGATTTAAGAGCAGAAGGCCAAGCCAGAGTTTCACATGTTGATGAAGATGCCAGATCATCACATTCTAAAGATGTTGCAAGAGGAGAAGTTTTAGTTAATAGAAGAATCTTGTTAAGTGGTGAGAATGAACTTGATCAAAGAAAGAGCTTGTTTCACACAAGGTACAAATGTGAAGATAAGTGTTGTAATGCGATCATTGATGGTGGAAGTATTCACAATATGGTGTCAGAAATGATGGTCTCAAAGTTGAAGCTAAAGAGATAGAAACACCTACATCCATACCTTATTGCTTGGGTGCAAGATGACCACAAGGTCATGGTCAATGAGCAGTGCTCAGTGAAGTTCAAGATTCGAAGCTACCAGGATGAGGTACTATGTGATATCATACCTATGGACATATGTCATATTGCTAGGTAGGTTGTGGTAGTTTGATAGGAATGTTGTGCACAATGGGCGAGAAAATACCTACACTCTGACCAAAGATGGAGTAAAACATAAGTTAAAGTCATTGAACGATAAAGAAGAAAAGTTATGTAGTATTACCAGAATATTTTTTTTTTATGGAAAAGAATTTCTCAAAGGTATGAAGCATGAGCATACATGTTTTACTATAATTCCTAAAGATAGTAAAGAAGAATTAGAGGAGGTACTTGTAGAAGTTGTAGACATGTTGTGAGAGTTTTCTAATATTGTATCAGATAATGTACCTGATGGATTCCCCCAATGAGAAAGCTCAGTCGCCAGATGGATTTGGTTTCAGGAGCCAGTTTCACAAACAAGGGAGTGCACAAAATGACACCAGTAGAAAGTGAAGAGTTGAACAGGAAAGTTCATGAATTGTTACAAAAGGGGTTGATTTGAGTGAGTTTGAGTCCATGTGTTATACCAACTATATTAGCACCAAAGAAGAATGGAGAATGGACGATGTGCACATATTCTCGCACTATCAACAATATTATGATCAAGTACAGATTTCCATTGCTAAGGATGGATGAGATTATGGACTATTTGAGTGGAGCTGAGTATTTCACAAAGATAGATCTAAAGAGTGGGTACCATTAGATTCATATTAGAGAAGGTGATGGGTGGAAGACTATTTTCAAGATCAAAGAAGGATTGTACAAGTGGTTAGTCATGTCTTTTGGGCTAACTAGTGCACCAAGCACTTTTGTGAGGCTCATGAATGAGGAACTAAAGGAGTTTTTGGGTAAGTTTTCCATTGTTCACCTACATGATATTTTGATCTTTAGTAAGACACTAGAAGAGCACTTGATACATATTCACAAGGTATTTGATAAGTTGAGGGAAGAAAAGTTGTTGATAAACTTGACGAAGTGCAATTTTGTGAAGAAGTTGGTGTACTTGGGATTTGTAGTCTCAGAAAAAGGTCTAAAGATGGACCTAAAGAAAGTGAAGGCTATCCTTGAATGGCCTACTCCAACGAGTGCGATAGAGGTAAGATCTTTTCATGGACTAGCTAGTTTTTATAGAAAATCCATAAGAGGTTTTAGCAATATCTGTGAACCTCTGACTAAAATAATGAGAGGGGATAGGAAAGAATTTAAGTGGACTGTAGGAGCATATAAGAGTTTTAATCTATTGAAACAAAAAGTTACTGAGTAGCCTGTTTTAACACTTCCTGATTTTAACCAGGTGTTTCAAGTAGACCATGATGCTAGTGGTATTGCAATAAGAGTTTTTTTAAGCCAAGAAGGTAGACTTGTTTCTTATTTCAATGAGAAATTGAATGATGTAAAAAGAAAATATTTTTTCTATGATTAGGAATTTTATGCTATAGTTCAAGCATTGAAGGAGTGGAGACACTAATCATCAAGCTTTGCAATATTTGAATAGTCAAGGAAAATTGAACCAAAGGCATTTGAAGTGGGTTGAGTTTTTGCAAAGTTATACTTTTTTTTTGAAACATAGGAGTGAGAAGTCTAACTGAGTTGCATATGCTCTTAGTAGAAGACAACTTTTGCTAACAAAAATGTAGATAGAGGTGGTTGGGTCCAAAGAACTTAGTACTTTGTATCTAGAAAATCCTAATTTTGGTAAAGCATGGAGGGCTTGTATAGAACCTATTACACTTGGTAGGACAGCGTGGTTCGATTTCATGATCTAGGATAGTATGTTGTTTAAAGGAAGCTAGTTGTGCCTTCCCATAAGTTCAATGAGAGAGAATCTCATCAAGGAGAAGCATAGTGGATGATTGGCTGGACATTTTGATAGAGATAAGACCATTACTTTGGTTGCTAAGAATTATTATTTTCCACAGTTACAACAAGATATAAAAAAGTTTATACAGAAGAGTATGTTAGATGGTGAAAGGAGTGAAGCAAAACACAGGGTTGTATTAGCCCTTACCTATACTAGAGAAGCTGTGGGAGGATGTCAACATGGATTTTGTTCTTGGATTATCAAGGATGAAGCATGGGCATGATTCTATTTTTGTGATGGTTGATAGGTTTTCATAGATGACATATTTTATTCCTTGCAAGAAGACTAGGGATGTTGTTCATGTGACAAAGTTGTTTTTCAGAGAAGTGGTGAGACTACATGGTCTACCAAAGAGTATAATTTTAAATTGAGATACCAAATTTGTTGTGTATATTTGGCATACATTGCGGAAGAAGTTGAAGACAAATTTGAAGTTCAGTTCATCACATCATCCACAGACTGATGGATAGATAGAAGTTGTGAATCATAGTTTGGGAAACTTGTTGCAATGCTTGGTTGGAGATAAACCAAACGGATGGGATATGATTTTAAAATAGGTGGGATTTTCATATAATAATTTTTTCAATAGGAGCATAGGTAAATCACCATTTCAAATTGTATATGGGAGTAGTCCTAGAAATGCTTCTGAATTGAGGCAGTTGGATAAAGGAGAGATAAGTAGTGCTAAAGTAGAAGAATTTGTTGAACATTTGAAGAACATATATGAGGGGTGAGGAAACACATCATAAAGATGAATACACGATACAAGGCTAAGGTAGATGTGAACATGAGGCATAAGGAATTTCATATTGGAGATGAATTCATGGTTCATTTGAGGAAGGAGCATTTTCTAGTGGGTGCATCAAATAAGCTAAAGATGAAGAAGTTTGGACCGTGCAAGGTAGTGAAAATGCATGATTCTAGAAATGCCTATGAAGTGGAGTTGCTTGCTGAATGGAATATTTCACCAGTATTTAACATTTTAGATTTGACAGAGTATTATGAAGGAGGTGATGGAGATGAAGTTGTAGAAGTGCAGTGGAGTATTCTAGTAGCTAGTTCAGCTACAAAGGAGATTGAGGAGATACTAAATAGTCATGTTGGAAAAAGCACAAGGAAAAATACTTGAGGAATACCTAGTCAAATGAAAGGGGAGGCCAATAGAGGATTCATCATAGCTAGAAAGGGAGGAGGTTAACTATCTTGGTTTTCCTTTGAAGACCTGAGACATGATAGGTTCACTTCTCCAATTACCCTGGGTGTCTAATGTAGGAGCATCCTGTGTGTAAGAGAAATCTTGCATCACATAAAAATATTTTCTTTTCAATCTTTCATATTTAATAAGGACTAGTAGATAGGGTGCTTACTATTTATGGGAACTGGCTATTTTTAATAAGTTTTTCAAATGAGCTCGAAATGTTCTCATTTTCTACAAAAAAGTTTATTTTAGAGTTGTAAGCCTTCTATAAAAATCTCATTGCTCCAACTTAAGTATCATAGAAGCTATTGCAGATTTTAAGAAAGGCCTAAACATTGTGTAGAATAGCTCTGGGTGATAGTTCATAGCTTGTCTTGAAGATTACTGTAATGAAGGAACCCATGTGGGTTAACATATTGTACTTTTGAATTCTATAATTCCGCATTTGTGGTACAAATAAGAATTTCATATTTTGTTCTCGCATTTGATCTTGTTTCTTTGTTTTTGTTATGGTTGATGGTATTAAGGGGAGCACCCTTCATCAAGAACACAAGACAAAAAAATTTAACATGGTTCACCTAATCCATGGGCTACATCCACGAAATAGAAAGTTCAATATTATTATCTAGTGATTTCAACCTAATTACAAATTTCAATCCCTTGAAACTCAATGCTACCACAAGAATCTACCAAATAATCATCACCTTGAAATCCCTAACCCTTATCCATTTATACAAGAGTTGTACTACTTACAAAAGGGGGCTGGAATTGTTAGTGTAGTTTTTTATTTTTCCTATTTTGCTAGGTTTTTCCTACACTTTTAATAATCTCGCCTAGGTTAATAAAGCATGTCTTATTAGGTGAATGGTTGTGAGTTGTCACCTTCCTACATGTGAGCATCCATTAGCTATCTTAGGAAGATACTTTGCTATCTTTAGTCCAATAGATGGTTGCTCCTCATTGGTTGGTGTTGCCACCTCCTCCCTCTTCCTAGCCTATATAAGCATGCTACCTGGCTTGTTTTTGCATCTCTTGTTTTTGCATCCTCTTAATGCTATTTTGCTTCCAGCATTTGCATTACTCTCTTGGAGACTAACTCTATGATGCTATTTTGATTTTGTATCATTTGCATTCATAGTTTAGATATTTACTCTTTGCACTAGTTTTCTAGGTTATTAATCTTATCAGATTCTAACATGGTATCAGAGCTTTTTTATGTGCAAGAGTAGATTTTAGTTTCTTTATTTGAGAGATTCGGGGGGGGCAAATAAACTTTATTGTAGTTTTTTGAAAAATGAGTATGCTCTTCTCTTGAATCTTTGGATGATCCTGAGAATCAGAAAAGTTTTGACAAAAACGGTTTTTTTTGGGGTTTCAATCTCAAATCTGACAACCAACTTGCATATTTGAAGTTTTCAATCAGTATTGCAGATTCAAGCATACCATTGATGGACTTAGGAAGCTGATCCAGCATTTGCATGTCATATTTTGGTTACTGGGGTCATTTTTTAATTTTTGGAGCCATTTTTTACTGTTAAAGGCGTCCAATTTACACTACAGCAGCATCTTTTGTACATCAAAAAGAAAAACATTTTCTGGGTTTTGTTTTCAGCCTCAAAAAACCATCTGGGTATCTTTTAGATTTTGCATGCAAGCTGTATATTTTTTAGAATCGAGCATGAAAGGCTACAGCCATAACCCTCTCCGTTGGCAGTCATAGATTTGAATGTAGTTTTCAAATGTCTCGTTCTTGCTCATACAGACTCCGATTTTGATGATTCTTGTTATGAACTTGGCTATTTTTTTGTGCTCTATCCACTAGTGGAGTTTTTTTTTGATTTTCATGCATGAATTCTTCAAAAATTGTAGATTCTCAGCCGTGACTGTGCACAGTTCTCGTTTTGGAAAATTCAGAGGATCATAACTTTCTCATACGACCTCATATCAAGGTGATTCTTTTTTTCAAAGTGCATGATTTTTCGAGTAAATCGCAGTGGTGCTATTTGTTTCCTTGATTATTGTGCCCAAGTTTCACTTTTAGCATATGCTCTTCATGAGGAGGTCCTATCAGTTTTTCTTTCGTAACTTGAGCATACGAATGTATTTTTTTGATCCAAAAAATGCGTCGAAAAGCTGGTTCTAAGACGAAGATGATGGTATAGGTTTTTTTTTATTTTTGCTACAGTCTAGTTGCCTGTTTTGGCAGTCAAAGCCAGATGTTCTATTTTGCCTTTCGAGAGCCATATCTCGCTCATTCAGACTCTTTTCTGGGCTCACCAAATATCATTGGAAAGCTGGTTCTATGAGTTATTCAATTGCAGAGGTTTTTTATCCATATTCTGCTCTAGGTTCTTTCTCCTTCGAGTTTTGCACTTTCGCACTCTGGCGGATTACTTGGATTCTACAGGTCCTGGAATCTTTTCTTCTGTTCTTTTGGCTCACTCTTCTTTCTGACTTCTGAGCATTGTATGCTTCTATTCTATTGCATTTATTTTTCTGTAAATGCACTGAGATAAAGTGCCTTCTGTTGCATATCTGAGATCTTGTACACCTTGTGTTTGTTTGTACTCACACTCAGTTATAAAGTGCCATGGGGGGTCATGATGTTTTGCCATTTTGTGCTCATCCACCTTTGTCAAGTGAATTATTCTTCCATGACATTAGCCCATGCAGTGTGTCGGTGACACCACCCTTTATCCTATGCTTGTACTTCTATTACTCTATTGGTGTTCCTGATTCTTCTTCTTGCAGATGTTTTTGGCATTGCATTTCAGTGCTCCTGTCACCCCTCTCCCTGTTCAGCATTATGGGGGGGTTCACCTATTGGCTCTATTGCTTCCTTGGTTCGGTTGAGTGATCTACGTATTCAATTTTTGTTCCTATGTACTAGGCGGATGCAGTGGCTAGGCACCTATGCATTTCGGTGAGATGGTTCATCTACTATATAGACACTCATTCATTCCTACCTTTGGAGGTCACCTCTTCGATTGATCAGCTCTTCAGACTTTGTCTTCTCTACTTGGTCATGCACTATTTCAGTGGGGGTTCGAGCAGTTTCTTCTGACAGTGTTTGCAGCTTCATGCTTCGGAGATGGTTCATGCTCTTTTTTGTTCCTCTCTTTGGGACATTTCCTAGATTGGAGGCTTAGTTTCCTTCATCTAGTTCTTTTTCTTGTATTGGGTACCTAATCAGGCCTTGTTGCCGGGACCCATTTCTACATCCACCTAAGCTTCGCTTATGGGGGGGTGTTAGTGTAGTTTTTTATTTTTCCTATTTTGCTAGGTTTTTCTTACACTTTTAATAATCTCACTTAGGTTAATAAAGCATGTCTTATTAGGTGAATGGTTGTGAGGTATCACCTTCCTACATGTGAGCATCCATTAGCTATCTTGGGAAGATACTTTGCTATCTTTAGTCCAATAGATGGTTGCTCCTCATTGGTTGGTGTTGCCACCTCCTCCCTCTTCCTAGCCTATATAAGCATGCTACCTGGCTTGTATTTGCATCTCTTGTTTTTGCATCCTCTTAATGCTATTTTGCTTCCAGCATTTGCATTACTCTCTTGGAGACTAACTCTATGATGCTATTTTGATTTTGTATCATTTGCATTAATAGTTTAGATATTTACTCTTTGCACTAGTTTTCTGGGTTATTAATCTTATCAGATTCTAACAGGAATAAGTTTATTACAACATGTCAATCCCTTAAAAAAAGCCAAAAAATAGCCCCAATATTTTTTTCCTCAAGGGCGAAGCCCCCAAACCCTTGCTCAAGACTCAACCCAACTATGAACCCTAACAAGGATACATGGAAGGTGTATAGTACTTACCTAATTAGTCACCACAAGCTAATAATTTTCCACTTAGAGACTAATCCTATAGCAATACCACTACCCTATGATACTCTCATAGGATCAAACCACCCTAGACTCGATCGTTCATTTATTTTGTTCAATCTAGAAGACCAACTGAAGCTGGAGAGGATTTCAACTTCTTCCTTTTCACTTTCTTTGTAAATATATTTGTTCGATTATTATTGCATGTATTTTTTCTACTTTAACTATCCATCATCGAAAAATGGCCAAATGAAATGGTATTGTAAATGTATGTATTTTCTCTTTGAAAGTAAAGTAGAATTTTTGGCAAGATGAATGACATTATGACTGCCTATATACATATAATTTCCTCTTTATGAATGTCCTAATTATTCCATTAAGAATTGAATTCATATCATCTCCTTGGCTGCCTCTACAAGAGCAACATAATTTTCCTCTGTAGTGGATAAAACATTCACCTTTTGTAATCGAGAAACCCAACCCAATGTTGCCCCACCAATAATAAATACATATCTTGTAGTAATATGCCTAGTATCTAGATCCCCTAGCAAATTTGAGCCAACATATCCCTGTAAATCAATATTAGAGCCCCCAAAATGTAAACATTTACTAGATATTTCTCTCAAATATCTAAGAATCCATTTCACTACATTTCAATGCTCAATCCCAGGATGACTCGTATACCTGCTAACAACTCCCATAGAATGCATAATATCTAGTCTATTACACACCACGACATACATTAAGTTACCTACAGCTAAAGCATAATGTACCTTGAACATTTTATCCTCCTCTTCTAGTGTCTTTCAACACATCTCCTTGATTAATTTCAAATGACTAGGCAAAGGTGTGTTGACAACTTTGGCATTCTCCATATAGAAATATTGCAACACCTTCTCACTATAATCAACCTGGGATAATAATTTTCTTCTATTGTGTCTATCTCTACAATTTTCATACTAAGGATATGTTTTTCTACCCCTAGATCCTTCATAACAAATGAGTGTGCTAACTGTTGTTTCAATCCCTTAATGTGATTCATGTTAGATCTACCTACAAGCATATCATAAACATATAAACAAAAAATAATGTAGTTTTTATTATCCAACCTCTTAAAATAAACACAATGGTATAAATGGCATTGATTGTTTCTATTCTCATACATAAAATTGTCAAATTTAATATACCATTGCAGAGGTGGTTACTTCAAGCCATATAATTTTTTCTTCAATCTGCACACTAAATTCTCCTTACGTGTGACCTCAAATCCTTGTGGTTGTCCCATATACATTTCTTCATCCAAATCACTAAGAAAATATTTTTCTAACATCAAGCTAGTCCAAGTGCAATTATTTAGCAATCACAATACTTAAAATAATATGAATAGACATCATTTTAACAACTAGAGAAAATATCTCATCAAAATCAATACCCTTTTTCTATGCAAATTATTTTACAACTAACTTATATTTAAATATTTTATTACCTCCATCCTCTTCTTTTAGCCTATAAACCCATTATTTTGCAATGCCCTTTTACCTATGGGAAACTTGCATAAATCCCAAGTTTGATTTTTCAACAAGGAGTCTATTTCTTCTATCATTGCAAACTCCCATTGAAGCTTTGTATCCACCTGCACATCTTCATAATGACATTTTAGTTCATCTGCATCTATTGATAAAATAGAATATGAAGAGGGAGACAATTTTTCTAAAGGTCTACTGAGCCTTGTTGACCATCTAACAATCATAGGGATTTGATGTATTTGTTGTTGTTATTGTTGTTGTTGTGGAGCATAAGGAACTAGTGAAACATCATCTTTTGGAGTATCATTGAGTCTTACATAATCATTTTTTTTTCTCATGCACATATATTTGTACAACCATTCCTCATTGAATATGACATCCCTACTTACAATTTTATGATTTTTGAAAATCTCAATGTCTATTGCTAAATTCATCAATGCTATATCCAACAAATACACATTTCTTGGGTTTAACTTTCAACTTGGTTCTATTTTCATAATCTATATGTGCAAATGCTTCACACCCAAAGGTTATGAGAAAAGAATAACTCACTTTCTTATTAGTCCTACTTCCTCTAGAATACCACAACCCAAATAAGTAGTAGGACCTGCATTGATTAATTATACAACATTATTAACAAACTCTTCCCACATGTTTAAGGTATTCCAACTGCAACCTCATGCTCCTTGTATGCTCCATTATTGTCCTATTCATGTGTTCAACCACTCCATTTTCTTGTGGATTCCTTAGGAAAAACTTTTTCCTACAAATTCTTTTAGAGGAATAATGATCTTCAAACTCTTTTTTGTAATACTCACCATTATTATTAAATCTAAGATATTTTAATCTTTTATTAGTCTCATTCTCAACCAAGCTTTTCCATTTCTTAAAAGTTTAAAATACAATAGATTTATATCTAAGGAAATAAATCTATATTTTCATAGTTGCATCATCAATGAATGTAACATAATACAAAGATCAACCAATGGAAGATACTTGAGCTGGTCCCCATACATTTGTATGCACAGGCTCTAATTTCTCATTTTTATTTTCCTTCCCACTATTCACAAAACTCACTCTCTCTTTTTTTCCATACACACAACTTTCATAGAAATCCATATTTGTTAACCCCAATTAATAATGTTGTTAACTTATGTATAAGAGTCATATCAATTGTTATGGTGTCATCAATGTTAAGTCTTATTTGGCTAGACATTATTCTAATTTAATAAAGTGCCATATCATTTGATTAATGTAGAGGATTTGAAGAAAGTATGATGATGTAAGTGTTGATAAGTGTGTGGTATTCAATGGGCACTTGAATGAGTTAGACACTAATAATATAATGTGTGTTTGATTGTTTTACATGATTTGACTAAGTATTTGAATCATGTATAAGAAAGATTGTTTTAATCTATGAGTGAAGGAACATGATATTAACTGAGCTACTACAATTATCACTGAGCACCTAAAGTAGAAATGAAGAAAGTGTAGTGTCAACCAAGCAATTTCAGTGCTAAGCAAGTTTAGTGTTGACCGATCAAGATGTAATGTTAACCAAGCATGAAAAGGAAGAACAATTTAAGAAAATATTTAATCTAAGGCTAACATTTGATAAAAATAAAAATTATTTGAGAAGTTTCAAAGATAAGGATGAAGTTTTTCATGAGATCAATGGCTAGAGAAATTCAAAGAAAATTTGATGAAGGAGATTTAACAATTGGAAATGAAACACAAAGTTCAAGGTGGAAGTACATTTCTTGAGCATCTATGTTTAATAAACATGAACTTGATAAAGATCTAACAATTATGAGTAAGTGAAAAAACCTAGAATATTCTAAAGGAACGACAATTTTCTCTATTTAAAGGATGAACACAATGTTAATTATTGTTGATTATGTTGATTAAGTTGATGCTGAAGAAATGGAAGAAATAAGGAGATCCAAGTAGAATAGTATTGTGAAGATCAAGAAAAGGAAGTGCTAAATTGATGTGTGAAGTGTGTGACTTAGCTAGTAAGAGATCATAAGAAAAATATTGAGCGATATAGAGATCTGAATAAGAAAGGTTGTGTTAAACCTAATAGATCATTTCATTTTTACTCTCTAGTCATTGTAGCAATGAAATATCATAGTCGAGTGGACCTAAAAGTCTTTTGAAATCCAACATGGTAACATTCTATTGAATATTTTTTAAGTCCTTTAGAGTAGTCCATTCTTTAGAGGTTTCAAAGAATGAACAAGATCTAGAAGATCTTTGATGAAAATCCAATAACAAGGTCACATTGACAATGTGTATGTACCATTTAACAAGGTTGGCTCTAAACAAAGATCACTTTAGAAGAGTGAAAATTTTGGGTTGTCAGTTTCTAGATGGTTTTTCCCTTATAGGGTTTCCATGTTAAATACTTTTGTCAGATTGTGTGGATGTTTATGATGTTGTAAGTTTATTTCATGTTTATTATTTTATCATTGCAATTTGGTATAAGATAGAAGATAACTCTAATACTTGGTATGTTTAGAAAAAGGATCACAAGGGCTATAAGGACAAATGTAAGTAGTCATGCTACATTGTTGAGATGGAGCACACCAAATCAGATTTTGATGATGAGATTGAAGGTGAAGAAGTGGTATATGTTGTTGTTAAAGAAGAATCAGAATAGGAAACGTATGAGGAAGAAAAATATCTTATTTCTCATGTTAGTAAAAGTGATATATGGATTATTGATAGTGGATGTTCACATCACATGACTGGTGATATTAGTAAGTTTGATAAGTTAGAAGAATATAAAGTTGAAACTATTAAAATTAGAAATGATGTTCCATGTCCTGTGAAAAGGTAGAGGACCATTGATGCCAAATGATAAATTAAGATCTGATGATGCTTATTGTATTCAAGTACTAGAATATAATTTGTTGACTATTGCATAGATGAATAAAAAAGGTCAAAAGTTGGAATTTCAAAACATGATGATGAAGATCTATGGTGATGATGATAAAAACTTGATTGGTAATGGAGAGAAAACTAGAGGTAACTTATTTTACCTAGATCATACTATTATTACATGCCTATCTACTAGAATTGAAGATCTATGGTTTTCTCCTAAGAGACTTTGTCATGTAAATTTTTAGAATATGGTCAAATGAGTAAAAAAGAAGAAAGTGAGAGGCTTTCCAAACCTGCATAAATCTAAAAATGTTGTATGTAAGCAATGCCAACTCAATATGATGACTAATTAAATTTTTTCAAGTAAGACACATTCATACAATGACATTCTAGAGTTGGTACATGATGATTTGTGTGGATCTATGAAACTTGAGAGTTACTATGGAGATAGATATTTCATACTATTTGTTGATGATTCTTGTAAAATGATGACAATTATGCTTTTGAAGTTGAAATATAATGCTTTAAAAACATTCAAGTGTTATAAGGAATGAGTTAAAAAAGAAACTGGTAAACAATTGAAATGTTTGAGATCTAATAGAGGTGGTGAGTTTATGTCTGATAAATTCACTAACTTTTGTGTTGAGCACAGAATTAAGAGACCTCTATCTGCATTAAGGACACCATTATAGAATGTGATCATAGAGAGAAGAAATAGATCCATTGTTGGTTATGCTAGAACACTACTAATTGATAAAGGAGTTACATAAATATTTTGGAGAGAGGTTATAAGCACTTTTGTTTACCCTCTCAAGTAAGTTCAGTTGAAGAAAGGAACAAACAAGATACCATATGAACTTTGTGTTGGAAATAGAGATGGAGTAACGAAGAGGGAGGGGTGAATCAGTTACCACAAAAATAAATCCACAGAACCTTAGATGTCTTAAAATATAGTTGCTACTAACACTCAGTAACTACACAAATATATGTCGAAACTTGATAGATGTTCTGTTAACTTATTAAGCATTTAAAGTGATTAACATGCATGCATAAATGAAATAACATAAACACAAGAGACACCAGATTTAACGTGGAAACCCAATATGGGAAAAACCACCAAGTAACTAGTCACCAATTTTCACTCTTCTGAAGTGAGCCCTGTTAGGAGCCAACCCTGTTAAAGGTTACAAAACACACTGTTAGGTGTGACCCTATTAGAGGATTTAATCACCTTGTAAGGAGTGGCCTAGTTGGAGGTCTTAAGAACAATTCAACTAAATTGTCACCTTGTTAGAGGATTTACAAAATGGTTGTTAAACCAACTCTGTTAAGAGATTTTGAATCACTGTTACAATGATTAGAAAGCAACAATGAAGTGATCTGAAATATATGCAACTTATCTTTGTTGAATACAAATCTTTGTTCTACTTCACTGGATCCTCACTGATCGAATACAACTTTGCAGCTCCATAAGGATATCTAATCCTTCCACAACATTTGCTCATATATTCAATATTCGCTCATTCCATTTACATCCATACATTCGCACTCTTATGCATCCACACTCTTCATATATATGAATTCACAATTTGACCTTTCATATATACCTTACAGATTGTCAAGTCAGCTCAATTACAAGTTACAACAACTGAAAAACATTAAATCAGTCAGCTGCAAACATTGCACAAAACAATTAAACTTAATTCTTTAGAACAATAAAATTCTTCGTTGCCCGACCCAGCTCGGTGACCACTGCTCTAGAATGGTTTCCCCAGTGTTAACCAAGTGAAGCTCGGTAAACACTGCAAACCTTGCAACTTCCTTCGGAGACTGAGTTAACTTGGTAAACACTGACCTTCCTTCACTTACCGAGTGAGCTCGGTAAAAGCTAACTTTCTCTTCGATGACCAAGTGAACTTGGTAGACATTGACTTTCCCTTTGTTAACCTTGGGAGCTTGGTTAACATTAACTTTCTGCTACAAAATCCTTTGA
The DNA here is from genome assembly GCA_028749045.1 of Cupressus sempervirens. Classification (NCBI taxonomy): domain Eukaryota; kingdom Viridiplantae; phylum Streptophyta; class Pinopsida; order Cupressales; family Cupressaceae; genus Cupressus; species Cupressus sempervirens. Next base: position 279,751,829 of record CM053792.1, on the reverse strand, counting down.
TGCCCAAGTGAGCTCGGTAAGAGCTAACTTACTTTGTAATGTTCAAGAATGCTCGGTAGTCACTATAAATTGCTTTGCTAACCATCTGAGCTCAGTAGACTCTGTCTGATGGCTGATATGACATTTGTGTAACATCATAGACAATACATAATTAACAATTGTATCCAACACTTTGGTATGGTCATACACTAAATGTAAGTTATTTCAAAATATTCAAAAGTGGGTGTTATATTCATAAAGATGAAAGGAATGGGGAGTTTTATGAAAAGGTGATGAAGATATATTCTTAGGTTACTCTACTAGAAGCAAGGATTACAAATATTTGAACAAAGTGACTAACACAATAATTGAAAGTAAAAACATTAGAATTGGTGAGTTTGCAAATAGAATGATGAGGAGAGAAAAAATGAACCTGATGATTACAACAAGTTTTTGTGTGTCTACAATGATACATATGATACTATGCTTGAGCACCAAACCAAGTCATTATAATAGTACACTGAGAAAAAACAAAAATATACTAACCAACAACCTACATTACCTAAACCACAAAAAAAACAATCCAAGTAGAATGTTGAGCCCCCATGGAGTGGAGATAATGTTGGAGATCACAGAGCTTAACTTATCTTAGAAAAGTATGTGAGAAGGAATCATTCACAAAAGTAAATAATTTGAGATAAGAGTGTTGGAATCATGAAAAGAAGTAAGGTGAAGGATGACACATGTTTGATTTATGAATTTGAACCAAGAACTTTGAAAGATGTACTTGATAATGATAACTAGATCAATGTTATGAATGAAGAAATAGATCAAAATGAGAAGAACAATACATGGATGCTTGAACCAAGACTTAAAGAAAAGAATGTAATTGGTATCGAGTGGATATTTACAAATATATTTAATGAGAAAGGATAAGTTGTGAGGAACCAAGCCAAATTAGTTTGTAAAGGTTATGTCCAAGAAGAATGTATTGATTCTAGTGAGACATTTTCACCTATAGCTAGACTAGGAGTAAGCAAATTGTCAGCTTATGAAACTTACAAGAGATTTAAAGTCTATCAAATAGATGTTAAGTTTACATTTCTAAATGAAATACAAGAAGAAGAGATATACATTGAACAACTTGAAGGATTTGTGAAGCCAAATCAGAAGCACTTGGTATGTAAACTAAACAAAGCACTATATGGATTGAAACAACCACTGAGAGCATGGTATGAAAGGTTGTGTTCATATATGATCAAGAATGGATTTGTTAGAAAAAGTGAAAATAGTAACATGTACTTGATAAGTGAAGCTGAAAACATGGTTCTAATAGCTGAAATATTTGTTGATGATATAATATTTGGTGGTAATTGTTTGTTGAGAAAATCATTTTCTAATTATATGAGAAAAGAATTTGAGATGTATATGTTTGGTGAGATTAAATGTTTCATTGGATTACAATTTTATCAAACATAAGGTGGTATATATGTGACCCAATCTAAGTACATCAAGGAGATATTGAAGATATTTGGTATGGATAAGTCAAGGCTAGTTGGAACACCTTTGGTCATTTGATGCAAATTATCTAAGGAAGATAATATCATTGAAGTGAATGAGACACAATACAAATCAATGATTGGGAAGTTGCAATATGTTATATATAGAAGACTTGATATTACACATGTGGTTGGAATAGTTACAAGATTTTTATCTAATCCTAATGAGACACATATAACTGCAATTAAGAGGATATTCAGATACCTAAAAGAAATAGAAGACTATGGACTATGGTATAAATAAGAAGGTGATCAAGAGCTAAGAGTTTATGTTGATGTTGACAAGGTAAGAAATGTTGATGATAGACATAGTATTAGTTGTGGAGCTTTCTTTTTAGTAGAAAGACTAATTATGTGGTTCAGAAAGCAACAAAGTTGTATATCCTAGTCTAGTGCTAGAGTTTAGCATGTTGTTGCTACTATTAATTGTTCAAATATTGTATGGATTAAGCAACTATTTTAAGGTATGCAAGAAGAAGTCACCGAACCTATTACTATCTATTGTGAAAACACAAGTGCAATAAACATATCAAAGAATCATGTGATGCATCTAAAATCCAAGCACATATCTATCAAGTGTCATTACTTGAGGCAACAAGTTAAAGAGAAACAAGTAAGACTGGAGGATGTGAAGTCTAAGGGGAAAATTAAAAATATATTCACACAAATTATTACCTAAGGAGGATTTTGAGAATATAAGAGGAAAGTTATGAGTACTTTCCCTATTCAAGATTCACTAGGGGAAGATGCATGTTGCATCAATTCATGGATTATCATAATATCTTTGTGGAGTTGATGAAGGAGTTCACTCTTTAGGGACTATTTCTTGAAGTTGTGAAAGTGATTGTAATGAAGAAGATAAAATTAGTACATGCAAGGTACAAAGCATAACTGCAAGGTTTTATAGGTTTCTCATTGAGACTTATAGGTACATTTGGAATTTTTGTCAAAGGGGAAGTGATTGAAAGTATGCTTATGAAACAAGAGTGATTGCAAGATTGTTGTCAAAGGGGGAGAGTCATAAATATTCAAGATGATATCCTAAGGGGTAGCATTTTTATAGTTTATTGAAGATGTTTCTTAACAAGAGGAGTACACCAAAAGGGGGTGAAAATGTGGAATTGAATAAACTGATGTTGAACCTATTGTGGAGAACCTAAATGAAGGTAGAGAGCTTAAGATGTGTTGGCATTTGATGTCTCACAATGTAATGTTATGTAATGTAATATCTTATGCATTTATGTGTTATCATCAATTCAAAAGGTTGATATTGTTAGCCCCAAATGATAATGTTGTTAATGTATGTGAAAGAGTCATATTAGTTGCTATGTTATCATTGATGTCAAGCCTTAGTTGGTTATGCATTATGATAATTCACTAGAGAGCCATATCATTTGGTTGATGAAGATTATTTGAAGAAAATATGATGATGTAAGTGTTGATAAGTGTATGGTATTCAATGGGAACTTGAATGAGTTAGACCATGTCAATATAATGTTGGTTTGATTATTTTACATGATTTGATTAAGTTTTGGAATAATGTATAAGAAAGACAATTTGCTTAGTGAATGAAGTAACACCATATTAATCGAGATACTATAGTTGTCACTGAGTAGCTGAAGAAGAAATGAAGAAAGTGTAGTATCAACTAAACAATTTCAGTGTTAACCAAGTCTCGAGTTGACCAAGAAAGATTTAATGTTATATAAAAATAAAAAGGAACAAAAATTTAAGAAAATATTTAGTCTAAGGCCCATATTTGATGAGAACAAAGTTGTTTGAGAAGTTTCAAAGATAAGGATGATTTTTGTTATGAGACCAATGACTGTAGAAATTGAAAGAAGATCTAATGAATGAGATTTAACAATTGGAAATCAAGCAAAAATTTCAAGGTGGAAGTATATTTCTTGAGTATCTAGAATTGAGCATAACACTACTATGAAGATCAAGTAAATGAAGTGCTAAGTTGATGTGTGAAGTGTGGGATTTAGCCAGTAAAAGATTAGAAGATAGAGATTGAGCAACACAGAGATATAAACAAGAAAGGTAGTGATAAACCTAATAGATCATGTCATTGTTACTTTCTAATCATTGTAGCTATAAAATATGTTAACCAAGTGGACCTAATAGTTTTTTGAAATCCTATATGGTAACATTTTGTTGAGTTTTTTGTAAGTCCTTTAGAGAAGGCAATTATTTAGAAGTTTCAAAGAATTAAAAATGCCTAGATGATATTTGGTTAAAAAGCTCTAACAAGGTCACATTAACAATGTGTATGTAACTTTGAACATAGTTGGATCCTAATATAGCTCACTTTAGAAGATTAAAAATTTTGGGTTGTCAATTCCCAAGCGATTTTTCCCTTTATAGGGTTTCCACATTAAATACTCATGTCAAATTGTGTGGATGCTTGTGATGTTGCAAGAATATTTCATGTTTATTATTTATTGTTGCAACTCAGTATAAGTTGGAAGATAACTCTGATACTCGTTATATTAAGTTGACAATTTATTACGAAGTTTATATCAATCTATATTTTGATGTTAGATCTAGCTACTGAGTTAATGATCTAAAAGATTAAAGTGTTTGAATTATTCAAAAGTGTTTTAAAGGATTGAAGGATAGCTAGCTATAGCTAATTCAAACCCCCTCCCAATTATCCAAAAATATTGACACATTTTATACCTGGTGAAAATTTCTTTGAATGAAAGTAATTTCATACTTTTCTCACTCATGTGCCTAAGTTTTTTGTGCCATAGTGTTTGTATCAGAATCTATAATAAATGTTTAATGTTCTTGCTCAATTACACCAACTATTCTGAAACACTAATTTTTCTTTGAAATAATTAAAACAAAAGAAACAATATGACTTGTACAAATATATAAGGTTCCTACTTTCACACCTTTTTCTCCAACTAAGGAACCTTTTCAAACCTTCTAATTTTCATTATTAAAAGTGGTTGTACAACCCTCATCACCCAGTTTCCCTAGTGAAATTAAATTCTATCTCAACTTGGGAATATGTATTACCTCTTGTAGTAGCAAATGATTCCCATTTTGCAACTTAATCTTAATTTTTTGCTTTTCAACAATCTATTAGGGTTCATTATCTCCAAAACAAACTAGCCCAAAATCCCCTTGAACATGATCAAGAAAATATTATCTAAGGAGTGTAGCATGAAATGAAGCCCCTAAATCTAAAACTCATGAATCATTAACATTTTCTAAGGAATCTAGTAAAGCATTCTCTTTGGATTTACTATTTATCATATTTTCCTCCTTGTTTCCTTCTTGTTTGTCTCTTTCATTCTTCTTTTGAGATCAACAATCTTTCTTCTTATGACCTGGTTTCACACAGCACCAACAATCTCTTGGTCCTATGGATTGAAACCTCTTTCCCTTTTTTTTTCGCTTGATTTTTCACAATTTCTAGAATTATTTCCACTTATTCAATCTACCTTTTATTTGCGTGTTCAAGACACTTCTTGATGTAGATCCATCGAAGATTTTCCTACAAGTTTTCTCACTCTAAATAACACCAATAACATCATTAAATTTTAGGGCATTAGAACTAGAAACAAAGTTACTCAAAACCTTTACCAAGTCATTTCAATTTTTAGGAAAAGAACACATAATCAAGAGAGACCTAATTTCTTCATCAAAATTAACATTTATAGAAGCTAAGTGACTAGAAATCATATTAAACTCATTCAAATGATTATAAACATATCTACCTTCTACCATATTCATATTAAATAAATGCTTCGTGAGAAATACCATGTTTGAAATGGAAGGCTTTTTGTATAGCTTTGTTAGGTTTTGAATCATCTCTTCAGTCGTCTTCTCTTTCATACTATTAAATGCCACAAATTATACCAAACATAAACAAATACTTTTAAGTGCCTTTCTGTCCAAAGCATATCATTCCTTGTTTGACATATTTGTGTCTTTCTTGGCCTTTCCTCCTGATGGTTGCCATAAATTCTTCTGATAAAGATAATCCTCCATTTTCATTTTCCATAACTAATAGTTCTACCTATTAAACTTCTTAACCTTCAACTTACCCTCGTATGTCATTCCTCCCACTCAAATACAAGACTCCTACTTAATTGTAAGACCTTCCCATAGAGGATAACTGAAAGAACCTTTTTTTGATACCACTTATTATGATTAGAGATATAGAAATAAAAATTACACGCAAATATAACCAATATTGGAAAAGGATAAAGTACCAGAAGTGAACAAAAGACACAAAGATTTAATGTGGTTTACCAAATCTATGGGCTATGTCCACTAAACAACAAGTCCAAAATAATTATCTAGTGATTTCACCTGATTATAATATGTAACCACTTGTAATCAATACTGTTGCAAGAAGAAACTAAATCATCATCACCTAAAAATCCCTAATCCTAAGTCATTTATACAAGTACTTTGCCACTTACAAAATTGGGGCTAGAATATGTTAGTTACAACATGTTGACCCCTAGAAAAATAGCCAAAAAATATCCCTATAAAAATGTTCCTTGCATGCTCCACCCCCAAACCTTAGTGAGGATACATGGAAAGCATACAATACTTACTTGATCAGTCACCACAAGCTAACACTATCTTGCTTCTAACATAGTAAAACTTGTTTTTATTTGGATAGATGAGGGCTTTCCTTGGTCAAGCCCTAGATTGAGGAATAAAACTTGAAATTGAATTGTAAATATGTAAATGAAAGAAAGACAAGTGTAAGTATTGATATTGCTTGCAAAAACACTTGCCAATAAGGATTCACAATACTTATATGTTGTAGATATTGAATTCACAATGAAGGTTGTAGGAAATCTCCATAAATGCAATGGATCTACCCAAACCAAATCATGGATCCATGGATGTAAATGTGCATCAATGAGAAAGATGATGAATCCCTCAATATATATCTCCTCCTTTGATGTCAAAAAAATGCTAAACCTTGATGAGGAAATTCTCACAAAGGATCCTTGAATCTTTGAATGCCTTGAATGCTTGATAAAAATTTGCTTGCTTAAAATTGCATAGTTATCTTGATAGCTTGTGATTGATAATGGATGTCAAAATGAGGTGCTTAGGCTTCCTTTTATACTAGTTTTTAGGTACAAAAATAAAGCAATCCAATGGGGTTACCCAATTTTACAATTTACAACCTTGAGAAAAAATTGGCCCTAGGATTAAAAAATTTGAGGGAATAGGTTGACATGGGTTGACCTATTTTAGAATTGATCAACCTAGGTTGGGCTATTCTAGAAAAGGTGGACCTGGTTGTATAATTCTAGGGTTGTCTCACAAGGAGGTAACCCTGAGGTCTCAGAAACTGTATTGGTGAAAAGGGAAGATATAGGGGAAAACAAGATCAAGATATGATTGAAAATGAATATATCCATTTTCCATAAAGTCACTAAAGGATGAGTGCTAAAAGGTCTTAAATAATGGGTTCTTCTATTTTAAGATGATACATTTATCCCCCACTATAGTTAGAGTATGAGTTACCTCAAACTCATGCTAAAGTAGATCAAAAGTAAAAGCTAATCTTATCATGATTAAGGAGATGAAGAAACCATCAAGCCCCCAATAGATTTGAGTCTTCATTGTATTTAGAATCATAACAAGAAAGATGCCACTAACAATAAAAGCATAGAAAACTCACCCAATTAGGTTTGTGTTCCTTATTATGAACTACACAAAAAAGAAATTGTGTGCTACAATAAAAGATGGCATTAAATGGTCTAGAAAGTGCATGTGGCATGCTAGTCAACCCATCAAAGATGAATTGAATGGTCTAGCAAGTATGTGTGGCATGCTAGTCAACTCATCAAAAGGATTCATCCTCAAGGTAGCTTAATGTTCCAAATAAAAGAATCGAAAAGATGACCCAAATATAAGGATGTGCGTGTCCTTAAGGGATTAGAAATAAGATCAGGCTTCCCAAAATTCCAATAGTCCAAAGAAGGATAAAAAAATCAAACCTACTAGAATATTAGTAATCCAAAGAGGGATAAAAATAAAGGATCAAACCTCCCAGACTGTTAGTAGTCTAAAGAGAGATCCAAAAGAACAAAGATCAATCTCCCATGAATTGTCAATAGTTCTATCAACATGTGTAAGCATAAGAGAGAGGAGTGTATGCCCCCACATTAAAGTAAATGCAAACATCTTAACATGAGCAATAGATTTAACAAAAATATGCATGCATCCAAAAGAAATGTTTCCACTATGACATACCCCCAAGGGAGAACATTTCAAGGGAAATAAACACATGAAAAACAAAGAGAGCATAAAATGATCTACTAACTTTGGGGTTAGTATGATCATATGATAATATGTAATATTATATCAAGTATGAAATTTCATCATTTCTCAAAGGAAGTAGAACTACAACACAATGGATAAAAATAATGTAAGAGTTATAAAGAAGTGTCTTTTTGGGTTGACAATACAAAGAGAAAAAAGAATTAGTGCTACAATGTCATAAGTATCCAAGGAAAATAAACAAGGGCACATCTATGAAGAATAACACATAGACAACATAACATGTAACAACATATCTAGAAGATGAGAGATACAAATGGAAGAAGTATTAGGATCATATAGACAAAAAATAGCAATTACATGCAAATATAACCAATATCAAAAATGAATAAAGAACACATAAATGAACAGAAGACACAAAGATTTAATTGGGTTCATCTAATCCATAGGCTATGTCAACCAAAAAATGAGTGAAAAATTATTATCTAGTAACTTCAACCTATTGCAATCTTCAATCCCCCTTACAACTCAATACTATTATAAGAAAATACACATTTTACATTAGGAAAAACCCTATCAATCCTAAGCCAATATTACATGAATTATGTCAACTTAACAAGTTAACCCTAAAAATACTTGATGAGTCAACCTTAAGAAATGGTTTACGAGTCAACTCAAAAATGCTTGACCTCAACCCCATGGTTTATGAGAAGTGTACAATATTTTCCTAGTCAGTCACCACAAATAAACAATCTTTCACTCAGGGATTGATCAGGCTCCACATTAAACCACCTCCCACTTGGAGACTAACCCTATAGCCACATTGCTACCCTTGAAGCTGCCACTAGATTGATGTACACTAGACTCTATTTTTCTTTTATTATGTTCAGTCTAGAAGATCAACTAAAGTTGAAGACAAGTTCAACTTCTCCCTTGGCACCATCTTTGTAAATTTATTTTCTTGATTTTCATTTGTATGTATCTTTTCCAGATTTAACTGTCCATCATCCAAAAGTGACCAAATTAAATGGTGTCACAATTGTGTGTGTTTTGTCTTTAAATATAAAGTAGAATTCTCAGCAAGATGAATTGAACTCTGGCTATCTATATAAAGGTAATTTCTAGTTTATAAGTGTCTCGACTCCTCTTTGAAAAATGAAGTCATATCATCTCCTTGGGTGCCTCTGTAGAAAAAACATATGCTGTCTTTGCAGTGGATAAAATATTTTCCTTCTATATAATTGAGAAATTCAACTCACTATTGTCCTGCCAACAATTAATACATATCCTATAGTACTCCTTTGGATATCTAGGCCCCCTACCAAATGTAATTCAACATAAGCTTTTCAACTAGTAGTATATCCTCCAAAATGGAAATATTTTTTGGATGTACTTCTCAAGTATCTAAGAATCCATTTGATTGCATTCCAATGCTCAATTCTAGGATTACTCATATACCTACTAATGACTCCCCCACAACATGTGCAATATATGGCCTGGTGCATACCATGACATACATTAAAATTCCTACAAATGAAGCATAAGGAACCTTGGACATTTTATCCTCCTCTTCATGTGTCTTTGGACACATATCCTTAGTCAATTTCAAATGACTAGGCAAAAGTGTGTTGATAGCTTTGGTATTCTCCATATAGAAACACTGTAACACCTTCTCAATGCAATCAACCTACGATAACATCAATTTTCTATTTTTCCTATATTTGCAAATCTACATACTAAGGATTTATTTTGCTGCTTCCAAATCCTTGATAGAAAATGAATGTGCTAATTGTTGTTTTAATTCCTTGATGTGATCCATGATAGGCCCAGCTAAAAACATATCATCAACATATAAACATAAAATAATGTATTTTTCATCATCCAATCTCTTGAAATAAACACACTAGTTTGAATGACATTGAGTGTATCCATGCTCATTCATAAAACTATCAAATTTAATATACCATTGCTAAGGTTCTTGCTTCAAGCCATATAAAATTTTCCTTAATCTACACACTAAATTTCCCTTACCTTTGACCTCAAATCCCTATGGTTCTTCCATATATATTTCTTCATCCAAATCATCATGAAGAAAAGTTACTTTAACATCAAGTTGTTCTAAATGCAAATCTTTAGTAGCCACAATAATTAGAATAGTGTGAATAGAAGTCATTTTAACAAATGGAGAAAATATCTCATCAAGATCAATGCATTTTTTGTGCAAATCCTTTAACAACTAAAATAGATTTAAGTCTTTTCTTACCTCCATCCTCTTCTTTTAGCCTGTAAACCCATTTATTTTATAAAGCCCTTTTACCCACATGAAACTTAAATAAATCCCAAGTCTGATTCTTCAACAAGAAGTCTAGTTCTTCTGTCATTGTAGACACCCACTAAATATTTGTGTGTCCCTACATAGCTTCATCATATCCTTTTAGTTCACCAACATTTTTTAATAAAATAGAGTACAAAGAGGGATAAAATCTTTCTAGAGATCTAAATGGCTTATTGACCATCTAACATTCATAGGGGTTTGTGATATTTGTTGTTGTTCTTGCGGAGCATGAGAGACCACTAGAACATCATCTTTTGGAGTATAATCTAGTACCACATAGTCATTTTCTTTCTTCTTATGCTATTGCAATAGATCTTTGTACAACATGTTCTCATTGAATAGTACATCCCTTATTCTTATAATTTTATGATTTTCAAAATTCCAACTATATAGCCAAATTACTCAATGCCATAGCTAAGAAATACATGTTTCTTTTATTTAGTTTTTAATTTGGTTCTATTTTCAAAATCTATATGTGCAAATGCTTCATAGTTGAAGGTTCTAAGAAAGGAATGACTCAACTTCTTAGCTATCCATGCTCCCTCTAGAATACCACAACCCAAAACATTAGAGGGACCTCTATTGATGAAATATACAACATTATTAACATCCTCAACCTAAATTTTTAAGGATAGCCTACCATAGAATCTCCTACTCCTTGCATGCTCCATTATTGCCCTATTCATGTGTTCAACCACTCGATTTTCTTGTGAAGTCCTAAGAATAATTCTTTGCCTATGAATATAGTTAGTGGAACAGTAGTATTTAAATCCTTTACTATAATAATCATCACCATTATCATATATGAGACATTTTACTCTTTTACCAATCTTATTCTCAACCGATTTTTTCCATTTAAAAAAGTTCCAAACACACCAGAGTTCTGTCTAAAAAATTAAGTACGTACTTTTCTAGTTGCACCAACAATGAATGTAACATAATATAGAAAGCCATCAAGGAAGATACCTGAGTTGGTTCCCATACATCTGTAAATACAAGCTCTAGTTCCTCATTTTTCTTTTCCTTCCCACTCTTTTCAAAACTAACTTTGTTTTGTTTTCCACACACATAACTTTCACAAAATTCCATATTAATACATTTTGAACCTGGTAAAGATTTCTTTGAATGAATTAATTTCATAGATTTTTCACTCACATGCCCAAGGTTTTTGTGCCATGGTGTTATTTCAAAATTGACAAATATTGCTTGATATTCTTTTTGCTAAACTGCAACAACTATTCCTAAATAGTGATTTTTCTTTGAGTAGAAGGAACAACATGATTTGTACAAAGATATAAGATGCCTGCTCTCACACCCTTTTCTACTAAAAAGGAACCTTTTGAAACCTTCCAATTTTTATCATTAAAAGTAACTATGCAACCTTCATCACCCAGTTGCCCTACTAAAATCTAAATTTGTACTAGACCTTGGAACATTTCTTACCTCTTGTAGTAGATAGTGACTCTCATTCTGTAACTTAATCTTAATTCTTCATTTTCCAAAAATTAACATGGTTCATTATCTCCCAGATAAACTAACCCAAAATCCCCTTGGACATAATCAATAAAACAACTTCTATGGGGTGTAGCATGAAATGAAGCCTCTAAATCTAAAACCTATGAATCATCAAATTTTGTAAGGAAAGAAGCAAAACATCCTCTTCATATTTATTACTTACACATTTATCTCATTGTTTTCTTCTTGTTTGTCTCTTTCATTGTTCTTCTAAGACCAACAATCTTTTTTATTAAGATTTGGTTTCCCATAGTAACAACCATTTCATGACCATCTACATTGAGACCTCTTTCCCTTTGATTTTTCTTTTAATTTCCCACAATTTATAGAATGATTTCTTCTCTCATTTGTTCTTCATTTTCTTTGTATGTTCAAGACACTTTCTAATATAGATCCACCTAAAAATTTCCTACGAGTTTCCTCACTCAAGATAACACTAATAACACCATCAAATTTTAGGGTATTAGAACTAGAAACAGAGTTACTTACTATCATTACCAAACCATACCAACTTTAAGAAAGAAAAAAAAACACACGAAATCAAGAGAGTTCTAATTTCTTTATCAAAATTGATATTTGTAGAAGATAAATGTTTGGTAACCATATTAAACCCATTTAAATGATCAAAAGTATACCCACCTTCTACCACATTCATATAAAAAAATGCTTCATGAGAAATACCTAGTTTGAAGCAGAAGACTTTTCATACAACTTTGCGAGGGTTTCCATCAACTCTTCAGTTGTCTTCAATTTTGTAATATTAAATACCACCGATTGTGCCAGGCATAAATGAATACTTCCAAGTGCCTTGCTATCCAAAATATCCCATTCCTCATCTATCATATTTGGGTCTTTCTTGAATTTTTTTTCCAATGGTCGCCATAAATCCTTATGATAAAGATAGTTCATCATTTTCATTTTCCATAGCTAAAATTTCTATCCAGTAAACTTCTCAGCCTTCAAATTACCCTAATCTTCCATTATCCACATAGTCAATTGTGAGACATTCTTGTAGAGGACAATTGAAACAACTAGGTTATGATACCACTTGTTAGGATTAGATAGACATAAAATAATAGTTGCACACAATTTAACCAATACCAGAAAGGAATAAAAAACACATAAATGAATAAATGACACAAAGATTTAACATGGTTCACTCAATCCTTGGGTTATGTCCACCAAATAATGAGTCCAATATTATTATCTAGTAACTTAAACCTATTACAATCTTCAATCTCCCTTGCAAATCAATAGCGTTGCAAGAATTTATATATTTATATTAGGAAAAACCATAACCCTAACCCAATATTAATGACTTATGTTGTCTTAACAAGTTAACCCTAAACATAAAGCAAGAGCCTATAACACAATAATAAATTGTGAGCCTCTTATGTGGGAGGTCTTGGGTTCGAAGCTACTCAAGATTAATAAATAATAATAATTAATCTTGGTTTCAACCTCTTATCTATGCTTGGGAAATGGTTGATGAAAAACCTCTAAAATGCTTCATGAGTGAATTAATTTTTTGGGGGGTTGATGCCTCAAACCTCATGACTTATGAAAAGTGTACAATACTTTCCTAATCAGTCACCACAAATCAACAAAGCATTTTATATCTCATTGGGGAATGGGAAATTTGAAGGTTCTTGGGATGCAAGAAGTTGGTATAAACAAGCTTCATGTTATATACCCACATTTATGCTAGATATTGTAAATTGAACAATCAAGTCAAAGAAAATCTAAAATGGTTTTCACTATTATAATGCTAAAATATTTTTGTTCCTTTAATTTAATCTATGCTCATTAAGTAAGATGTCATACAAAATAAAACCAATAACAATTATTGAAAATTAGGATTGTTAAAGATAAGATACTATAACACAATGATATATTGTGAGCCTCTTATGTGGGAGGTCTTGGGTTCAAGTCTACTCGTGTTTAATAAATAATAATAATAAAGCACAACACATAATAACTAATCTTGGCTTTACCCTCTTACCAATTATTAAAAATAGGATTGTTAAACTAGTTAATTTTACTCCCGATTTTAGGAAGGCTAATAGCACTTAGCTCTAGAACTAAGGATGTGAACTCTAATATAATTATTGATTCTCTTTCATATTAATATGAAAGATGACATTTATTTTAGTAGAATGTTGGTAGATATATGCTTTGTCACAGATCAAGTATATAGGTCCAAGTCAAGCCCAAGCTCACAAATACATTCTCAAAATCTAGATTCAACCCTATCATATATGGAATTATTATTATTTTGATTTATTAGATTAATCTTGATCTTTTCCATTATTTTTTAATATATGAGGGTTGATAATATTTAAGACTGTCTTGGGATGATAGTCATTGTGTCAGAAGAAGATGTGTTTTCCTAGGTCAACCTTAAAAATCCATACAAAAATTTGAAGCCAATAGGCAAGAGCCTTGGAATAATGTATGCCATCATATTTTTACTCCAAATAAAAGAATTTTAGTATTTATTGTAACTCTAACGCTCTAGAATAGATATGGATTTTGAGTAGTGCTAATTTTAGTTCTCATAGAATGAATATTGATTTTATTTAAGCAATCTAGCATGTTGATGGTGAAATCCAAGCAACTAATAACCATATAAGGTTAGGCATATGGATAAGTATCATAAATATTTAGAAAGGACAAGTGTACAAGGTAAAAGTAGGGACTATATATCTAGAAATATGTGTATAGAAGTGGGTAAAGCAAAAGGAATGGACCCAAATTCATATATATTTTTAACGATTAATGAATACTTACATGCACCAAGACAATTCCTCAAAATAAACACAAAACAAAATATAAAATAGCATGGATATGAAAATTTCATCCTTAAAAATATAGTATCACATTTAAAAGTTGATATCTCTTGCCCAATACATAATTGTGCAATGTATGTAAAATACTATGATCGACATGATGAAATCTTATAATTTCTTTTATCATGATGCATATTTTATTTTGTGATAGGTGTCTATGCATTATCTTATCATTTCTATTTAGCAAATACTTTCTACACAGAATCTCAATCATTATATCCCTATACTTTTTGTTTTACTATTGTCTTATAAAAAACCTCTCAACAAGGATGTATAATTACAATGAAGGTGATATAGTTTTGAATACAATCCATATAGATCTAGCAAGAAATACATGTTATACACAAACTGGAACTCATATAGGTGCCTTGTGCAAGGAGTATGAGGCAGACTCATTACTTTTTCACTAGATGTAGACCCAAAAACAAATGGTTGGTATCGTGGAGTCTAAAATATGAATTCCTCTTATTTTTCCTATAAAAAATTTGTCATGTTATACCTCAATTTTCCTCTTCATATCTGATAAATAATGTCTTAGTGTGAGAAAAATGCTAACTAAAAGTAGACTATCAAACAAGGACTCATGTAATATATTTTTTGACAATTTTCATTTGATGTACATGCCAAAAAAATTTTAACTCTTCTCATTTGTGATGTTATTCTCATTTGCTTCAATCCATTATTTTTTTTCATAAGAAAGGAAGGATTTTGAGTGTTAACTATAGACCAAAGTTTGGAATAGTACATGATCAAATAAGAAAATGTATAGGTAAATATAGCATTAAACAAAATTTGAAATGGTGCAAATTCAATAAGGCCAAGGTAAATTGGCAAGATGAAAAAATATTTGCAATTGTACAAGTTGTAAGAACATTACTTGGGGTCCTTTGTCTTGTATTATATTGGGAAAAATCTCAAGTCTTTAAACATTCAAATAAAAAGGTATGACATTTCATTGTTGATTAGGATTTTACATCATTAGAATGTTAGATTAGGTTGTTGCTTCACAACATTGTATTTGTCTTAAACTAAGGGATATATGAGTAGTCAAATATATGGGTAGGAAACTTGTCAATGTGAACTAACAATTATAGGTTGTTGCTTCACAGCATCAATTTTTGCTCAAAATAAGGGATATATGAGTAGACACCTTGCCAACATCAAGAGAAAGTTGCTAAGAACTAACAATTGCAGTCATGACTACAATCTCAATTTTTTTAACAACCTTCACTAAATGCCCTTGTTTCCAGTTAAAGGACAAGCATCAAGCCCATTAAACTTAGCCTTTAAATATAGCTCACTAAATGAGTCAACTAAATTATCAAGCCTTGACATGAACTCTATTAAAAGTGAGAAAAATGTTGCCAAGGAAGGTGCACTTGCAATTTTAAAGGTCTTCTCTCTTGTGCCTACATATGGTTAATCAATGTCAATTGAGTCTTGTGAAGGCCAAGGTAACTGCTTGCAAAAAAAAATCTTGGGTAACTTTTCTAGTGAGACGGATAAATGTTAATCCAAAGTTTGAATCATGACAATGCCAACTTATTGAAAGAACATTAACTTTGTGTGGCACGATGAATGTTAATCCAAAGTTTGAATCATGAAAATGCCAACTTACTAAAAGAATATTAACTCCATGTGGTGCAGTGAATGTTACTCCAAAGTTTGAATCATGACTATGTCAACTTATTGAAAGAACATTAACTTCGTGTGGCGCGGCGAGGTTAGGCTTAAACAATACACACTCTAAGCTTGATTTGGTGTGTGTTGTGAGATGTTGACTAATTTGAAACTTTTCTTTCCTCTCATTTCCACTTGCTTCATTATCTCCATCGATAAATATTGTTGAATAGATTACACATTTTTGTTTACTCATTTTTCACATAGATTTTAAATTTTCCAAATTTTTGTATTTTTTACATTTGCAATGTTCCCTTTTATTAAGAAATTTGAGTGCTTTACCATGAATGTATAATAAAAATAAATAACATTTTTTATAGGTTAGTAAAAAATTGTTTAATATATATTGTTTTTTATTCATAATATTGGTTTATATTGATATTGATAAAGAGAGTACATTATATCGGTATGGCATCAAGCCTTACATTTTAAACTATCCTTACCCTTACATATTCCATTAGGTAAATATAACACAAAATAGAGTATTAACACTCTGAAAATACAAACACCCACCCATACATTATCTGAACTTTAACACCAAAAGAAGTGCCACCATCTCCATTATCAACTACTCCTTGAACCAGTTTTCTGCTTCCTCGCAAGTAAATGTTGGGGTTGCACGATCATCCTCCACCAATAATCCATGACCCATCCTACGACACTTTCCCCTGCCTTTTCCCTCCTTTGGCAACAAAGAAGCATCTACCCACATCCCCTTTACAGTTGGTGCCCCCACATTCAACTGAGATTTCTTCACAATCTGATGTTGGAGTTGTTATCCATGGGCCAAAGTGCTCTTCCTAAACGTAGCCTTCATAAAATTGCACTCCTCCTTCTTTGGCACCCAAATGTTCTCAACCATGTAATCCATGATCAATTTTAATCCCTTAACAGCTTTAGGGATATGCATGCCCTGCAGATTTGAAGATGACCATACCACCAATGGTTGGATAGAGGAATCCCCTCTGCTAATCAATTGCCATGGTTCAGTACCCATTTCAATTCCCACCCCCAAAAAAACTTGTTCAATAAATTTGTCCCGTCCCAAAAGCCATTGCTTGTCGGTGCTTGCAGTTACCACCTATCGAACCTCATCATTTAATCCCCTCACCAACAAAGAAAGTGCCACAAAAAAAAGAGG
The DNA here is from genome assembly GCA_028749045.1 of Cupressus sempervirens. Classification (NCBI taxonomy): domain Eukaryota; kingdom Viridiplantae; phylum Streptophyta; class Pinopsida; order Cupressales; family Cupressaceae; genus Cupressus; species Cupressus sempervirens. Next base: position 279,734,498 of record CM053792.1, on the reverse strand, counting down.
CCACATCCAGATTGGACCTCCTCTTCCAAATTTCATCCAAATACTTCGGCCCAAAAAACTGCTGAACAACCTTCATAAAGCTCGGGTCATCAATAACGAAAATGTGTTTCAAGTGCCACAGAGAAATTCAACCTTCATAAGTTTGAATTTGTGAATCTAAACCAAGAGCAAAATTTGCCTCCATTTTTGTCTCCGAGAAAAATAATGACCTTTCCCTAACTTTCGCCTAAATTTAACATCCTTGAAACTCTCTAGAAAACGTACCAAAGCCAACCAAACACTTCTTTGACATGTGTGAGGGATGCATTGGTATCATGGACAATTCTACTTAACCTAGGATGATTAATGTCCTTGTGAGTCTAAATAATAATGCTTCAGACTTTAATTTGAGGTACCAGGAGTGGATTATTTACTCTAATGGTCATCAAATTTCTCTCTTTATTTACTCTCCAAGGTTACGGAAGTCCTTAAAAATTACATATTGAGGACCCAATGTTGAATTGGCACCTAAGTTGGCTAGTTGATCTACTACTTTATTCACTTCCCTGAAGTAGTGTGAAGCTTTAAAATCCTCGTAGTCCAGCAACAACTTCTTGATTTTCCATATACTTTGATCCAAATGTCATGCTTCCATCTTTCCTTTCTTGATGCCATTGATAATGATTTCTAAGTCACCTTCCAAATGTATACATTGACATCCAATTTTTACTCCTAACCCCAAAGCTTCCTTGGCAGCTAAACATTCTACAATATTATTTGTACCATCCCACAATCTTTTGGCTGTAAATGCAATTATATTACCTTTATGATCTCTTGCCACACATCCACACCCTAAAACACCTAAGGTGCCCCTTGCATCCCCATCAAAATTAATTTTGATCCATCCCTTCCCTGGAGGTATCCATAAAGCCTTCTCCTTTGTTGAGAACATTATTAAATATATTAAATTATTTTCTCACTTTAAATTTATATTTTAAAATAATGATTACAATTGCCTTTGTATAAATCTTATTAAATTTTTTACATTAAAATATTTTCAATATAAATTATTAAAATATTTTATATTATAAACCATATCAATTTATATTTAAATAATAGTAATATAGTAAGATAGAAAAATGTGTTAAAGTAAATCATCTTTATTTTTTTTGTTTTTCTTTTAAAGAGAATGTTATTTTATATTCAATTATTTTCTCAATTTAAAATTTTATTTTAAAATTCAAATTATTTTATGAATTTAAAATTTCATTTTAAAATTCAATTATCTTCTCAATTTAAAATTTTATTTTAAAATCATGATTGATAATAACCTTTACATAAATTTTATTACAATTTTTTCATTAAAACATTTTTCAATATAAATTATTATAATAATTTATATTATAAACCATATTAATTTATATTTAAATAATGGATAATGGTAATATAGTGAGATAGAAAAATTAGTCACATGTACAATATTTTTTGTACACTTGATTTTATTTTAACTTGTACAACCAAACAAAGAATGAATCTAATCTAACATTTAAAAAATTTCTATAAAATTCTATAATATGCTAAAATTATATATGCTTTTTCACTCATAATAAAATATGCTACTCATATAATTGAGTATGCCAAAATTCTATAAGCTTTGTTACTCATATAATTGAATATTAGCTCATCAACAAATACAAAAACAACCACAACAGAAATGAACATCTATTTTGTATCATTAAAAATACTATATTTACAATTTAAAATGTTATATATATAGTTTAAAAGAAATGAATATCTATTTTGTATCATTAAAAATACTATATTTACAATTTAAATTGTTAGCTATAATTTAAAAGAAATTAATATCTATTTTGTATCATTAAAAATACTATATTTACAATTTAAATTGTTATCTATAGTTTGTTTATCTATATAAAAATAATGTATTAGAAATTATTTTTAGTCTATTTCAATTCATTTGATATATTTTTCGCTGGGAACTCCCACAAATTTATTTTTTGATGAAAATTTGTAAGTTGGTCGGAAAAATTGTTAGTTTGGCCGAAAAATTGCAAATCCTTCCCGTTAATTTATCTCACTCCACTTTTCACTCTTGTTTTGAAAGTTATTTATTGTTATCTCCACTATTAACTATTGCTTTCCTTTTTCTATTTATTAGGTGTGATCTCTAGGTGTGAGCTCCACATTAGCGCATTAGCTCATGTTGTAATCTCTATTCATTTAACTTTTAATTTTTAAAATTAATTTAGATTTTAGTTTTATAATTATTTTTAAAAAATTATTAGTTTAATTTTTTCTTTAAATATTATTTTTTAGTTTCTATAAATTATTTAGTAAGTATATTTGTTACACTTTTTTTTTTCTCTCTTATTAATTTTCATAATAGATTTTTGATAGATTTTTTAAAATGATTATTTTTCCATATTTAATAAATTTAATTTAAATAAATAATATTTATTAATTCATTTAAAAGATTTTAATAAATATTATGTTATTTAAGTCAAAAATTATTAATAATATAATTTGTTCACATAAGATTATATTTTAAATATCCACTTTTAACTATTGTTTTTCTTTTCTTATTTATTTGCCTTTATGATCTCTTGCCCTTTTTTGTGAATTATATTAACTTTTAATTTTTTTAATTGATTTAGATTTTTTTTTTTATGAATAGTTCTTTTCAATTAATAAAATTTACTAAGATTACAATTCACAAAAAAAGGTCGGGGGATACAGGATCACCTCGCGAATGAGTTCAATCGGCCGAAGCCAGAGTAAACAACATGGCCGCAGCCAGCAACTATAAACTATTCATCAAAAAAAATATTTAAAACAACCTCATGCTGCCAAGGCAGTACCAGCAGAGGGAGGAGGATCATCTTTATGAGGAAATCCCTACGCATCAGTGGGATTGTGAGGTGGACTAGGAACAGTCCAGCCGTCAGCAGCATCTGTAGGATCTGGGGTAGTTGCAGTCTCCGCATCCTTCTTGTCTGGCCGCGGAGGAGAAATAGCCAAGGCCAGCCGGGGAAACTTGCCAGAGTGCGCCCGTCCAAGGGGAGGAGCCGGAGACCGGCCAGAATCCCCCCCAGGGGGGGGAGCCGAGGACCAGCCAGAACCACCACGTGGTGGGGAAGCAGAGCGGCGCCTCCAACCGCCATGACCACCGTTGGGAGAGCGGTGGCAGGGACCCTGGGAGCACGACGTGTGTGAATGGTGACCAGAGGACTAGCATCTGGAACGGCAACCACGAGACGAGGAGGCATTAGCCAAGGCATCCGGAGGCACTCTGGCAATGGTACAAGGAGCATTGCCCCAGTGGTTTAACAATTCCTGTAAGTGGGCAACCTCCAGGGAAACTTTATGAGCTTGCACATGTATCTGCATAATGACATTGTTACAAATGCATGCCTTAGTGTACATTGCAATGTTAACATCCAAAAAACTGTGAGTAAATAAAATTGCATTCCTATCTTTCCATAGAGAAAACAAAATTTCCATCCTGAAAGTATGCCAAATCTGGGAAAACTTTCGAGGAAATCTGGGGGAATCACCCAGCAAGATCATGTGCCATGAAAAAGGTTCGGGCCTGAAAGGCTTGAAAAAATCATGGATCCAGTGCCAATAATTCTGAGCACGCTTGCAAAATCAAAAAAATGCAAAAAGGACTCAGGTTGGCCACAGAAGGGGCATCTGGGATCAGGAACCCCAATGTGCTTGAGTCGAGGCCCCAGGGGAAGACCTTGGAAAGCAAGGCACCAAGCAAAGTGAGCAATCTTAGGTTCTGTAATGGCACTCCAAATGGTGTCGAACCATTTTCTCCATTGAGAAAGCAAAGAATGCAAATGTCATCGTTGATTAAGCGTGTCCACCATTAGAAGGTGGGGCCAAAGCCATCTGTATCCCATATTGGGCTTATAATTGGTAAATGGAGTGGCAGGAAACCACTTCCAATCATACCACCAAGGTCGAACAGACTGAATCCCCACTTTATGAAGTAAGTGCACAGGGATGGAAGACAAGAGAAACTCATAAGTCTGGCGATTGGCACGTATAAGGCGGTATTGAACTTGCATATCCTCCCAAGACCTGAAATTCATGGTGACTCTTGAAAAAATGTCCTTGGTAGTGCGAATGCCACGTTTATAGAAACGCAGAGCACTGGCACCTTGAGTCTTGGCAAGAGGAATACCTTGGAAGGCAAACAAGGGAGACCACCAAATGTTCTGTTGATTTAAGGATAGCCCATTGCGAAACTCATCACCAACCCAACGAAGCCAAGGTTTAATAGCTTCCCAAGCTTTCCAAATACTCTTTATAACGAAAGAGCCCTGTATGACCACTGGTTCACGCATAGTGAGAAGGGTCTAAAAACCAATTCCCTTCCACGTCGTTCTGTTAGCAAGGAAGCCGGAAGAGATGCAATGCCTGACAAGAATTTTCCAGGCTCCATCTCCAGAAATAGCTCTGATAATCCAGTTAGCACAAAGGGCAAGGCCCTGCTTTTGAGTGGAAAGCAGGACGAGACCCCCAGATTCCCTTGGGAGACAACAGAAATCCCAAGCAACTCTGTGAAAACCATGATGGTCAGAACCAGAGGCCCAAAGAAAATCTCTGAGAAAACGTTCTAATTTGAGATAGGAAGCTTTGGAGGGAGCCCAACAAGAAGAATAAAACACATGGGTGGCAGCCAAAATCTTAGAACAAATTTGGAATTTACCAGCAAGAGAAAGTGGCTTAGTGATCCAATAATCAAGCTTTTTGGTAATCTTTGTAAGCACAACATTCCAAAGTTCCACAGGAGAAGCCTGGAAAGCAAAGGGAATGCCAAGAAAGTGGAAAATTTCTCCATGAGTAACCCATTTCCATTGGAATTGGCTGAGCCAAGGTGGAGTTGGCAAAAAAGACTGTCAATAACAGAGCGTTTTATGCCATTGAATGGCAGATCCAGACAATTTAAAGCATTTTTGATGTTTTCTTCATCTTCAAGAAGAGTAAGAAAAGAATCATCAGCAAAATGACCATTGACTAATTGGGAGGAAGAATCAGGCAAGGAAATGCCACGGACCATCCCTGAAGACACAGAGTGAGCAAGTAGATAACCAAAACCTTCAGCAACAAGGACATAAAGCACTGGAGCTAACGGACAACCTTGTCTGATGGAACGAAAAAGTTCGAAAGCTTTAGATTGTGAATTATTGATGGTGATGCAAGCATTAGTGTCACCAAAGAGCATCTCCACGGACTGAAGGAAATTGGGACCAAAACCTAGAGCCTGAAGCATAGCCAAAATGAAAGGCCATTCAATGCGATCATAGGCTTTAGCAAAATCTATCTTTAAAAAGATAGTCTGTTGCTTGGACTTACGGACCCATTCCATACCTTCCCAAACAGCAATGATGTTGTCAAGAATATACCTGGATTTGATGAAGCCAGTTTGTTCAGGCCGCACAATTAGAGGAAGCATATGGCGAATTTTGAGAGAGAGCACCTTAGCAATGATCTTATAAGACACATTCAGGAGGGTAATGGGCCTCCAGTTGCAGATGTCCTCAGGATCACCAGCTTTAGGTATGAATTTAATATTGCTTTTATGTATGATCGCTCCTAAGCTTTTAGAATGGTATGCTTCAAGATAGACTTTGTGCAGATCAGGACTAATTTGCTCCCAAAGATGTTTGTAAAATTCACAGGGAAATCCATCACACCCAGGGGATTTGTCATCCGCCATGGAGTAAACTGTCTCTTTAAGGTCTCGGAGGGAAAGAAGTTGCTCACAAAAAGCGCATTGCTCAACCGCGAGGCGGTTTGGAGTAACAGTAATACACTTTCTGAGAGCCTCCTCCTGAGCAACCGAATGGCCCTACGAAGCAAAAATGTTCTCATAGTGAAGAACAAAAGCTTGCAAGATGTTTGGCAGACTGGAAAGAACATCAGTTCCCTGTTTTATCTTTTTAATCCCAATATTGGTATGATGGGCTTGGAGAGCCTGGAAGAACTCCTTCAAGGCTTTGTCGCCAACCTCCAACCAGTGGAGACGGGCTTTGATTTGAGCTCCTCGGGCAACATAGTTATCAGCAATTTGTTTTTCATGGCGAAGCTTAGCAAGCTGAAGTTGAAGATACACATCAAAGGGGTTGAAGGTGAGCGCTTCAAAGACTTTTTTGAGGGCAAGGGTGTTGGCTTCATAAGATCGTTTTCTAAAAATTGCTAGCTGATGCCCATAGATGCGCAAAAAACAAGCTATTCTGGTAATGGCATCATTCCACCATTGAATCCAACCTCGATGGGAATGTGGACGTGGTTCCAAATTCTAGACACATTGTATGTGGGAGATAGTGGAGGCATGCAATAGCACAGACGTGTTGAGGAAGAATTGAGACTTAACGACTTTGGGGATAGCTATTTGCCAAGAAATGCTAAAATAAATGGGATAGTGGTCTGACAATGTCACATCTGTCAGGGGAATGACAGGTAGATCACGATCTTCAGAAAAATTTTAAAAAAAAGATTGCGTCGAGATCATAGCACGATCAAGACGTTTCAATATGCGGTCAGGACCGGCTCGAAAATTGGACCAAGTGTGCCAAGCCCCATTATCATGACGGCGGCTAGTATTGGGATCAAAGAGGCCCAATTTATGACGCATGTAAAATCAAGCTTCTCTTTCCCCAGCTATCCAACGGAAAGGTAGAATGCCATCTTTGTCAGAGGCCACTTCAACCATATTGAAGTCCCCACACATGACCCAAGTAGTTGGCGGCAAGTTGTCAGCAAGCCAAACCCACATTTGCACCCTTTCCATAGCATCATTGGAGGCATAAACATTAATGACTCCAAAAGAATGATTGTTAATGGAAAGCAAAAGCCAAATAATATGGTGTGTGGGGTCAGAACCGTGCGAAATAATAGTTGAATGAAGGCGAGGTGACAGGAGAGTAACTACACCACCTCGGCCAACTTCATGCTGAGAAGAAAACATGACGTTATCCTGCCAAATGACACGGCATGCAGCAGAAAGCATGAAATCAGAAATCTTAACTTCTTGCAGGCAAAGAAAATCTAAATTCCCAAGTCTATGACGGGTATCGCGGACATAGAATTTTCTGGGGAGGTCTGTAAGACCTCGAACATTCGAAGAGAGGAAGTTCATGAAAACTCTTCCATATCATCCTTGTTAGAGTAATTATTTGTTCTAACTTATTAATTAAATCACTTTGATTTAATTAATTAAGTTGCCTATTACTCCAGTTTTCTTAAGCTATCTTGTAGGTGCATATAATTAATATTTTATTAATTATATTGTGCATCCCTAGCTTTTTTTAGGCTTTAGTTTCCCTTTTCGGGTTTCGTGATTCCTTTATAAGGATTCACCTCTTTGTATTTTATTCATTCACTTATTGGATTATATGAGATATTGCTCTTTGCATGTCCATAAGATGGATCTGGCTTTTTGGCCTCCTTGATTTTTCCTTGCCTCTGTTCTTTGCTTCATCCATGTGACAGTTTTATGCATGCAAGTGTTCTTGGGAGATTGGTTTTTCACCTAATCTAACATGGTATCAGAAGTTGCATTTTTCAGAGGGTTTCAATTTTTAGAGTTATTTTGTATTGGATTTGGAGGGGTCATTTTTTCGGTGCATTTTGAGCCCAAATGGACCTCACCGTTGGATTCGTAGCACCCAAAAACCCCTGTTTCCATATAAAATTTGTTACCAGATTTGGGCACGCTTTCCGAAAAAAAGATTTATTTTTTTATTAAAAAAATAAATCATAAAATCAAAAGGCTTTATTAAAAAAAGGCTCATGAGTTTTTATTAAAAAAAGCGTTTGCTTTTTTTGCAAAAATTCTTCAAAGTTTTTTGTTTTTTGTTTAAAAAAACATTTTCAAAATCTTCCAAAAAAGGACGTTGCATCAGCAAAGTATGACAGAGAAGTGACATCAGCAAGGTACTGAAGCAGGTCTGACAGCCGCAGGTGCTGACGTCATCCATCTTTGGGCTGAAATTTGACGGCTTTCAAATCATCATTTCTATAATTTGTTTTGTTTTAAAAGCTGTTTGTGATTTTTTGGCCATATATTTGTCATACGGAGGTATTTTTTGATGAATCTTATATCGTCGGAAAGCTCTTTCCGAGCCCGTCACGATGGTGCTAGTTATTTGGACTTTTGATACAGTTTGGTTGCCTATTTTGGCAGTCAAAGCCGGATGTTCTATTTTGCACTCTAGGAGGCGTATCTTGAGCTTCCGATCTCCGATTTTGGACTTCTTTATATCGTTGGAAAGCTCTTTCTATGCTCTTTCCAGTGATGCTGGTTGTTGTTCCAGATTTTGTTCCAGGCACATCCTATTCAATCTTTTGCATTTTAGCATTCTGGTGGATATCCTGTTTGTTTCAGGTCCGGGGATCGATTTTGTTGCTTCAGTTGCTTCGTTTTGGGCTCTACCTTCTGTTGTTTCAGCCTTATGTCTTTTCTGATCATTGTTGATATTCATTATAAGCATTTTTATGCAACGCACTGAGATAAAGTGCCACTCTTGCGTTTCGGGATCTTTTTCATCATTGTGATTTGTTGTACTCGCACTATTATATAAAGTGCCATGGGGGGGATAGTTGTTTGCCGCTTATAGGCCCTCTTTCTCTAATTCCTCATGCAGTGTCGATGACTCGTGCCTTTATTAGTGTTTGTACCTCACTCTCGATGTGTTTGGCTCCTGTGTTGTAGGAGATTTTTGGCCCATCTTTTCAGCTGCCTGTCACCTCACCTGCCTTAAGGGGAGGTTATATTGTTGTTCTATGCTTCTTTGGTTGATGGTTCGTGCCTTCTATTTCCATGGAGGTTCTACAGATCAGCATTTTGACAGAGTTTTGCGGTTCTTCATGCTTCAATGATTCTCTTCTGATCTCTTTGTTCCTTCTTCTGGAACATTCTTTGCTATCTCTTTTTGGAGTAGGGTTTTTCCCATGTGGTTTTCTCTATTTCTCCTCTTTATAGAGATTTTGTTGTGATTGGGTACCTGATCTGGCCTTGTTGCCGGGACCCAATTCTCTTTCATAGCTGTGCTAGGTTAGCTTCCTCCCAAGCTTCGCTTAAGGGGGGGTGTTAGAGTAATTATTTGTTCTAACTTATTAATTAAATCACTTTGATTTAATTAATTAAGTTGCCTATTACTCTAGTTTTCTTAAGCTATCTTGTAGGTGCATATAATTAATATTTTATTAATTATATTGTGCATCCCTAGCTTTTTTAGGCTTTAGTTTCCCTTTTCGAGTTTCGTGATTCCTTTATAAGGATTCACCTATTTGTATTTTATTCATTCACTTATTGGATTATATGAGATATTGCTCTTTGCATGTCCATAAGATGGATCTGGCTTTTTGGCCTCCTTGATTTTTCCTTGCCTCTGTTCTTTGCTTCATCCATGTGACAGTTTTATGCATGCAAGTGTTCTTGGGAGATTGGTTTTTCACCTAATCTAACAATCCTCGTCCTCGAGAGAGGAGTAACTATTCTGCAAAAAGGTAGAAACCGGGTGAAAGTCAGATGGGAAATCCTCTGGACTTACAGCTTGTCGTTTGACCCCTGAGATCTCCGCACGTCCAGGAGGACTGCGAGAACGCCTTGTTGCTGGTGGTACTATGGAAGAGACTGCAAGAGGAGAACGAGCCCCAGCCAAGGACGAGGTCCTGGTGGCTTCCTTAATCCCCTGCGAGCCAGCAGGGTTTGAAACCTGCGAAACTGAAACAAGTGCAACAGAAGCCGTTGGCGTCTCCACGCTAGCAGGCATTGACACTTCAGTGGAAGCAGGAGGAATCGCGGTAACTACCACATAGGATGGCTTGGGGGCCAAAGGATTCAAGGCAGGCTTGCCTTTGCGCCCAACAGTAACCCATTCTTCTTTTTTTTCTTCGACCTGCTTGACAAGCATCGCTTTAGGCTGGGGTTTGACCCTAGGCGTGGCCAAAGGGCAATCCTTGATCTTGTGTTCTACAGACTGGAACCTATAACAGGTGTTAGGTAGGTTCAAGTAAAACACCTTCTGTGCGAAGGTTTGAGCGCCAATCTAGATTTTCACAAAATCCTTGAGATCTTTAGAAAGATAAACTTCAATGCAAACACGCCGCTGAGGGCGAGCATTAAAAAATTTCTTTGGCTCCTTGGTAACAACTTTGCCAAGGGCTTGGGCAATAGACTCAATAAAAGGCCAGCAGGGCAAGGGTAGACCTAGGAATTCCACCCAAACAGGAACCCTAAGCTTTTTATCGTCCGAGACAGAGAAGTCTCGGGACCATTTCTGAAAAACAAGCAGAGAAGAATGCACAGACCAAGGGCCGTTGGTAAAAATCGCATCAGCTTGCGACGGGTTAGCAAAGCGAAATTAAAAAAAACTTAAGTTTTGCACAGCGTCAAGGCGGACGCCATGAGGAGTCCAGCTTTTGTTGACCCATTCTCTGAGCATAGCTTCAGGGGGAATCCTACCAACAAAATACCCTATCAAGGTATGTTGTTCTAACCAGTCACATGCAGCATCAAATTCTTGCAAAGGAAGGACAATATCAGGATTACCTTGTGGAAAACCTTCGGGACAAACTTGCGCGCGCGTTTGTTCGATGGCGGCACCATGGCAGTCCAAAGCAGCAGCGTGAACACCAGAAACAACTGGTTCACCGCTGGCCGGAGCCATTATATCCTAACCTAAAGCTCCCGCAGTAAATGCGGTATGACAAGTGCCGACAAAAGGGGAGTGCAAGCGAAAGGTCGTACGCAAAAAAAAATTAAAATTTGCATGAAGCAAGAAAACCCTAGCAGAGCGAAAAACGCAACCCAGCAACCCTATTCAATTAGTGCATTAATTGATTTAGATATAGTTTTTAAATTATTTTTTATATTAGTTTAATTTTTTCTTTAAATATTGTTTTAACAGTTTCTATAATTTATTTAATCAATAGAATATTTGTTAGAGACAAGGTTATTTTTTCTTTTTTTTTTTATGAATTTTTTTTAAATGACTTTTTTTGTATTTCTTATTAATTTTTCATAATAATTTTTTGATAGATTTTTATAAATAATTTTTTTTTTCATATTTGATAAATTGAATTTAATTGTAAAATCTTGAAATTATTAAACATGTTTTTAAAGCAATATTCAATTTTTTTTAATATTGTAAATTTCATATCTATGTTTTAATCTTCAACTTTTTATTTTTTTATTTTAATTTTTAAAAAAACTTATATTTACATTATTTAATGTTCATTCTACATTTTTCTCTTAATCTCATCTCTCTTAAATCTCATCTCATCTCCTATTATATATATAGGAGAACAAAAGAACCTTCTTGCAACTTGTCAAGCATTTTTGTGAAACTAGTCATTTGAATTCTTAAAAATTGCCAAAAAAGAATAACAATTCTAGTCATTACCACAATCTGAATATTTTGAACAACCTTTGCCAAATGCCCTTTGTTTCGGTTGAAGGACAAGCATCGGACTCTTTGAACTTGGCCTTCAAACTTAGCTCGTTAAATGAGTAAACTAAATTATCAAGCCTTGCCACAAACTCTATTAGAAGTGAGGCAAATGTTGCCAAGGAAAGTGCACTCGCACTCTCAAAGGTCTTCTCTCTTGTGCCTACATATGGGTAATCACTTTCAATTGTGTGCGGTGAAGGCCAGGACAGCTGCTTGCAAAGTTTCTTCTCTGGTGCTCTTTCTACTGTGGCAGATATCCCCAAGTTGGAATCATGGCAATGCCAACTTCTTGAAAGAACATTAACTCCGTGCTGACTGGGTGACGTCTGATGTGAAAGATTCCCTAGTTGATCACGTCCCTCGTCTTCCACTGGTTCGTCACTTTGAATTGGTGAAGTAGGGCCCCTATTCCCAATGACCCAACTTTCTGAATTTACCAGAAGATAAGAGCGTGCATCAATCTTTGCCTGCAATTCTTCTGCTGCTTTGTGAACTTCATCCAACATATCTACACTATCCAATTTAATCATCTTATCAAGGTTATTGCCCAGTGCACGTAATAATTTTGCACCTTTATCACTAACTTGTCGTAGTTCACCACTGAAAACCTGGCGAAGGTCGCGAGGAGCCTGCAAAATGCAATATCAAGTAAAATTGCTTTCTAAATACACAAAAAGAAGATAAACTAATATGAACTTGACATGGCCAAATCATTACTTCAACGGGGTCCAAAATACATTTTTGTTGGAATGTGTAATTTCTTCCTCAAATGAAATGTAAAAGCATAATAGAGGATTCTAGAAATTCTTGGATTGATGAATAGGGTTAGGTAAAGTTCTAAAAGTCATTTATGTGTAGATAGTTCTGGAAAAGTTTATTTATTCTAATTTAGATGTTTTCGAATACAATCAAAGACCTCTATAAAAGAGGCACAATGTAATGTTTTTTATCATCCGGCAATGAAATGAGTTTATAATTTCTATAAGTGTCTGTGGTGTGTATTCTGTGTTTAATTATCATTGTGGATCCAATCCATCCACCCCCATCTGTGTTTAAAGTTCTATTTATGTGTAGATAGTTCTAGAAAAGTTTATTTGTTCTATGTCGGCTAATTTAAATGTTTTTGAAAACAATCAAAGCTCTCTATAAATAGAGACATTTTGCAATGTTATTGATATAGACAAAAATGGTTAATGAAATATATTAGTGCCACAGCACATTGAGTATTTTTCGATTTTAGTTTATTTTGTCCATCCACCTTTTACAAGGTGTACTAGAGCTGTCGTGGGTTTTTAAAATTTTCACAAAAAGAATTAAGTACAGCAAAGTTCTTGAACTATCCAGTAGAATAATCAATGGTCCAGTCACTCCATACTAAATTCTGTGAATATATGTTGTATGGCACACAACTTCCAAGCATATTTGTGAAGCAGCTATTTTGCTTATATCAAAGGATAGAACTTAACCCAATATTACCAAAAGGAACTAGGTCTCTACAGGCCTTCTCAGAGGAATCTGAAATTGGGATGTGATCCATATTTCTTAGCCGATTCTAGATGCTGCTCAATGTGGAGAGTATACTGTAAATAAAAACCATTCAAACTGCTAAGAGCTTACCATTACCCTAAGCATAATCCCAAATGGATTTAATGTCTCGCATTGTAAACGATGCAAAAGCAAATGAGAATCTTCAAATCTAGGATAAGTACATATTTCATGCAATGAAGTACATATTTCATGCAATGGAGTCAATAAGGTCAACTGGTACTACACAATAATATGAAATCATACCGCCCAACACCTCCAATCTCATAGATCCCAGTTTTTTATATAATAGAGTATCTTCACCATATTTTGTATACAAATAAAACACCATAAAACAGCGCAATGCACAGGAACAGAATGCCCTTTAAAAAGGTATAAAATTTTGTCTGAAAAGAATTCAACACTACCCAAAAGATATGCTTACACTTCTCAAAAAGAAGGTTTTTAATCATTACAGGTTCAAGTAATCGAGGATAAAAGAATACTAATTTAAATCTCTGATTCAACATACATTATTAAAAGCAATTTGTAAGCATATCCTTGGACAGAAATGTAGTAAAATACAATGGTACTTCTTATGGAGGCATCAATGAGACTAAGATACATGCACAAGGTCTGAAAGTTGAAGAAGCAATAAGACAACATACAAAGATCTTATGCAATACTCGAAATTTAATTGTTCTTGTAAAGATATTTGTAATCTCGTATCTGCACACACTCACCTGTATCTCCGAGAGTATACAACCATGCAAAGCCATTACCATATATGTACAATGTCTCAAAGCTCCTCCTAGTTTAACATAGTCTTTCCAGGGGTATTTCATCATTGTGTATTTGCCATGAGGCCACTCCCAGCTTGCAAAGCCTTCCTAAGCACTCAAAACAGTTTAGATACTTCCAAGGGAAAATATGTGAGTATGATGGGAATATGGTCGACACTGTAGCCTACCAGAGTTTCCTCTTGGGATGCAGAAAAAACAGCTGCTCTGTACGCATTATACACTGGATCATCATCAGCCTGACATACAAGAATTGTTGATGGAACTCTTTCCATCTCTACTCCTGAAAGGTATCCATCTATGCAGCCTACAAAGAATATTAACAGATTAAGTGAAATAATGCAAACAATAAATAATTTGACAGGTCAAGCAATAAAGCACTAACAACCGAATTCACTGAAATAGAAATTTCTGCAATATTAAGAAGCAGATATTGTAATTGATTTGTTAATGGCTCACCTTCAAGAGAGTTTGCAACACCCATAAAGTTTTTCACTATTAGTTTGTGCAGGTCCTCTCCAGCCCAAATTGGGTAAATACAGCCATTAATCAGAAAAGCAACAGAAGCCCCCAGAACAATGAGAAGAAAGCGTGTTATTGCTGTGTGAATGAATGACCTGGTTCTATATCCAGATACTAAGATGAAACAGAATGTAATAAGGAACACTCTAAATCCATATTCATAATGTTTCATCCTTGGATACAGCTTAGCAAAAGTGGCAAGTGCACCTGAAAGCAACCAACCAGTGGCATGGTTAGAGATTCGAAATAATTTGCATATAAAAGGATACAATCCTTACACCTCAAATTTTGAATATCACTAACAAGAGTCGATAAACCTTTGAATCTTACAAACATTGTCAACTAACCTGCAGTAAAGATGCTTGTGATAAATATCACTGGTTCCCACTTTTCAGCACACATTGCTAATTCTGCAACTCCAAAGGCTAAGCCGCCAGCTGTAAATGTTCCTAGACCTCGGTTAAATCCCTTACTCAGTGTTGCACCTGCATTTGGCAGATGATGTTTATATTTGAAGTGGACCATTATAGAAATCATTTAGAAAAAGAAGGAATCAAAACTTAAACACATTTACATAAACAGAGTCTTTTCAATCCATTGACAAGACAAGCAGGGATAATGCAAATGGTTTGATTTAAATACAATAATAGAAGTAATTGGATGTTCATTGTTATTGATCTAATGAAGAATTTGTAGTTGTGAAAGAACAAATTTGGAAACCCTAGTTTAATTTAGCACTAATAAATTAGAGATGTATAGCCTAGAATTGCACTATCTTTCTTTGCACTAAAATACTTGAAATTGGCTGCAAATTTGATCTGCAAGAGAAAATGCAACAAACATATCTTAAATCAAAGATTTATACTTCTAACTAACATAAATGCAGGAGGTGGGAAATATAAACTAGAACATAAGAGATACCAAAAACATCCCTTCGATATTTGTAGAGTAGATATAACTGAAGAAAATGGACATATCTAGAACAAAAACCCTGCAAATTTTCAGTCCCATAGAATTAACAGTAACTCTAGCATTTCAGCCAAACACTTCTGCTGGACAGGGACTCCAGGCTTTTATGCAAACTCTCTTTTGCAGGTGCTCTTGCCTGTAATGGACACCCTTGAAGGACTCTGGTGCTGGGTACAGGTGTTCTTGGCTGGTAGATACCCCTGAAGACAACCACACGGAGACGAGAGGTTCTGTCCCTCTTGGGCATCCAGTCGAGTCACTATAGTTGACTAGTTGCAATCTACAGAAAATCTACAAAGGCTCTTATGTGAGATGCTTATGTTGTTTCGACTCTAGTGTCTATGTAAATGGTAGGACTATAAAATTTCCAGGGTCTGTACCCCCCTATGTTCTGCTTCTTTTCCAAACTGAGTCACATTCTGAAGTGTCTTCAATCTCTTGTTACCAATCTTCAAATATGTAAATATATAGAGTATAAAAGGTTTGGTTATTTAAGAAACTACCTGAGTCTGTTCTCTATCTGTTGTTTTCTAATCATCAACTTAGCCTTGATAAAAATATGAGATGATATGCGTAGAAACAATGAGCCAATAGCACGAAATCTCAGCTAAAAGCTATGCTAATGTGTTGTGTGAAAGAGTGATGGAGAGAGTGATACGATGTGGAGAACGATGGACTAATTTGAGAAGGATATGGAAGGTGTATGCAAATTTGGGAGGAATATGAAATCTAAAAAGCCACTGAAATGGATTAGAGAAAAATATGAAAGACAACACGAGGAAGATATGAAAGATAGCACGAGAAAACCTAACCTAACCTAACACATCTGTAAGAGAGGAGAGATAACACCCATGAAAAATGTAAAGAGGATGACACCAAGATATTTCTGCAGATTCTTCAGCATAGACTATAGAGGCTTCACTATCGTCACAAGTTTTCAAAGAGAAAACTTAGTACTTGCAGGTCCCAAATTGTCAAATGAATATCTTTCAATTTTCCTTATACTTGCAAAACAACCTAATAGGCTTTCTGCATTTCAAGATCTATTTTATAGTTTAGGCTGAGACGATTTGCAATGGCTTGGAGCTAGATTACAATTTATGATTAACATATCAGGATTTCAAAATAAGCTGAGTCTGTGTTGGATCTTAACATAAGTCCAAGACAACTTTGTTTTGACAAACAAGGTCTTTTTAGATTACTGACTTGAAACTTATAGGATAGACTATAGAGGCTTCATTCAGCACTATAGAGGCTTCAATATTGTCACAAGTGTTCAAAGAGAACTTAGTACTGGCAGGTCCCAAAGTGTTGAATGAATATCTTTAGATTTTCCTTGTACTTGCAAAACAACCTAATAGGCTTTCTGCATTTCAAGATCTATTTATAGCTGAGGTTGAGGGGATTTGCAATGGCTCAGATAGGTTAAAATTTATGATCAAAATATAAGATTTTCAAAATAAGCTAGAGTCTGTGTTGGATCTTAACACAAGTCCAAGACAACCTTGTTTTGGCAAACAATGTCTTTTAAGATTTTTGACTTGAAGCTTCTAGATACATTTTGGAGATTTTATGAGAGTTGATCTAATGGATAATCAGTCCTTGTTCAGGAAAGGCATAGGAAGTAGTTAATGGATCCTAGAAAACACTTAAGGGAGTGATCACCAAAATTGAGAAAAAAGCATATGACAATAATTGTAAACTAGGTTACTTTATACCTAACCAGTCAAATTTAAAATCTCAAAAACATAATATTACCTGTGTAGTTAAAGAAAATTTTGGGAAATTTTTCTGATTCTAAACCTTACACATCAACATCAAGCAGCCATTCAAGATGAGAATTAAATTTCTATGGCTACTAATTTTAAGAAATGTGTTGCAAATCTTTTGTAGCACAGTTTAGTTCCAGTACTCAGCTGAGATGTTTCAAGCAATTTTCTTATAACCAGACAGCTTTATTGCTTGGTTCTGAAATCAAAAGACAAGAATATCTAAATTTAAAAATAGAGAGACATGATAACCACAGATTACATTTAATAGAACCTTATGAAGTATATGAAACAGTTGGCAAATCTTCCTATTTGACAAAAATGGAAAATAATTGAATAGAGAATGGTATACTAATATGGAACATCCTCCACCACTGAGGAATTTGTATGCATACATCTAGATCACGTATAACACAACCACAAACCACAAACTATATGTTTACTTTGGGAAAAAGTAGAGGTCCTTTTCAGATGCATGATTTGTTGCCCCTGCTATTACCAGTAATAGCAATTCTGTATATGAGCAAATGAAGTATCTGCCTACAAGGATTTCAGGGGCAACATCCCCTACTGACTTAAGATCCAAACTAATTTCTTCCCCACTCAAGCATGAGATGTTGTGGACACGACTGATATTTACCAAAAAACATGAGAACTAATCCAGTCTGTCCTAAACAGGTAATTATTTACTCCGAACACACCAGAAGGACTGTCCACTGTCTGTTAAGACAAGTTTGTTCAATTAAAAGCCTACTATTTATGTACTGTTTTGTACAGAGTACAAAACAAGCCAGGTTGATAACATGAGGGAAATGGGGTGGGGAAAGAGAGTGCTGGAACCAGAGAAGAGAATCAACAGGATCTTCTTCAATTGTTAAATAATTATTTCTATGAGCAAATGAATTCAAGAGTTTGGCATTTGTTTCTCCAATGTAATGTTATTGTACAGAAATCATTGCCAGATTGGTATTTGGTCAATCTTCCATATCATAAGTAGTCTATCAGTTAAAATATTATATCATTTCAAACACATTGTCCTAAATGTCATGAATTGTATGAGTGAATAGTATATCATTAGTATGTTGGGGCCTAACTTGATTAACAAGAACTTCTTGTGGTAAAGCACGAGGTTTAGTCTCACTATGGGTGAATAGTATATCATGTGTGTTGGACTGTTGGTGGCCTAGCTTAATTGGCGAGAACATCCTGTACCACAAGGTCACAAGATAAAGTCTCTCTAACCCCATGTGGTACCAGAGAACGTGTCATGCCAGCATCACTGGTCATGGTAAACTTTCACCAGTCATGTTAAAGAGTTTAGTGCACCACCAAGTCATGTTAAAAAGTTTACCCGATCACGTTAAAAAGTTTGAGGGCAATGGAGTGGGGAAAGAGAGTGCTGGAACCAGAGAAGAGGATAAACAGATACTTCTTCAATTGTGAAATGATAATTTCTATGAGCAAATGGTTTCAAGAGTTTGGCATTTGTTTCTCCAATGTAATGTTACTGTACATAAATCACTGCCAGATTGGTATTTGGTCAATCTTCAATACCATAAGTAGTCTATCAGTTGAGTATTATATCTTTTGACATACACTGTCCTAAATGTCATGAATTGTATGACTGAATAGTATATCATTAGTGTGTTGGGGGCCTAGCTCAATTGGCAAGAACTTCTTGTGGTAAAGCACGAGGTCTAGTCCCTCTATGGGTGAATAGTATATCATTTATGTGTTGGTGGCCTAGCTCGATTGGCGAGAACTTACCGTACTACAAGGTCACGGGGTATAGTCTCTGTAACCCCATGTGTTACCAGAGAATGTGTCATGCCAGAATCACTGATCATAGGTCTAGTTCCTCTATGGGTGAATAGTATATCATTTGTGTGTTGGTGGCCTAGCTCGATTGGTGAGAACTTCCTGTGCAACAAGGTCACAGGGTATAGTCTCTCTAACCCCATGCAGTACCAGAGGCTAAATAGCCGAATAGTCGAAAGAAAAGAATGCACCAGATTTGACCTTTTCTTTAATTTAATAATTAATTTAAAAATCACAACTGTTGTGTGACTTTTAAATTAATTAATAAATTTAAAAAAGCATCAAATCCGGTGCATATATTCTGCTAGATAGACATCACCGTCGCCCATCATGTTGAAAAGTAGTTTGCCCGCCAGCACGTCGCCCATCATGTTAAAAAGTTTACCCGGCCCATCATAGGTATAGTAGCCGATTCCTGCAGTCTAAAAAATAGGATATCATTTGTCACTCATTTCATTTGAGTGTAGTAGAATTGAGAGTCGAAACTGGAGAAATATATAGCATCGATTAACGCTACCATAAATACC
Source organism: Cupressus sempervirens (assembly GCA_028749045.1). Taxonomy (NCBI): domain Eukaryota; kingdom Viridiplantae; phylum Streptophyta; class Pinopsida; order Cupressales; family Cupressaceae; genus Cupressus; species Cupressus sempervirens. The sequence continues at coordinate 279,715,098 of CM053792.1, read as the reverse complement.
ATGAACACTATATCATGTGCCATACATTGCCTTCACTCATTAGTCATTACCTCTTGAACAGTATATAAAGGCCAAGCACTGGAATTGAAACTACCGACATCTATAGCATCAATTAATACCGCCATAACTGAAAGATGCAAAAGGGGTTGCACCAATTAACCCCTAGCCAAATTGGTTTATTATTACAGAACTCTCCTACAAAACAATTAATCTCAATTGCCAATCAAAACAAGAAGTGCACCACCCGAAATTGAGCATTGAAACAAAACGAAAAGCAATAAACAGAGAGCAAGCATAACATACCTACAGTATATTCAAAGACCACCACCACAGTCAAAATTGCCCAAATTGAATAAGTACTAATCTGTTTGTACGGCTCCTCCATGAACATCAGAAGTGAGACCAGGCCCAACGCCATTCCCATTTTAACCGAAAATATGGCCTTCCTGGGATCACTCTTTGCGAATTGCAGCATATTACTAAATCCTTTGCACACACAATTCCACCATTTCCTCAATCCTTCACAACACCCGCATCGCTCCACATCAATGTCAGATTCTTCTCTTTCCTTCTCATGTGGGCTAAGCAAACTCTCTCTGCTTTGCTCATACCCACTGTAATTCACTTCTTTGTTAGGTGGCATGACTTCAATCTCAAAACCTCCCTTCTCTGCCCCTTCCAATCTCTCTACTTAAACAGAGCCCCAACCCTCTTCTCTAATTATTTGGTTACATATATGAATGAACAATTAATGATTGACCTACATATACCATAAAACTAAACAGCCTGTAAAAACCATCAAATTTCAAATAAAAAGGAAACTACCGGGAAAGCGAAGACCAACGTCCTCTGCCTCACATGACCTGCACATGGAAACAATTCAGCAAAAGCCAAAATATCTCTGGCCCCAACAACAAATAAAACAACGAAAAACGCATGCAAAACCATTCCTGGCCATAAACTTTTGTACTTTCCTTACCTCTTCGAAAAAAATCCCTCGGAGAGCTGATCTTAAAAATGGTTGAAAATCACCAGTGAAATATCCTGTTTTAGTAAACGGAGCAGTTGGAATTCCTGCATATGTGTCCAGATGCAGGCGGATTAAAAAGTATTTAATCGGTTTCCAATTTAGTTTTGGCCTCGTCACCACCTTCCCAGATAACGAAAGTTTGAAAAGGAAAATTGAAACAAAATCGTGTGGAGCATCGACATAACATGCACATCTCTGTACGGAATGATTTCCACGTCATTGCCGCCTCAACCTAATAAAAGTCTTAAATTATTTGGTCAATCTGCAAGTTGAGTATATTATCGAACTTTGTCTCGCCTGATCAATACGTGTACGGGCCGTGCCATGGTTCCGACTTTTATGGAAGATTACAAAGCATCCGTACCGTTCACGTGTGGAAATTATGAGAACTTTTAAGCAATTTTATTATCATTAGTTGATATTACAGTTCCTGGAATCGGAGATTCGTAAATGGAATCCTGAACATATGAAGACGACGTATAAAAATTGCAGGGGCCCCATGTTCGAGCTGGTGATCTCGTTAACATTATCGGTCGTCGGTGTCTTTTAGTGAGAGTTCTAAATGAATAAATTTATGGAATCTTAGTCATAAAATTTGTGATAAATGTGTGATTGTCGAATATCATTATCATATTTTAATAAATTTATATTTATTAAAGAAGAAATATATTTATGGATAATAGTGATTGTAATGGGTCGAGTTTTACATTAATTTTCTTTTAATCTATTTTGTTAAATTCATTTGAGGCACAATCCCAATCTTATCCTTTTTGATATCGGAGCCTTACACTCAACACTTATGGGCTCTTTAAGAATTGTTCAACTTCATCCATAGACCAAGGCCCACTAACTAATTTTATTTTTGAGATTAATTATTATGCTTTAAGTTTGACTAAAGACCTCTCACTAACTAATTTACCGTTGTATTGTAGGCTCTTGCCTAACAAATTTTTATTTTTATTGTGTTTAGTTGCTTATAATTGTAAGTGGTGCATGAGTTTATTTTCTCAATGTTTTATTATGTCCAACCTCTATAAAATGGGAGCAAGGAATTCAAAGAGGCAAAATAAATGTAAAGATCACCCTCTCAAATCAGAAAATGGCTCTTCTACATTTCATTTGTTATTTTGCAGGTGAGATCTTTCGAATGATAGAGGAAGAGATTTGCAGTGCAAGTTCATTTCAAGAGCATTTATGCAACCACATATCAAGGTGAGGCATCTATTTTGCATTTGAATTCATATTTGGATTTAGTTTTGTATTTTAGATTTACATTTAGTTTGAATTTTGTATTTTAGATTTAGTTAGTTTTATTTTTATTATATATAATTAGTATTTTGATTTAAGTATTAAATTTTGTGTATAAATTGTTTGATTTAATATATATATATACTAATTTTGTTAAATAGTTTTTTTAATAAGAGGCAATGTTACAATATTGAGTTAGATTTGTATATTAAATTAAATCTAAATAAATATGGAGGACAATGACACCATATTCATTTAGATTTTATACATGGATGGCAACATTGTCATATTATTCAAAACTTGAATATATTAATATCAAATATTTTTTTAGTATTTTTGTTAATGTTTGATTTAAATTATTTAGTGTTAAAATATTATAATTAGTTGCATCATAACTAAATTGGCTCTGCCCGTGAACTTTGTGAATTCCAAGGACTTTTCAAGGCTTTTGACTATTGTTGTTTATATGGAAGGAATGCAGAGAACCTTCTTTTGGAAGAGGTTAAGTATTCAATCCATAAAGCTTTTCACTGTGTGAATCCTTTCAATCCTCTATGGTTCAAAAAGGAAAACCTTGAAGACATTTTTTCAAGCCCTCCTCTTATTTACTCTAGGTTGCGACTTGCAAATAGATTAATGGCTCTTGGGAAAAAGTGTAAATGAGAAGTAAAATCCACAAATAAGAAATCATCTCTAGATCAGTCAGGCAAGAATTATTTTGGTGTAGGATGGTGTAGGGTTGAAGGTCAATGGGGAGAAAAAGCCCTAAATATGGTAGATGGTTTATGGGCATTCACCATTTGTAGGAACTCAAATGTCGCTAAATGGAGTGAATAAAATACCTATGGGGTCTTGATCCTCAAACCCTGATGCCCCAACAATTAGGCAACATGTGCATCAAAGATGACCCCCTTTTAAGGACTCGGGATAGGTAGGAAGCAGTCAATTCATGTATTTCATAATGACTCCTCCATCTCCATTAAAGGACCTGACCCTTAAGGATGCCCAAGCCCCTACTAAAAATGATCCCAAAACTTTGATCTTAAACAATGTCTATATGAAAGGTATGTGGGGGTAATGTGGCAGCAATGGTTTATTTGCTAAATGGTGTAGCCTAGGGCAATCTACCAATTGGATTGAGCAATGGTTGAAGTCATCATTCAAAGATCAGGAAAGTATTTCAATCCTTGATCGAGACTTTTTATTTATTGACAATAAAAATTTAAATCTTGAAGACAATTTGCTAAATGAAAACCCTACCTATTTTTAATGTTGTCATCTAAAATTTTGGAAATGGTCACCAAAATTTGACTCGAAATTATTTTTGAAATATAATGTTCTCAAATGGGTTATGATCCCTAGTCTCCTAGTAGAGCTCCTACATGGTCATATGTTATCTAAAATTGGGAAACTTATGGGTTGTTTTGAAGGGTTGGAAGAATTTTTTATCTCTACATCAAATGTAAAAATCTGAACTTATATGGATCTAGGACACAAGAAATTGGACTCTATCTGATTAATAACTAGTTGATCAATCTATTATTTGAATCCTAAAGTTTACCAAGGAGTCATTGAGGATAGAATTATTCTTACATCATCTTGCCCATGCAAGTAAATAAAGGCAAGATCTACAAAAACCTTAGAAGCTCCCATTAATAATTCCAGTGATGAATCGACTAATACTTCTATTTAATTTAACAATAAGGGCTTGGGTGGGTTTGTTATTTTAGATCCCATTAATACAGTGTTGTCATGACCTTTGGAAGAGCCTCCCCCAACCCTACAAGATGGGGAATCAGGAAGGGGTATGGAAGTATGTAGATTGGCTTCCCCTAATAGTCTTGAAAAGGAAACTCTAGTGTTAGAACTAGAGGAGGCTAACTAGGTTATGCCTAGTAATGAATGCGACCTTCCTTCAAATTCTTGCTAGAGAAATAGTTGTAGGGAGTTGACTGCTCCTAATATCTCTCCTGATCTGGCCACTCCTCCTCAACAAATTCCTTCTTTTGTTGAGCTTAATAATGAAGCCCTTCATTCAACTGAACAAGGGAACTCTGTGGCCCAAAGACAAGAAAATAGTAATATTGGAAAATTTTATAATGAATTAACAAAGGATCTTATCAATACTTTCACAAATTAGATAGTGAATAGGGAAGAAATCATCAACTAGAAAAAATTTATGGTTGAAAATTTTCTAGAAATTAGAGGAGTAAACTACTCTAAAGAAGATTTAATTGAGGACTTAATTGATATAACAAATTAATAAAATATTATAGGAATTGATCAAATTGATGAGGACTTGGGTATCCCAAATTGTGCCCACATAGAGAGAGAGAGAGAGAGAGAGAGAGAGAGAGAGAGAGAGAGAGAGAGAGAGAGAGAGAGAGAGAGAGAGAGAGAGAGAGAGAGAAGATCCCTGCTCAAATTAAGAATTAAAGATGGAGAAGTTGAAGGACATACGAAACTAATTGATATCTTTTATGTTGGGAAGGGGAAGGTCCTTCCCAAGGAATCATGAAGCTCCTAACATGTAATGTTGGGGGTTGAAATGCCCCCAACAAAATGTGCTTAATCAAGTGCACTATAAACTCCCTTAATCCTCAACTATTCCTCATCTAGGAAACTAAACTTAATTCAACATAATTAAACAATTTTAAGAGTAAACTTGGAATTATAAATATCTTTAGAAGTCTTGTTGCTGGAGCATCTGGTGGGCTTACCATCATTTCAGACACTAGAATAATCTCCCTTAATCAATCATAAATCTTAAAAGAATTGGATCAATTGTATACTAAAAAATATTAAAACTAACTTACAATTCTTACTCATTAATATATATGGACCTATCCTTAATCATGAAAAAAGACCTACTTGGTCAGAAATTGAACAATACCTAAGGTTAAGCCTAGACCTTCCTAGAGTAATTGGTGGAGGCTTAAATGTAATTTTAAAGAATAATGAGAAATATGTAGGACGTCATAAGATCTCACAAGCCTCTATAGATTTTAAAGTAATTGGGTAGATAAGTCTACACATTTGAAAATTGCAACAATTGATAAATCCTTTACTTCGAATAATAGAAGGAAAGTCTTTTGCTACATAGAAAAAAAATTGAATAGATTCTTCATGAAAGAAATTTTCATGCATTCAATTCAACCCTAGAAGTAGAAATGATTTCTCTCTCAATGTCAGATCATTTTTCAGTCCTACTAAAAATATTTTAGATGAGCCCCTTAAATGATGTCCTTCAAATTTGAACAGATGTGGTTTAAAGAGGGCTATTTAATTTATAAAGTAGAGGAGTGGTGGAATGAATCCAAAGTCTTTGGGTCAAAACTATTCCAAGTAGTTCACAAACTTAAAGTTGTCAAACTAAACATTATCCAATGGAATAGAGAAAACTTTGGTAACATCTTTGAGTCCAAAGAACAATTGGAAACATAACTAAAAGACAACAATAAAATGTTTAAATATGGAATGAATGAATAATTGTATCTAAAAGAAAAATAATTAATAACTAAATATGAAACATTCTGGCTAAAGACCTATTCTTGAAACAAAAGTTTGAAGACACATGGCTAGAAAAAGGAGATAGAAGCACCAAATTCTTTCATAACAATACTAAGCAAAGGAGAGGAGGGTAAACTACTATAAAATAAATAGCTTTAATTGTCTCTAAGGTAGTGGAAGTTTTTATAGATATTCTTAATAACTGGGAAGGATCTCAACGATCATCCCAAGAGGATTTCCTAGCAACTATACCAAGATAATTAACTGGGAGAAAAATAAGGCCTTAATGGAAAAATTTACAAATGATGAATTAAAATATGCCTTATTTCAAAAGAGCCTGGATAAATCCCCTAGGTTGGATGGGTTTCTGACTCATTTTTTATTATAGAAATGTTGGTATTTTATGGGTGATGTCATCACCACAACTATATAAGGGGTACGAAATTTTGGCAACCTTCTTAGAGAAATCAATAATACTTTCCTTGCTTTGATACCTAAAAAGGAAATAATAGATAGTTTCAACGACTTCAAACCTATAGCTTTATGTAATACTCTTTACAAGTTACTAGCCAAAATTATGGCTAATGGACTCCAAAAACTTCTTCCTGTTATTACTAGTGAGCAACAAACTGGGTTTTTTCTAGGAAGATTAACTTATGATGGTATCATTATTTCTCAATAAGCTACCCACTCCTTTCAAAAAAAATGGTAATACTAGAATGTTGATTAAGTTGGATATTAGCAAAGCACACAATAAGGTAGACTAATGATTTCTTTGTAAATGCATAGAAGCTTTTGGTTTCTCAAAAGCTTGGATTAATTTAATCTTTGAATGTATTTTTACTCCAAAGATTTCAATTCTAGTTAATGGGTCTCTAAAAGGCATTTTCTCTACCTCAAGATGCTTAAGACGGGGAGACCCTATCTCTCCCTTCATTTTTATAATTATGTTTGAAGCCCTAGGAAGATCCATTTCTCATCTTGGAAATTTAGGTTCTTTAAAGGGATTAAGCATAATTAGTAACTTGGAAGCCACAAACCATCAATAATTTTTTGATGATACTATGCTATACTAGAAGGGGATGCTCTGGAAGATATAGCCTTTAAAGGACTTGTAGATTCATATTCTAAAGCTTTAGCACAAGACATTAATCAAAATAAATTTGAGATTTTTTTCTTCAACGCTAAATAGAACTTAGAAGAATAAATTTGCAAAATTATGAACTTTAAGAAAGGGATTCTTCCTTGCAAATATCTTGAAAAACCTCGATATATTGGGGTTAGATCATATAACCTTTGGGAAGATCTATTGAAAGAACTCAATCTAAAAGAAGCTCAAGGAAAAGAAAATGACTTTCATTAGCAGACATGATTGTAACGCTCAAACCAATTATTTCTACCCTCCACATCTTTAGACTCTCCTGCATAAAGTTTCCTATTGGGAAATTGAAGGCTTTATTAAAATTTTAAGAGCTTGCCTCTAGAAAAGATCATCAAGTAAAAATAAGTACTCTTTGCTAGCTTGGGATAATATTTGAGGGCCCAAAAAGGAAGGTGGTTTTGGTATTAAAAACATGCAAGAAAAAGGTAAAGACTTGAGGGAAAAGCTAATTTGGAGAATGTTTAAACACCCACATTTAAAATGGGTAAGAATCCTTAATCACAAGTACTTGAGAGATACAAATCAATCTTCTAACCTTCGGGTTTGAAATCCCCCAAATGAATCTAGAATATGAAATTTTATGCTAGAAAATAAACACATTATTCTAGAAAAAATAATTTGGAATATAGGAGACAAGCATCAAGCTCAGTTTTGGTCTAATCCTTGTGGGGGATACAAAATCATTTGTCAAGAAGTTTTCTTTACTACAGTTAGACCCCTCCTTGAGTCCTCATGAGGTATTTATGTAAAGGACTATATTGAAAGTCTTAATGGACATCTTTCTCAAGGATGGAAATGGAAATCTTTCAAGGATTGGGAGTTATACAAAGGAGACATGTTTACCTTGAAGAGACTCCAAAAAATAGAACTATTTCTTTTAACTTGGGGCCAAATTTCCTTGTTTGCGATGGCTCCAAAGCTGGTAATTACAACATAAAAGACAGATATACATATCACTGTAAAAAAAGTTAAGGCATAGAATGGACCTCCCATTAACAATTTATTGGGTTAAATTATGCTTTCTAAATATGACTTCTTCTTTGGATTTTTTTCAAAGTAAAATCCTAACATTTGACAGGCTTAAGAAAATGGGCTTTAAAGGGCCTAGTATTTTTTCTCTATGTGAAAAGTAGAAGAATTTACTAATCACTTATTGCTTGATTATGATTATTCCTCTCAATGTTGGCTTTGATCACTAGAAAGGTTAGGATTAAAAACAACCTTTCCCTCAATGAGCCAACGTATGTTTCTAGCTTTTCCACTTCTAAAATTAAATTGTGTATTTAAGGTTTTGTGGATAATGTCCCCCTCAATACTGATATGGAAATTATGCAAAGAAAGAAATAGAAGAATTTATAAAGGTAATAATCTCACTAGTGGTCAATTAACTATTAAAATATAAGTTGTGATAATTGAAAATCTCATTAGAAGAATCTCTCAAATTGGTAGTGATCTTAAAATGACCTCTTGGGATGAGGAAACAAGGCTAAAATAGCAAGGCTTAAATATCATGCCCTTCTATGTCTAAGGAGGTATTAAGACAGACAAAAGGAAGCTACACATATGGGAACCACCCAAATTAGGCTGGTATAAATTAAATTTTGATGGTGTTTCACAAGGAAACCTAGGTATTACCAGTATTAGATCATTCATTCATGATTGTCAAGGTAATGAAGTTTCTTTTTTAGCCAAACCTATAGGGATAGCGTCTAATAATGAAGCGAAATTCTCAACTTAAATTGAAGGACTTCTCTTTTATTGTGAAATAGGGGTTGAAAATGTGAAAATTGAAGGAGACTCATCTATAATTATTAATGCCCTCCACAAAGGGCTATGCCCAATTGGAAACTTGGTTTTCTTTTAGTTAAAGTTATGTCTATTTTTAAAAGATTAAAAAAAAAAAGTGTTAGCCATATATATATAGGGAAGACAATCATAGAGCTAATTAATTAGCTAATAAAGGGGTTGATGGGATAACATTAAGATTAGTTAGGTTTATTGTTTATTACTTTTCCTCTTAAAACATTTATTTCGATAGTAATGGGTTGGTAAAACTCCCATACCTTTCGACTACAATCATAAAGAAAGGATTATAAAAAGATTTGTTTTTATTATATTGAGATGGATACCTATGTTATCACATTTCTCACTCATGTTGTAGTCCTTTTGATCTCTCATATTTTGAGGTCTTTAATGATTACTCCCTTCCTTTTAACCCTTTCTTAAGGAATGATGGTTTTAAAGTTGTCAAACATTCCTTTATCCTCATTACACATTTATAGAAGTTTTCATAATTTTTTGTTATATTTGTTGGTCCCAACAAGTACTGAGAGGGGGGTGAATCAGTGAAAATTCTCCAAGCAATTTATTGAGTTATCACACCAAATAGTCTAACTACCAATTGCCTTACCAATAGAACAATGATGAAAGTGGTAAAATAAAAGTATAAAAACTCACAATTTAAATGCATACATTAATGACACATGAATTTTGTGCATGGAAACCCTTGATGAGAGGATGAAAAACATGACAATATTAATATACCCACTAGCCCTTTACTACAAATAAAGGTTGCCTGATTATAGGTTGTGGTTGTTCCTTCTGAGAACACATCCAATTATGAATGATAGCAACCTGTTAGGATTACAAAATCCATTCAAAGGTACCTCGTTAAATGATTTTCAACACTCCTTCTAGGAGGTACTTGGTTAAAGGACTTACAATATGTTTGCTAGTGAATGCCCGATCAAGAGCTTACAAATGATTGCAATGGTAAGAAAGTAATCAAAATGGTTGATCTAAATAAATGGAACACTCTACCTTGTAGATCTCTTGTGTATACCCCACAAATCACTTCACATTCCCTTGTTATTTTGGCTTCCTTCGTGATCATTTTTGTATTACCATTCTTTCTTTATACTTAACTTTGTCTACAGTTCTTTTCTTTTCTTGATTGTCTTCTCTATACTTAATTTCTCTATAGCTTCTTTTAATAAGTTTAATAAAAAAAACTCCTTCCAATGTGAAGTTCCAAAGTTATATATGATGTCCATTGTCAAGGCACTAAAACCCTAAAACATCTCGCTCAAAATTGATGCATTCAAATTTTGAATTGCATACTTGAGCTGGTCACGGAATACCCGCGATACCTATAGTATACGTATGTGCCTATTAATATAGGCATGTATGTCCTCCCATGATCCTATATCTAGCATCCATCCTTGCATCCTATTATTGCTTCTATATTTTTGTCACATCAAGATGCAATGACATGTATCTCTTCTATGTAACATTAATGGTGACCCATTATTGTTGGTTTGTTTCTTGTGACTTAACTTCAGTTAGATCTTGTCCTCATTTAAGTTTTTCCCAATGTAAAAGTCTACCAGTGCTTCATATCTTCATTCACCTTGTTTTTTGGTTTCCAATCAATGAAAACACAATGGTGTGCTACAAGTTAGCACCACCAATCTCCAATCTTCATGCCAATGAGAATTGTATGTCCAATAGTCTTGTCCCCTCCACTTGAGATTTTTCCCTTTTTTCTCTTTTTTCTTTCCATGGAGACTCTTATTAAGCTCCATAGTCCAAATAGGAAAATGGCCTTTGAGAATGAAATCACCATGGATTTGATTCTCTAAATTGTTGATGTTCATAATAAGGTGATTTGGAGAGTTGTTGTAAAAAGATTAGGGGATCAATTTCTCCATTGAAAATATCATATTTAAGTTAACCTGAATATTCTTGTCATGTTGATAGTGGTAGTTACGCACATTTTTAATGACAAGGATGAAATTGATAAGCTTTATAGGGAGCTATTTATTAATAAAATCTTAATAGATTTGGATATCATCTTGCTTAATATTAGAGAATATTTTACAATCCCTTGAGCTTCTAACTATGGATTTATCATGCTAAGAAATTATCAAGCTCCCACATGTTGTTATGTGGAGCCTAATCAAACTCAAAGGCTAATTTCTCCCTACTTCATTCAATGCAATTTCCCTCCGAATTATTCTACAGTGGTTTGGGGATAGCACTCCCAAGATGGGATCAAGGGGCAATGCCCCTTGTAGGGTCTCTACCCCAGGTGCACTCCCTCTTTATTATTGTAAAAGGCATTGGCCATATTTTTCTATTGGATGACTTATTCTAGCCCTAATTTTGTAAGCAACAAAAAGCTTGTATAAAATGGCTTAGGGTTAGGGATTTCATAATGTATGATGAGACTATAGTTTCTTGCGATGCTACTGAGCTATAATTAGTTGTAATCACTGGATAATAAGAAAATTGGACTTAGTGTTTAGTGGACGTAGCCCAGGGATTGGGTGAACCACGCTAAATCTTTGTTTCTTGTGTTCTATTTTGTGTGATTTATTATTTTCTGATATTGGTTATATTTGCATGTAATTGTTATTTCTTTCTTGTTAATCCTATTACCACCTACCCCATTCTATTTTCTGAAGACATAGATGCCTTGTGGGCTCCATAGGCTTCTCTAGAAAGAAACTTGATATTCGTCATGATTTTCTTTTATGTTTATAACTATGTTGAAGAAACCTAGCTGGACATTTATATGGAATCTAAAGGATTATCCTAAGATGCAACATATACAATGGTAATTGTAGACCTCAAAGAAGTTATTAGCCTCATGGGCTAAGTTGAAGTGTTTTCTTATTTTTCCTCTAAGAACATATACCATTGTTAACTTTGTTTATATATAAATTATGGATGTAAATAGGTATGAACTTTAAACTCTTTAGCAATATTGGAACTTTAAAACTTAATATTATTTGAATATAAGCGAATATGATGAAATGTTAGTTGGCGGGATTCCTTTGTTTTCCAGTTTTGGTTATTCCTAAATATACATAAAGTAGGGGTTTATTCTTATGTTGTTAATGATGATACTCTTCTCCCATATTTCAAGTTAAATGAATGATGAAAAGTGGGAGGGTATCACTCTTAATAACTTTAGAAGGAAATTCCTACCTACGATGTTAAAGTTTTGCAAGGATCAAACTTTATTTGATAATTTTTTGTCCAAGTTATCATCTTGTATAAGTCTTTTCTATCACATGTTCTAATCTGGATTTGAGAGGGTTTTTGTTAGCTACAAAGGTTGGGAATGATGGAATCATCTCATCTGTCATTTCTTTTTGGGAAAACTAGGTTCTAATTTCAAATTTTATGCATGTGAGATGAAAGCATTTTTAATAACTCTCAAAGACTAGAGGTTCTTTTGATTTAATCTTGGATGTTTAATGGGTTTAAAATGGTTGATTTTTTAGTTGCACCAGTTAACTTATTTTCACCTTAACTGTGAATAGAATAGTCTCTTAGTTTTTCTTCATTAAGTTAATGTAGCTAATTTAGAATGATCTATGACTTAATGATGAACTATAGGATCTGATCAAATTGAAGAAGGCTATTCTAATGGTGTTATTGAAGATTCTCTTCCAACACTTTCATTCAGGCATAACAAAGGATGAAAGTTGGAGGGAATCCTCTGTAATGTTATAAGGATAAACCTTCTTCCTCATGCATTAATTTCTTTAATATTTTTTTTTCTATGATACTCTAGACAAATTTATAATTGGCTTTCCCAACCTCAGCTAAGAAATGCTTCTAGTTAATTAGCGTTGAGGTTGATCTTGTGGTTTAGACTCCTTGGGTTGTCCGAGATTACAAATTTTGATGGTTTTAGAAGTGTAGGGTAAACTTTGTTATTCTCTATAAGAGTGCTCTTTCTGAATATGTAAACTCAACACGGGTGATTAAAATATTATCTATGGAAGTTAATTAAAGAAGGAATATACACTCTTTGAGATTAATTGTAGAACCCTAAAAAGATGTAGAATTATGGGTCAAAACATCCAAATCTTTCTTTATTTGGGTAAAATGAGATTTCTTTGTGGATTCATAAAACTATATTTGTTCTATACTATGATTGAGGTCATCTATCTTCACTTTAGATATAGATCAGCTTGTGGTAATTTATCCTTCTTATGATGATTCAATTTTTATTTCTAACCTATGGTTAAAAGGTTTTTGAGCTTGGGTACACAACTTATTGTGATCACTTTATAGTATTGGTTAAACTTGGATTGAGTTTCCCTAAGTCATACTACACGATCAATTAGTTAGTTGGAAATTTTATCCTTTGTGGTTATTTTTTCTCTACTAAGTTAATCCTTGGTCTAGTTGTTAAGTATGTGATGCATGCAACTTTTTTAGCGATCTATCTAGCTTGATAGGATTGGTTGAGCATTTGGAAGGTGAGACTCCAATCAAGTATATATTTAAAGATTTTGATTGCATGTTCAAACAATCAATGTAATGGCTTGTTACAAAGCCTTTAATGTTACTAACAATTTAATGATGTTTAGATATAAAATTGAATATGTAATGATAATCTAAAGAATATCAATCTAATTATGTTTAGATCAAGACAAGAGGTTTTCTTTATTAATCAATGGCCACACTAAACAAAGTTGTAATTGTAAGTTTTTCTTTTATTCAATAAATAAAATTTGGGCCCACACCTTTTACCGATCAAAAAAAAAAACAAAAAATGTTAGATCTAGTTTTTATTTTAATAGTTTGATTTGAATATTAAATTAAAATTTTTGACCTAAATACTTTGATTTAATATAGGTATGGTAATTTTTTAAATAAATTATTTAAATATGGAGTGCAATATCACCATATTATTCAGATTACAATCATTTTGATCATTATTTAAATAAAAATTTAATATGGATGAAAATGATGTCATATTATTAAACTTAATACTTTATATTATTTTTTAGAATACTATAGTTTTAGAGAGATGTAGTATGTTCTAGATTTGATTGTGTACCATATTTTTACATCAATATTTTGAGTCAAACTTAGTGATCTCCTCTAACTCTTCTCATATTGATAATGGACCTTTAGTGTGATTTGAAATGTTGGTGAAAAAATATGGCACACAATCAAATCTAGAATAGACTACATCTCTTTAATACTATGACAGGTTGCAGAAATCTCTTAATGTTAAATAATAAAGTTGTTTTAATGATTTGTAGTGATTTTAATAGTTTCTCAGATTAATAATTAAATATTTTGAGATATTTTAGGTATGTTAATTGTATGCCAAAAATGTGACACACTTCTATAATCCATTATACTTGAGAGAACCCATGAACAAAGAGTCTCAAGAAGTAGCTTATAGCTTCCCATCAATTACATGCAAGAATATAAAAGAGTGTGATTGTGGCTCTCAAATGAACCTCAAAAGTAGACCCTTACAAGGTGCACCATATATTGGAAGATTCAAAGATAAGAGAAAGAATGCTAGTATCCAAGAATGTCAAGTGAATGCAAATAAAAGTTAGAAAGTGAGTGCAAAACTAAGCTAAGATGTAGTGAAAGAACAAAGAAAGTAAAGCTAATCTAACAAGATGAGAGTTACAATCCTCCTAATTAAGCTAGATTTTCTAAGCTAAATGCCTTTGAAAAGAAAGTACTAAGTGTTGGCATTTTAATTAGGAAAATGAGATACTAGGGGGGGTTGAATCAATATCTATAAAACTTTTATCCTTCAAAACAACTTTACTACATTCACCATATTAACCACCTCATATCTAGTTTATGCATAACATAACTTGAAAAATTAAATGTTAAAATAAATCTAACTATCAATCACATCCATGAAATGTAAACACATAACACAAAGATTTTGGTAACCCAGAAACCCTCCAAGGTGAAGGTAAAACTTGGGTGGGGATGACACCCAAAATCTTCACTACTACAGCAACAAAGTTAACCTATTAGGGTTACAATTTTGATCACTTCTGATGATCTACCCTGTGAGGGGTCTACCTTGTTAAAATCTTTAAGGTTGTTAGGTCTTACCTTGATTAAAGGATTTTACACTTATAATGAAGTAAGGACTCTATTAGGAGATTTACAAAGGTATGTTAAAACCACTTTGTTAAGAGATTTTCCCTAATTCAATATGTCAAAATTGATTTAGTACTTGATCCTTTGGTCTACACTTATAGTTGTTTATTACATATCTCCTCCTTCTAATCTCTGATCTGGTCTCTAATATGATATATCTTGACTCTGTCCTTTACTACTTTATAAGGTTGTTAATTTTGTTCTCTCCACAACTTTTCACATGTAGCATCCAAAACTTAACTCCTTTGCACAATTTGCACTCTCTTCTATGATATCTCACTCTATATATTAAAATAGGGTTTGGCTATGCCTTTTTAAGGACATGTGTAGAGTCTTCTAGACGCTTCCCTTTTTGCCTCTTCATCTAATTAGTTGTTCAATAGGGATGGATGATCCACGTCAAAATGTGTAACAAGCTTTGTAACAAAATCTATGATCTTTAAATGTTGTGTTCATGTTGGCTCAAAATGGTTTACCTCAAATTTTTTATCATTCCATACTTTTATGTTCTCTCTGTGTTACTCGGCACTCATTGTCTCTAATGCTCGATCATAATTGTTCTTTCTATTATTTCTCGGCCTTAACTGTACTTAGCTCTTTTTGTATAACTTGATGACCAAAGACTTGCTTGGCTCCTATAGAGTTCATCTTATACATTATTATTTACAATTATTTACATGACTCAGCCTATATAGAGTAGCTTGGTCATAGTGATGACCGATTGGCCCTACCTTATATATGACTAAGTGTTTGACACTAATAGACAAAAAGACTTAGAGATACCAACACTATCCCCCTTTGACATTAGTGGCAAAAAAACTTTTTCATGATTACATCTTTACAGTACAAATATAATAGTACTCCCCCTAAGCCTATGACTCAGTTCTTATAGAACTTCAAAACTTTTTCTTTGAAAATAAAGTATATAATACATCTCTCAAAAATAGTCTGATTGTAGCTTTGACATGCCTTGTTTTCCTTCTATCATTCTGAGCTTTGAATCATTGTATCTTTTTCATTGTATCCCCCTTTGAGTTATTTCTCATCTATCTCCTATCACTTCTCTTCATATACCTCCCTTGTAACTCATCATTCCATATCAATCATCTATCCCCCTTATTTTTTACACTTATGTCTGTTGTTGGGGTTGAGTAGGTGGAATCAAACCATATTTTTCAATGATTGGTTAATGTGTTTGATTGATCATGGAAAGAGCATGATCCCATGTGGTTCTTGTTGATTCCAAAACATAAATATTTAGCTCCAAATTGGTTTCCAAGTCAATTAAGCTATCAACAATAGAAAGATTATGATCTCTTTGAATCAGATCTTTTCTTGAAGTTAGCTCTCATTACATAACCTCCAAGTGAGGTATCAACATTGAATGGATAGAGATAAGTTTGGCCCTCATTCTGCTATATGTTGTTTGTAGCTTGGCCAACCTCCCTTGTGCAAACAATAATATGTTATAATGCATTGAGATCGATTTAGCTGACTAAGAGATAGAACTACTTGATTGCTTCATGTCAGCTTGAATCCTTTGAATGTTTGTCTTAAATTCATTTGTAAACCTTGGCACATCACAAAGTATATTGTACAAATCTTGTACTTTCTTCACAAGTTCTTCTAAATTATGTACCAGTGCCTACAAATTGACTTTTCTAACTATAATGACAGTATAAATTTTCTCTATTACTCTCTTTTCAGACTAGGCCATACATTTTTCATTTGCCTCAATATCCTCAGTGTTAACTTTTTCATCAATTTGCACCAACTAAGAGATAATGGGGGCTTGTTCATCAATGGTCTGAATATCAAAAGTGTCAACAAATATGTCCTTGATATCATGCAACCCCTATTTCTATTGTTGTTCTTGCCTCATCTCTTCTTTCTTTTTCTCTCTTGCTAAAATATCTTGCAAGATGACAATTTGCTCAAAAGTGAGATTGTTTAGATCCCATTTTGGCACTTTAATTACTTTATCTAGAGTAACAATATTACCTAGAGAATTGTCTTTTTTCTTCTTTCCTTTTATTTTCTTTGGAGTACAGTTGCTCGACACTGCTAGAGTAAGAGTAGGTGATGGGGTATCACCACTCAGTCTTTCTTGTACTTCAATGCTTAGAACAAAAATGGTAGAACTCAACACTACATTCTCTTTTTATGATTCTTCTTTCTATCTAGTTTCCTTATCTCCCTCATCTTGAGGTTCTGAGACATGTGGTCCTGTCTGACATGTAGTAGATTGGTCTACATTTGAGTCTTTATCTTGCTTATTTTATTCTACCTCCTTTTCTAGTTCCCCAGCTTCAATTACTAGAGTTTTGGTTTGAGAAGCATGTTGCAGTTGTTTCTCAATCTGCTTTATTTGTTAATTGAAATCAACAATTTGGACTTGTATTTCTCCTTCCTTGGGATAGTCCCTTATTTGCTATAATATGGGAGTATTAGGTGTAGTTTCATGACTATGTGATATATTGCCCTGTGGGCTCAGCATACCTGAACTTTCTTCATCACTTTGATTATTCTCAATGGTTACAGTGTCTACTTCTTTCTCCTATTCAACTCCTCTTGTGGTTAATCCAAAAATACTCTTCAATAAAAATTCATTTTGTTGTACAACATCCTCAATTTTATTCTGCAAAATCATGAATGTTTTGAATTTAGGAACAAATAGGCTCCTATACTTCTCCAAAAATGTTATCTTTTTCTTATTTGTCAATTTAGGCATAATATTGGCCAATGTGCCTTCTCTAATTTTCTTTTCAACTTATGTTTCATGTTGTCACTCTCTATAAAGTCTAATATACAAATCATTTGGAATCTTCTTTTCCAATTCTATAAGTGCAAGCTTATTGTTAGCCATCATTTCTATCATAGCTTCCTCTACCTTGGATTTATCAACATTTCTCAATGCATCATACTTTTACATATCTAAATCCTGATAGGCCTCCAAAGTTTTTGATGTTGGCACATACCTCATCAATAGTTCTAGGCTTGGTAGGCACAATGACTCGGTGATGGTTAAGCTCATCAGACTCAGTCCTCTCTACATCTTCCTATTTAATATCTTTATTCTTCACTAGCATTCTTCTCTTTATTTGGCCCATAGTGGTTGGTACTTTCCTCTTCTCTACACTTATGCCACTAGGTTTTGTGATCTCTACCACTCCTTTCTTGATTGATGTCTCGAAACTTGCTATTGCTACTACCTTGGTCCTCAGTCTCTATGGTGCAGGAGGAGAGAGGGACTTGGATGTCATATTATTTGCAACCTTCCTCACCTTTGGCTTAGTGGTTTTCACTATTTTAGCCTTCTTAGCAGGTGGGAGACAAGTGTTGGGGATTCAAACCATTTCTCTACACTCTCTTCCTCTTCGTCAACATCACTGTCATTTTATTCATCTTCTCCAAGACCTTGTGTCAGCATCGAAGGTTCTTTTCCTTTTACTTGTGTACCTAGTTTACCTTCTAGGTCTCCAATCATCTTCTTTCTCTTGTTATTAGTAGAAGAAATCTTGATATCAACAATTATTTTGGCTTATGCTTCTTCAACTTTTCCAAAGGGCTCGGCCTTTGCATTAATTTCTTCATTAAGTAGTGCAGTGATGGCTACACTCACATCATCACTTTCAATTTCATAGCCAAAAGGTTTAAGCCAAACTATCCTCGGCTTAACTTCTTGTACAAGTGTGTTATCAATATCCACTAGAAAACATACATCATTATAATGCTTCTCTACTAAGGATGCAAGAATCCTTAATCTCTTTCTCATCTCCAATTTGAACTCTTCAAAATATCCATCTAGGATATCTTCAAAAATTTCTCTCAATTGTGTTGTATACTCATTAATCTACTTTGTTGCAGGTTTGTCTTGTTCCCATAAAATATTTCCAATAGCTGGAAAATAATTTTGAGTGTAAAATAAAATAAACATAATCAATGATCCAAAATTGCACATTGAATTCTTTGTTTTTTTTATTCATGTCAGGTTCTCTACTAGTTGTAAGTGTTGCAACTCGGCAATATCATATTCATGATCCTTGATCACAATCTTCCATGCTTGATTAATTGCCATACATGACATACTATTCAGTTAGCTTGACTGATAAAACTTATGAGAGATCACTCTCACAACAAACTTTATTAATGGATAAATGATGTTAGAAATAGACATGCTACATCCATCCATTTGGCTTTGGTATTCGCCTCCACAACTTATTTTCTTTGGCACCACATTGTCTTCTTCTTGTCGAATGTAGGATAACCAATAAAAACATGTATCACCTTCTTTATGATCTTGACTAGTCCATTCTCTAACCACAACTCCATATCATGAATTTTTCTCAATATAGCCTTAATCCATTCAATTTTGAAATTTCTCAGAAAATCTAGGGCATGAGTTAACCCTTTCCTCTCAACAATTTTAAACTTGTCCTTAAATATTCCTTTATCACACAATTTTTCATACGCCTCACCAATCTCGTAGTCTCCATCTTTACCAATTTTACACATGTAACAACTCCTTACATTGTGAATCATAATGACTTTAGGTGGTATCGATGATAGCAAACCCATTGAATCACCTTTCATGGCAATCTTAGGAATAGTACAAAACTTAGGTGGAGGACAAGTGTCACTCTTCGCCAATTGAACATTGCTTACCTCTTTTCCTAGATTCTTTGTTGCAAATGATGAAGATGCTATTTTCTCATGTTAGGGTTTTGAAACTTTTCTTTCTAAATAACTTGACACAACTGAAGATCAATACTTGATCACTCTTTCACTCCTAATTCTCTTCCAACCACCTTTGAAATCACTTAACTAATTGCTTAAATTGTTATGTGCTTTGGAATTCTGAATGCAAGGTGTGCAAGATACCTTCAAATTCTTGATATATAACTCCATTCATTCAAGTTAGGGTCTCCATAAATGTTGTGTCTTTTGTTAGGTGGAATCCACTTGTCTCAGTTGTTACTAAACTTTTGAACTTGGTCTCCATTGTACAGCTCGATTAATTCCATCTAACTCAGCCTATACATCAGTTTGACATTTGGGGTACTAAGTCCATATTGCAATGCTCAGTCAATATAGAAAATTTTATTGATGTTCAACACCCAACGTGTAAATGATTCTTTTGCACTATTATTTCCATAGATCTGTTCTTAA
Organism: Cupressus sempervirens; assembly: GCA_028749045.1. Classification (NCBI taxonomy): domain Eukaryota; kingdom Viridiplantae; phylum Streptophyta; class Pinopsida; order Cupressales; family Cupressaceae; genus Cupressus; species Cupressus sempervirens. The sequence continues at coordinate 279,695,032 of CM053792.1, read as the reverse complement.
TGCATCTTTTCTCATGCAGATATGAATGTTTACATAATTTATGCTAGGAACTTATGTAAGATAAATGATTAAGTATACAGTTCCTTACATACCTTTCTTGATCAGTTTGAGGTGGTGTGATCACCTTCTCCATTAGATTGGGCAATCTTGAATTTATTTGTTCTACAACTTTTCGCTTCCACCTTTTTCTTCTAGGTTTGATTCATCTCTTTCTTTGTTTGTTCAAAATCTACTTTTGCTTTACCATTGATGTGCTCATTATTTGGTACTGGTGCTTGGGTCATGTAGTTATTTCTCACGTGTCCAATCTTGTGACAATTAGAATAAACTTTCTTAGGTGCATTGTTCTTCCTTCTGCTTGACTAGTTAGGTTTTGCTTGTGATCTGCATTCATATGCTCTGTGTCTAGAATTTTAACAATTGTAACAATATCCCTTAAATCTAGGTGTAGTAGGTGTATTGTTCATTCTTGATCTACACTCATGTATTTGATGTCCTGCTTCTTGCAATAAAAATAGTAAACAGTAAAGTTAGGTTTAGGGTTTTGCATACCATTCTTGCCTCTACAAATGTTTGTAGTATATCCAAGTTTACCATAATGATAACATGTAGATTTTCCTTTTGATTTTTCATTCCTTAGCTCTCCACTCTTGGATGATTCTCCTTTTTCAGTAGATGAATGTTTCTTTATATGTCCTAATCTAGAAGTGTTGCTAGATAACATAGGTGATCTCATCAGCTCTTCAAAGTATCCTAACACTTCACTAGGATTGTTCATCCTTTCCACAAGTTTTTTCTCATATCTAAACTCATTCCATAGTAGGTCACTCTGTGATCTCTTATTTTCTATTACCATGTCTTTCCTATTCAATTCTTGATTTTCAAGCATTAGTTGATTCATCGTCTCTAGCTGAGTGTTTGTAAGCTTTTGTACATCAAATGACCTTTCTTCAAGTTTGATAGCCATTTCTCTTTTATCTTCCTCAGCCACAACTTTTTCTTCTTGAACTTTCTTCTTTTGTTTGATTACTTCACATAGCCTTACTAACTGGATTTCATGTTCTCTTTACAATCCTATGACTTCTTCATTCAAGATATTGTTCTTCTCCAATGGATTTGCAATGGCTGCATCACTTTCATTGGAATTTCCAATGTCAAGCAATCCTTATGTATCAACTTCTTCATAAAGTGTTTCATTCTGTTGAATGGCCATATATTTTCTCTTTCTTAGGTATTTTCTCAGTTCCTCTCTTGTTACTTCAAGTTGTTGCAGTATGAGCTAGATGTCAATCACTTGATTATCAATAATATTTCCCAATTCGTAAGCCTTCATCTCTAAGATATGAATTCAAAAGTTGTTAGACTTCTTTCAAGAGAACAAATTCTCTGATACCAATTGTTGAAAGTTTAATTTTGAAACTAAGATACTAAGGGGGGGTGAATCACGATCAATAAAAATTTTATCCTTCAAAATAACTTTACTAAATTCATCGTATTAAACATCTCATATCTAGTTTATGCATAACTTGAAAAATCAAATGCTGAAATAGATCTAACTATCAATCACATCCATGAAATGTAAACACATAAAACAAAGATTTTGGTAACCTAGAAGCCCTCCAAGGCGAAGGTAAAACTAGGGTGGGGATGACACCCACAAATCCTCACTACTGTAGTAACAAAGATAACCTGTTATGGTTACAATTTTGATCACTTCTGATGATCTACCCTATGAGGGGTCTGTCCTGTTAAAATCTTTAAGACTGTTAGGTCTTGCCTTGATTAAATGATTTTACACTTACAATGAAGTAAGGATTCTATTAGAAGATTTACAAAGGTCTATTAAGATATTTTCCCTGATTCAATCTGCCAAAATTGGTTCAATACCTGATCCTTCGATCTGCACTTATAATTGTTGATTATAGACCTCCTCCTTCCAATCTTTGATATGATCACCAATCATATATGTCTTGACTCTCTCCTACACGACTTAATAAGGTTTCTAACTATGTTCTCTTCACAAATTTTTGCATGCATCATCCAAAACTTAACTCCTTTGCACAATTCACACTCTCTTTTACAATATCTCACTCCATTTATTAAAATAGGGTTTGGATGTTCCTTTTTAAAGACATTTGTAGAGTCTTCTAGATGCTTCCCTTTTTGCCTCTTCCTCTAATTAGTTTTTCATTCCTCATAGGGATCGATGATCCATGTCAAAACACATTATAACCTTCATAACAAACTCTATGATTATTAAATGTCATGTTTATGTTGGCTCAGTTTACCTCAAAGTTTGTATCATTCTAGACTTTTATGTTCTCTCTATGTTACTCAACACTCGTTGTCTCTAATGCTTGGTCATAATTGTTCTTTCTATTATTACTCAACCTTAACTGTACTTGGCTCCTTCTATATAACTTGGCGATCAAAGACTTTCTCAGCTCCTATAGAGCTTGGCTTATACATGATTATTTACAAGTCTTAGCTCGGTTGCAGTGATGACCGACTAACTCTGCCCTATACATGAATAAGTGTTTGACACTCGTAGACAACAAGACTTAGAGATACCAACACTAAGCTAGTATGAAAGTAAACTAAATGATAGTACAAAGTGGTCAAGTGCTCAAATAAAAGTACAACAACATAACAATAACATGAGAGAGCCTTCTTTTAAAGAGAAATGGACAGTTAGAGATTAAGAGGCAAAATTAAGGGTGGAGAATAATTCCAATTTTTACTTTCGTGCACAAGGTTCATAAGAAGAAAAATAAATGGTTCTTTTTAAGAGGTAAAAGATGTGTGGAAGATATTAAGAGGCAAAAGAGATTCTATTCACCTTGGAAATTATGCATTTAATGTGTAGACAAAAGGTCTTTTCTATTATTTTTAAATTAGAAAATTCATTTTATGTGCATACATATGATAAAAGTAGTTTATTTAATTAAAATGGAGCATTTTCTTCTAATTAAATAAAGACTTAGGATAAGGTGGTCAAATCATAGGATATAATTGAATAAATGATTAATCAATGACTTGATCGAGGATAAATGATTGGTAAATTATGCAATGAGCATAGATATATAGTCTAACATAGAGATTAAAATGTTGAAAAGGGGGATTGTAGTTCACTAGACCATTTTTGGGTGATTACATTTTCTCCTCTTTGACTAATGTGTGACAATCTAGGAACACATAAAGTCAAAGAATGATGATGTCAAGTTGATTGAGAGATTTAACTCTGAACTAGCAGTGAATTAAGTAAAGAGAGATAACTAACTCTGAACTAATAGTTGACTAAAGTTAGCAAGGTTGATCAATAGTAGAGAGATTCAAAGGATCCCAACTTTAAACTAGTAGTGGACTGAAGTTGAAATGCCCCTAGAATAGATTGATAGTGTGTCATAATCAATTTGTAGATAGATTATTCCTACCCCCTTGGGATAGAAAATTAATTGATGTAGAGGAGAGGTAAAAATGAGATAGATTTGATCAAATCAAATTGATATAAGGTTTATGATGATAAGTAAGCAATTCAAAAAGCATATAACCAAGTTTGACCACCATACAATGAGAGTATGCCCAAATTTAACCAAGAGAATGAAAATGAGAGAATTAGGTCAAATAAAAGAAGAAAAGTGATGAGATTAAAATAAGAGGATGATAGAAATGATGTAGAAGATGAAGTGATGATTGCATCAAAAGGGTCAGTCAATTGTGCATAGAAGAAAATAATTTAAATCACAATTTTGATAATCAAGATAAAGTCAAACTTTGATCCTGAAAATGGATTAAGGATGTTGAAATTAGGTTATGGTGCAATTTTTGCAAAAATATGATACTTTAAGAAATTAGATCAAAATGCTATATAAGGGGTCCAAAAGGATAGATTAGATAGGGTGATGTGATTAACTCTTTGTGATGACTTGATAGAAAATATGAATGAGAGACTAGAAAAGTGAGAAATATGTAATTAGGAAGAAGATTAAAGAGAAAGTGATTGAGTTTAGTTGACTATCCATTTAAATATTGGTGAACAAGACTCTCACCTAACTCATGTGCAAGATAACAATGAAACCCTAAAATGCAAACTAACTTGAAGATGCAAAGAACAAGTTACAAGGGTCCTTATTTTTATCATAAAGCCTTATTAGGGACATCACCAGATCATACAACCATCAATAGTGCAAGACTATGAACATATGCATATGATATATATTGAATAGAATGTAGGAATATAACCTATGTATCAAAAACATAGAGGTCAAGATAACGGTGCAATTAGAATCCCTAATTTCAATATAGAAAGATTATGCTCACATCAAGACACAAAATGTCAAGATGGCCATAAGCAAGGTCTCTCATGAGTAGACACAATACAACAGATAAGGTTATAACCTTAATTCTCGTAAGTGTCAAAGGGCTCAAAATAAAAGACACCTAAGATCATCAAATCTACCTAACACATGCATAAATCAAATTAAAACATATCCCATGCCCTAGTTCTCTAGTTGAGTGACATCCTATAGAAACTAAGGAGGCAACACTCAACAAAAATTATCAATTACAAGAAAAACAAAAAGAAAAAGTCCAACATATTGCAGTTGTTTCAGTTTTAGTGTTGTGTGAAAAAGAAAATATAATCACTGACTCGCTAGAACTCATGCCTATAGGTTGGAAATATTGCACAATCCTAGACTATAGATAAAACATCTACTCAAAGCAGTGTATCCAATAAGTGTTTAAGAAACGCTTGATGTCAAGGAAAGTGTTGAGAAACATTATGTGGGGTGAGCCACCAAGAAACACCATCACATACAAGAGACCAAAGTATGATACAGTTAGTTCCCTCCTAAACCTAGAAAAATACTAATACCAGACCAAAGAAGGAATAAATGGCCTCAAAATGAAAAGAAACAAGCTGATACATATCAGTGCATGGATCTTTAGTAGTGCATATTTCCAAGTTTTCACCACTTCGTAGATTGACTTTTTTGATATTTTCATGACTTTTCTTTTTTTGGCGATACATCAAAGTGCCTATTTGTAGGTTTATAGTAAGATGATCATTTTTTCAAGATTTATTTTTCTTTTTAGGATTTTTTAAGGACCATATATCAATTTTTAATTTTTCTTTTTAGGACATTAAGATGTGTACAAAGCTCTAGAAAGCAAGGGAATCATGCATAGAACTTATCGAGATGAAGGATGTTGATAGGTTTAGGGAGTTGGTTTCCCTCAGGTGCAGAAAGGTGATATGGACCAAAGTGAAAAGTGTAGACACCTAAATCTTATTGCATCACTTAAGTAATCCTATTTAGTCATCTCCTAAGGCATCATTTATTAGATATTTAATATATAATTAATTCAATGGCATCTCCTAGTTAATTAATTCAGTTAATCAACTATAATCTAGTTGATAAAATCAAAAGACAAACCCAAAAGTCTAATTATCAATCAAACCCCTATTCTCCTATTAGCTTAAATAAATACATAAATCTATTTAATTTAATTCCAAATTCCCCTTTGATTTAATAAATCATTTTAAATCAACCCCCAAACTCTAACTATTCCTAAATCCCTATCATTAGGTAAATCCTACCCCTTTACCCATGCTAATCCTACTTAGCCAAATAATTAACCCACCTCATAAGTGCTAGCCCACTTTCACCCCTCTAACATTCCACTTGCATCCTAATTCTCTCCCTAAGCTAAGCCTAATACCTTCCCTAAGCATGTGCACAACCTTAACCAAGGGTTAAGAAAGTACTAAGCTAAAGTAAAGTCAAACTTCTATCCTATCCCTCCTACATTCCTATCCAAAAGACTTTAAAGAACTTACATAAATTAATGGCTCCTCAAGGCCTCTTACATCCCTCTTCTATACTCCTTCTCCCTCATAACTCCCTTTGAACTCCCACTTTGACCATCCTCTCACATCCAATCCCCTTGTGACACTTGTTACAAGGCTATGGATTTGAAGAAGCACAATCCATGTGCTCCCCTTTCCTTGCATCCTAGCCCTCCCTCATCCTTCCTCAATCCTTGCATCTTGGCCCTCCATCTTCACATCCTTGGCCTGTAAATGAATCCCTCTCCCTTCACAAATCAGATTCAACTTTCATGCAAAATCATAATGCCCCTTTGGAGAATAAATCATTGAATCACACCCTTACCATGCGAGAATACTCACTCACCCTATACACCATGTTTCATCCATTTGAAGGCTCCCATCCATTGAAGGATTGAATCACATTTGAGAATACATTTCCATCACTAGACACATCTACACAATCAATGAGGCTTGTTGGGTGCTCTCCCTCCGGTTGCACTCTCTTTTGCACCTTCTTTATCTAATTTGTATGTGAGTTTTGTTTTGGTTTGTGAATGTTATAACCTTTGTTAAATTTTATTTTCATGCTAACTTTGTAAGCTCTACGAAAAGTAGTAGTAACTATGTAAGGACCCAACTAATTTGGTGTAAACTTTCCTTATTGTGCTCTATTTTGTTGATTTTTGGGATTCTCTCTCAAGACAATATTTCTAACCTAAAACTATCTAAAATTAGCCTTTTTGTTATAACTTTGTGACATACCTTTCTAATTTACCCTCATGTGATCAAATGCAACTCTTATATGCTCATCTAAAAGTTCTAATTCTTGTATACACATGATTCTATAATCTTCATCTATGATGAGTCCTTTCAAAGAGAGCCCAAGTGAATGTATCTCAACCTCAAGAAGTAAAACAACTTCATATCCATAAACAAGTGCAAAGGGCGTAGCTCAAGTAGGTGTGTGAATGCTAGTTCTATAGGCCCACAGTGTAGGGTTGATTTTTAAAGTCTCAATCTCTACATAATTTATTGATTGCTCTGTGTAAGATTTTTAGTGGTGTCTTATTGGAAGCTTCAACCTGACTATTTGCTTAAGGGTAGTATATTGAAGACCATCTTTTCTTGATCTTAAATTTATTACACAAATACTTGAGATTATTATTTCTAAATTATCCTCCAATATTAGTAACTATGGAGGAAGGTATGTCGTAGAGAAAAATGATATGATTCAGGATGAATAAAGACATTTGTTTCCTATTTGTAGTAGATTCACTATTCAAACTTTGTCAAGTCTTGCAATTTTAAAAGATTCCCTTTTGGATGTCTCTTGTCTTTATTTGCATCTTGATGAGTGATATTCACATACTTATCACTATCTTAAGGATGGGTCATTTCATGAGTCAGCGACTAGGAATTCTAGAAGTAGAATCCAAAAGCTCACAGCTTGTTATATCATCCTTGTTAATGTTCTTTGCAAATATTCTTATGATGGCCTTTTTCCTAGATTCCTTAAAAAAATTAAATCCATGTGTCTTTTCAAGAAGCTCATGTTGGATCATGTAGGGGACATTTTTTTGGAAAGTCATAAGTTAACAAACTTCTTCACATAGGATACTATTGGAAAACAATGGAATAGGATTCATTTGCTTTTGTCAAAAAATTTTTGCAATGCTACCATCATAATAATTGCATTCATGCTCCTATGTATGCCTTGCAATCTCAAGTTCCACTGTGGCCTTTTAGTGTATGGGATTTTAATCTTATTGGTAATATTTCTCCTCCTTCCTCTTAAGGGAATACATGCATCCTCATAGCTACAAATTACTTCACTAAGTGGGTCAAATTTGTTCCTCTTCTTTCAACCATGACAAATATTATTCGTGATTTTATACTTCAAAATATTATTACTTGATTCAGTATTCCTATGGAACTAGTTTCGATAATGGAGCTCAATTAAAAAGCAAAGAAGTAAAATATTTCTTGGAGAAATATCATATTCATCATCATTTCTCTACCCCATCTTTCCTCAATCTAATGGTCAAGTTGAAGCTTCTAACAAGGTTATCGAATAGATCTATAGGAAGATATTTGATAAACATGTTAAAGATTAGAACACTCAGTTAGTCTATGCTCTATTGGCTTATAGAAATATTTTTCAAATAATGAATGGAATGTCTCCTTATAAATTGGTTTATGGAGCAGATGTGATTATGCCTTTAGAATTAGAGATTCCATCCTTAAAAATTTCTTTCAAGGGCATAATTGATAAGGACATTTTTTAGGAACAATGCTTACAAGAGCTTGAGATGTTGAATGAATAATAGATCAATGCCTTGGAACATATCATGGCTTATCGAAAAACTATCAAAAAAAGGTATAATGGTAAAGTGATTGAATGATCCTTTTTGGTAAGTGATCTAGTTCTTTATGAGAGTCAGAGGAATATAAATTCTCTGTCAAGTAAGAAAGAGAAGTTTACTCCTAATTGGTTGTGTCCTTATGTTATAACAGAAGTGTATAAATAAGGTGCATATAAAATTGATGATATGAATGGTGTGCCTTCTAAGGAACCTATGAATATTATGCATTTACGTCTCTACTATGTTTAAGAATTCATTTTGATTCCATGTGCTTACATTTTTCCTTTTTAGTAGTATCTTGTTTCAAAATTGATTTAAAAGTTTTAAGTACATTCTTTGCCTTCTATCATCACATTTTTATATTTCTTTCTTTTTATGTAATTAATTGTGCAAATACATTAATCATAATAAGATATAGCAAAATATGTAGTGTCCATTACACACACACACACACACACACACACAAAGAGAGAGAGAGAGAGAGAGAGAGAGAGAGAGAGAGAGAGAGAGAGGGAGAGAGAGAGAGAGAGAGAGAGAGAGAGAGAGAGAGAGAGAGAAATATACGCATATAAATATGTATAGATGTATATGTGTATGTGTGTGTACATATATATCTCTATATATATGTGTGTATGTATATATATACACATACATATATATATCTATACATATACATATACACATGTATATATGTATATATAAATATATATGTATAAATCTATATATATATATATATATATATATATATATATATATATATATACATATGCATATGTTTACATACATATACATGTATATTTGTAGACATATAGATGTGTGTGTGTGTGTGTGTATATGTGTGTGTGTGTGTGTGTGTGTGTGTGTGTGTGTGTGTGTGTGTGTGTATCATCATAAAAATTATTTTGATATAAAAAGTAGGCACTAAGTAAAAAATGTGCCATGTAGTGAAATAACATCACTCCTCATCCATAGGATAATCAGATCCAGATCTCTCTGATCATAGGTGAGATAATAGAAGTTGATAAGGAGGTTAGATGAACCTATCAAGGGTTCATGCTATTAGTCTTCTTGGAACACTTATAGGGCATAATCACCACACCACTTGTCACCTATAGGATCTTTATTATCTAAGGATCCCCTGGTCTCCCTATCCAAACCAACTACCACGAAAGATTCATCAATCAAGCCAAAAATTGATGCATTCTTGCATCACTAACCATAGCCCTTAAACCACCTTAAAGGCTCTTAATCTTAAAATTGTGTACTTAGCCTATAGAGGTGTGGAGGTATCTCCAAGTGCTTCAATTTAATAAAATATGGGTGTTAGGAGTCTCACTTAGTTCAACTCTTCATTTGATTTCACCAATTCTTCAAAAATAGGCCTAAAAGGCTACTAGCCCCAATTAGGTCTCCTACTATGAGAAAAATAGGGCTTTTCTCTCAATCCTTCCAAAGAAACCCTATAACTTATCTTAGGATTCTTAGATCATATTCCAACCCCGCAAGGTTTTTTGGGGTCTTGGGGTCATCACCTTCCATACAATACCCTAACTCAAATTAAGTCAATTTAAGGGTTTTTAGGCTCTTACTGGATGCTCTACAAGTTGGAAAGTTTTAGAATAACAAATGGATTGGTGTGACTACTCCTTCTTCACAAACTCTTAGCAAGACTCCTATCTTCACATTATAAAAGGAATTTTGATTCTAGCTATTCACCTCTACAAGTTATGTTGTTTGCATTTTGGTCTTTCCTAGTCAAACTCACCACAAGGTCACCTAGGGAAAGATATTAAAAATAACTCCCCTATATTTGAGGGCCCAAACTTCTACATTACTTATGTACATGGAGTCTACTCACTAGTCCCAAGAGGTTGTTCAGAATGGACAATGGAAAAGTAAGTTAGAACCCCATCTTTGTAAACTACCTAGACAGAACCAGTGACAATGCCAAAACAAGACTATCTACAAAAGGAAAGAAAATGTGCACAAAATTCCAAATTAATGCCACACAGAATCAAGAAAAAATCTAAACTACTCACAAAAAGTGTTACAATACCAACTCCATATTGGAAATGGAAAGGAGTAACTGAGAGGGGAGGGGTGAATCAGTTACTACAAAAACAAATCCAACTCCCTCAACACAATATAAAACCAAATCCTACTATAACTTGGTTAACACTAAATATTCTATTATAACTTAGTTAACATTGAATATATTATTGTCACTCAGTTAACACAGAGATAATTAGATCTTAAGATATTAATGTGATTAGCCTTTATTAACTTAGTTGCAAAAACATAAAGGAAATAACATGAACATAAGAGACGCCAATATTTAACATGGAAACCTAATTTGAGAAAATCACCAATTGCAACTAGTTACTATTTTTCACTCTTCTGAAGTGAGCCTTATTAGGAGACAACCCTGTTAAAGGTTACAAAACACACTGTTAGGTGTGACCCTATTAGAAGATTTAATTCAACCTATTAGGAGTGGCCTTGTTAGAGGTCTTTAGATACTTCAATCTAAAAATGCCACCTTGTTAGAGGATTTATTGAATAGTTGTTAGGCTAACTCTATTAGGAGATTTGATTCACTGCTATAATTATTAGAGAGTAACAATGACTTGACCTTATTGCTAATGTAACTAACTTTTTTGATTGAAATCTTAGTTCTAGCTTGATTACTTGATACTCCTTGATTAGAATGTTCTTTGCAGCTTGGTCAACTCAGATGCTCTGCCCTTTACAGATATCCTTCAAATTTGCTTCCTTAATTCATCTTCTTCAATTACACACTTCAATCCTCAACTTGACCTTTCATATATATGATTCACCTTGTCAAGTCAACTTGAATACTCTTTTAATTAAATAATTTTCATCCCTTAAGTCAGCTTGTATTAACTAATAAATTTATTAGACTAAATATGTTGGTAGTTGGCTAATACAGAATTAAGTACTTGGTCAACACAGAGGATCCCTTCTTTAACTAACCCAACTTGGTTAGAACAAGAGTTCTAATGTTGACTGACCCAACTCAATCAATACTAACTTCACTTCATTGACCATTTAATCTCGATCAATATTATCTTTGAACTTGGTTATAACTAAATGCTCGACATATACAGGAAACTACCTTTGATGCCCGAGTAAGCTCGGCTATCACTGACTGCTTGGTAAAGACTTGACATTTTGTGTAACATCAAAGACAATATACAATTGAATAATTGTTTTCAACAATCTCCCTCTTTGACATTGATGACAACACAACATTCCATAATATAAAGAAATTTTAGAGAAAAATAGAAGTAAGGATAATATCCTTAGTTTCATTCTGATTCTCATTCATGAGAACTCCCTCTATCAGTGAGAACTCCCTCTGACATCAATCTCTCCCTCTGGAATGATTTTCTCTAACTGAAATCTCTCCCTCTAACTTGTTGATCTCTTCTTATTCAAAATAAACTTGCTAATACAAAATTTCTCTGATATGACAACAAACTCTCCATCTTTGACATCTTATGCCAAAGACAACAATCAATGTATTTTCCATGTACCTGATGTACTGATTCATATGCAATCTTCTTGGCAATACTGCATCAACTTGATTGATCTTCAAAATGCTTCGTTGATGCATCACTAAACTTTTTTTAGTGAGCTTCAGATAGGGTAATGACCCCTAGCTTACCTCTTAGATACAAAAATGCATCCTTAGGTAGTGGCTTGGTGAATATGTCTGCAATTTGCTCCTTTGTATTCACATATTCCAATACAATCTTTTTGTCTTGCACTAATTCTCTCAAAAAATGATACTTTATTGCAATGTTCTTTGTCTTGGTATGCATCAATAAATTCCTTGATATGTTAATTACATTGGTGTAATCACATAAGATAACTATTGGATCCTTGATTTCTTCCTTCATACCCGACAATAGTTGTTTGAACCAAATGATGTTGGAACAATTAATTACTACTACAACATATTCTACTTATATTGTAGACTGAGAGATGCAATTTTTTTTCTAACTTGTCCAAGACACTAGCGTCTTTCCAAGAAAGAATGCTCTACCACTAGTGCTTTTCCTATCATCAATACTTCCTGCCCAATCAGCATCAATGAAGGCTTTCAATTCAAAGTTGTTTGCTTTCTTATACCACAAACCATAATCTTCAGTACCTTTTAGATACCTCATAATTATTTTTATTTCCATCATATGATTTTCCTTTGGATTAGCAAAAAATCTTGCCACCATACCAACTACTAATGCAATATCAGGTCTTGTGTGTACCACATACTGAGTTTTCCAATCATTGATCTATATGTGGTCTGGTCTACCTCTTTGGAATCATCATTTTTGGAAAGCTTATGTCTAGTATACATAGGTGCTCCAACTAGTCTAGAATCCTCCATTCCAAATTTCTTCAATATCTCCTTGATGTACTTTGATTGAGTAATGTAGATACCATCTTTCTTCTGTTGAATTTGCAAGCCAACAAAGAATTTAATCTCTCCAAACATTGACATTTCAAATTCTTTACTCATTTCCTCAGAGAAAGATTTGCATAAGTCATCATGTCTAGTGAATAATGTATCATCTACAAAGATTTTTGTCAACACTATCTTCTTTTCTGGTCCTTCCTTGATGTATAGACTATTTTTGTTGTTTGTCCTTTGAAAACCAATTCTTACTAGATGACTATTCAATCTTTCATACTAGGCTCTAGAGGCTTGTTTGAGATCATATAAAGCTTTGTGTAATCTACAAACCATATCCCATTTGTTACGATCTATGAAACCTTCAAGTTGCTCAATGTAGACTTCTTGTTATAGGATTCCATTCAAGAAAGCCAACTTTACATCCATCTAATATACTTTGAATCCTTTATGTGCAGCATAAGCAAGTAGTGTTCTAACACCTTCTAGTCTTGCAAAAGGAGAAAAAGTTTCTCCATAATCAATACATTCTTCTTAAGCATAACCTTTACATACTAACCTTGCCTTGTTCCTTGAAACTTCTCTATTTTCATTCAACTTATTTATGAATACCCATTTTGTGCCGATTACATTTATGTCCTTAGGTCTAGGTGCAAGAGTCCATTTTTTGTTCCTTTGAATTTGATCAATCTCTTCATTCATTGCCTCAATCCAACTTTCATTGTCTAATGCATCTTTAATAGTTCTAGGTTCTAACTCAGTAAGCAAACATGTACCTTTTAGTTTGTTCCTTGTCATTGTGCCTTTTGACCAATCTCCAATTATTTGCTCAGGTGCATGATGCCTTCTGACATATCTAGCAATTATAGGCACCTTCTCTTTGGATTTAGAACTTGTTTCACTCTATTCACTATGCTCAAGATGATCTTTTGAATCATGCTCAAGTCCCATTGTCTGTAACTCAGGTCTTTCAAACTGCAACTCTATTTGCACTAGCTGAAACTTAGATCCTTCTAACTGAGACTCGTGTCCTTGAGACTATGACTCAAGTTGCACTGGCTATAACTCAGGTTGAACTAGAGATTTAGGGAACTCGAGTGGTGAAAACTATTGATTTCCAATTGTATTTTCTTTAATTTCAAGTAAAGTATCAGGTTCAAAGTAGAAAAAGTTTATGTAGTTTTCAAGTTCTTTTTTGCTTTGTTCTTCACTCTTTTTTGCAAACTCATCAATTTTTACATGTGCACTTTCTATGACCTTGTGAGTAGTAAGATTCAAACATTTATATGCTTTTCTTTTGTTGAAGTATCCTAAGAATATGGCTTCATCACTTTTCACATCAAATTTTCCTTTCCTTATTTCTTTCAAGATATACCATTTTCTTTCAAATACTTGTAAATAAGAGACATTAGTTTTATAGCCATACAATAATTCATAAGGTGTTTGATCTGTGTCCTTCTTCAGCTAAACTCGGTTTAAGGTATGAATTGTTGTACTGGTTGTTTCCTTCTAGTATTTGATTGCAACATTTTTCTCTATCATCAGTGTTCTTACACAATCCATAATGGATCTATTTCTTCTTTTTGCTATGCCATTTTGCTAAGGTGTACTGAGTGTAGATACCTAGCTTTTGATTCCTTTTTCATTACAAAATTCATTGAATTCATTTGAGATGAATTCTCCTCCTCTATCTGACCTTAGACATTTTAGTTTATTTTCTATTTTTTTCTCCACTCTAGCTAGATACCACTTAAATTTTTGAAAGGCTTCAGATTTATCTTTTAGGTGCATCATTGTCATCATCCTATAATAATCATCAACAAATAAAATGAAATGTGTATCTCCACAATAGCTTTCTATGCCACTAGGTCCACAAAGATTTGTATGAACTAGCTCCAGAACTTCTTCAGGATGATAATTCTTGCTTTTGAAACTTGTCTTTCCCATCTTCCCAATTTGAAATTTTTTGCATGTCCCCATATCAAGTTTCTTTAGACTTGGAATGCATCTCACTCTTTTATTCTTTCTTTTGTTGACCAGGTTATCAAAATTCACATGACACAACCTTTTATGCCATAAGAAACTTTCCTCTACTTGAGCTAGGAAACATGAAATTTCAGTTAGATCTAGATAGAATAGATTATATTTTGTTTGATTGCCAATCCCAACTAGATTTCCTTTCCCATCCAACAACTTGGCCTTCCCATTCATGAATTCTACCTTGAATCCAATGTTGTTCAACTATGCCATACTAAGTATATTATGTTTAAGTCCTTCAAACTAGTAAGCATTGTCACATCTAAGTTCATCAATCACTGTTATGCAACATTTTTCTTTTACATAACAAGGTTCATTGTATCCAAATCTTACAATCCCACCAACATTTTGATCTCAGATTGGTTTTGACAAGTGAGTGTCAACACACTTAAGTTATTTGCTTAGTTCATGCAGAACAAGTAGTACATGGCAAGCACAACATGTATATATTAGACCATGTTGAGTCATAGTGAGTGTCGAGCCACTCATGTGTCGAGTCGCTCAAGTGCCAAGCAGACAGTGTATCCTAAGTGATTTAGGTGCTGAGTAAATAGTGGATGTCAAGCAATATAGATGTCGAGTCACAATATAAAGATTAGTGCATGCCGAGCATTAGAGACTTCAGATGTCGAGTAAGACAGTTTTGCCATATTTTTTTATAATGGTACCAACAACTATGTAAACTAGTTTTGAGCTAACTTGTAGGTGAATTACGATATTTTTGGAGATAAGGACGAATCTCAAGTTGGATTCCCTATGCAATTACATGCAGCCAATCAAAAAATAGGAAGGATTAAGCAACAAAATGGATGAATCTTAGCCATAGATTCATACCTAACCCTAAGTCACCTAAGTCTTCTTAAGGAGGAAAAAACATAAACTCTCTAGTGATTGTGTAAGGTATTGAAGGAGTGAAGAGAGAAGCTTGCATGCAAAAAATAGGGCATTCATGGTGGCTTAGAAATTATGAAGTGAGACAGCGTTGTAAAATCAGTTAGAGTAGAACAGAGGAAAGGAAAAGGATATAGTAAAGAGACATTTGATCAAGAAGGATCAAGAAGACAATTTTTTAGAGGTGATCTTTTATTAGGCAAGCAAGTGAAAACCGCAGGATCAAAGCTAAGACATTCTAACAGGTGATTTCAGTCAAAATCTCTTATCAGAGTAGTCCTAACAGGTTGTATTGAAATCCTTTAATAGGATGCTTACTTAGTTGTAAGTTAAAGTCCTTTAGCAAGGCACACTTCTAATAGGGTGTTGAAATCCTCTAACAAGGTGAGACCTAACAG
This sequence comes from Cupressus sempervirens, assembly GCA_028749045.1. Classification (NCBI taxonomy): domain Eukaryota; kingdom Viridiplantae; phylum Streptophyta; class Pinopsida; order Cupressales; family Cupressaceae; genus Cupressus; species Cupressus sempervirens. The sequence goes on along the minus strand of CM053792.1, from coordinate 279,679,075 downwards.
TCTTTGTAAGCCTTTAATGAGGCAGACCTTTCATAGGGTAGATCATGTCACATGATCAAAACATTGTAACCTTCATTGGATACACTTTATTATTGTAGTAGTGAAGATTTATGGCTGTCATCCCCACCCCAATTTTACCTTCTCATTGGAGGGTTTCTAGGTAATCATATCTGGTGTTATATGTGTGTGATTGCTTATATGTTTTACATATTTTAGATGTACATGCTTTACATGGTATTTTATTTTACTCATTGAATGTATGAGTTGGATGTGTGGTGAAAGTTTTATGGGTCCAAGTTTAAACTACCGATTCACCACCCCCCACCCCACCGCTTAGAAGTTTACCTTTCCTATTGTAATTCCAACAATTGGTATCAAAGCCTTTTTCTCTGAAAGAGAAGCTTTGCAGCTTTGAGGAAAGATCTTGAAATGGAAATCTACAAGTTGGGAAAGACTATTGAGAATCAAGGAATTGAAATACAACTCATTCTACATCAACTAGATGAAGCAAGAGAAGAATTGAAGAAATCTTTGAAGAGAAGGAAGGAAATTACAATTGCAGAGAATGACACACAATACAAAGAGATAGACACTACTAAGCTATTTGCAAATGGAGACTAAAATGAATTTGATGTATCAGTCACAGATCTAATGGAAAAGAATAGAGTCCAAGCTGAGGAAATCAAAAATATCAAGTTAGAGCAAGAATCACAAGCCATACTGCTATGTGAGGTGACTGAATAGAAGAAGAAAGTCATAGAAGACAAAGTCATGATTGAAGATGAAAAAAGAATTTTGGCCAAAAAATTGGAAGAGAAGTCAACAAAGCTAACCAAGATTTCCAATATGTAATTGGATAGTCTAAGTCAAATGATGAAAGCCAACTATGAGCTAAATGTCAAGGACATTGAGATAACAACATTAAAGTTGCAGAATGAGAAATTGTAGAGTGACCTAAAAAGGGAAAAGGAGTTTGTTGAAAGTTTCAATAGGCCAAATGAAGCCATCAAATACTTTGAGAAATTATTGAGATCCCCTAGATCAAACAATGATACATCTGGATTGGGATACACAAGTACTGAAGAAGGAGAGTCATCCAAAAATGTTGAAGAAAGGAACAACAAAGGTAAGAACTCCAAACCTACTTGTCATAATTGTGGTAAGAAAGGACATACTGCTAATGAGTGTAGGAGAAAGACTAAAAATAATAATTTCAAGCCTAAGAACATGGTTCACTACCATAAGGGCAACAAGCAAGGTCATCAGACACATGAATGCAAAACCAAGACCATGCATACACAAAGATTTGAAGGATATTTCTACAAGTGTCAGAAGTATAGACATAGAGCTTTTGAGTGCAAATCCAAACCCATGTGGTTATCAAACAGACAAACAAAGGTAAGGAACAATGGCAACTCTTATAATTGGGATTATAATACAAGATATAGTTGTCATTATTGTCAAGAATATGGACATGTTTCTGAGAATTGTATTAGGAAAAACTTCACTGGTAACTTCAAAAGGTGGTTAAGTCAAACCACGTGCTTTAGCTATTTGAAGACTGGTTACATCAGTAGATATTGTCCAAAAAGGTCAAAGGCACCAAGTCGTGAATTTGATAAAGGCAAAGGCAAGGTAGATGTTGAAAATGTCAAAGATGAAATGAATAAGATATGGAAGAGAAAGGATGATTATGGCACATCAAATGGAGAAGGGATCACTTCACCCAATGGGTTAGGTGATCACACCTCATCAAACTAGGCGATCAAGAGGTATGTGGAATTGATATTTAAAAGCTATATCATACATTAGTTCCAAATGATTTAGAACTGAAAAGATTACATTAACAAGAATGAAAATGCAAGATATCATTAGGAATCCAAGATAAATCTTTAAATTTTCCATGTTGTTGATGAGCATGAAATATTTTCTATGTGTGTTGAGTAAATAACTAGAAGATGTCAAGCTTACAAACTGACTAGTTGATGCTGAGCTCATAGTGGTTGCCGAGTGAACCTAAAATTGGTTGATGTCGAGCTTACAACTGTGCAACCACTCAACATTTATTACAGGGTTTTCAAAAGGTATTTGATCAATTTTAGCTCATTTCACATCATTTAAAATTTGAGAAAGGGCAAGTAGAGCATAAGGCGATCTCGAAATCCATTCAAAGTAGTTGGAGAAGATTTTAGCAGCGATTCTACACCAGTTCATCAAATTTCATAAGGTATTTATCAAGAGCCAAGCTATGCAATTTATATTTCATAAACCCTAGTTTCTCATTATGTCATCGAGTTCAAAGAATGTAGAGGGAAAGGAAGTTTTGAATGTTTAGTAAGTAAGTAATGAGGTCAAGTAACCCATTTTCAAAGCTATTCCTGATATCACTTATAAGAAAGACCTTTCTAGTGCATTTTCGATGATTCCACTAAACGTCTTAATGGTGCAAGATGTAAGAAAATGCTATAATTTTAAAACTAGTAGCATTGGTGACATGGAGATCAAGGAAGCATAAGGCAGACTCTGTGATAATAGTGTTTTGAAAGAAGAATTCAAAATTGTAGAGGAGAAGGGATTGACATGAGCCCTAGATTTTCCAAATGTATTTAAGAAAGAATGGATAAGGATAGTGCTTAGAAAAATTCATGATGGTTTATTATGGCTGGACAATGGACCTATCCAAATTACTAAAAGAATAATACATAGGGTTACTAGTTACCCAACCCTAGATCGGTCTAAGTGATTGAGAAAAACACTGGAGTTGTATGGAACAAGAGAGGCATGACAATAGACACAATCACTGATCCTCTAATAGACTTTGTTGTAAGGGTTATATCACACAAGTTCTATCAATCTAGTAGCTTAAACAGTGTGCCCTATATAGCTATGGATGTGGGATATAAAATTGTTAAGAAAGATCACACATATGATCTAGTAGAGCTATAATTGCAACAATTAATGGAGAACCTTGGAGAAATCAGAAAGACAAAAAGTGCACAATGTAAATTTCATTCTATATTGATTTGTATATTCGTTTATGTGCAAAACACATTCTCTTCATTTGGCACTATGGGATGGAAAGCAAATAGATCAGTGGCAGTACAGATTGGTGAATATATTGAGCAATTAGGTGAGAATCTTGAATCTTTAATGACAAGTTATTTTGAAGACTTCAAGCAGTCAATGATGAAGAGGTTAAGAATACCAGTATCACTAGTAGAAAAAAACTATGATGATGTATGTTTTCTAGTGGATGCAGACTACACTTTTGTACAAGTTGTTACACCAAGGGTGAGATGGTTGAGGCCACTTGGTTATGAAATAAATGTGGATGAGGCCTCTGTAGCTATAACTACATTACTTGCAGAAGGGGTGGATAAAAAATGCTAAAGCATTTGGAAATTATGAATTGGCAAAGTCCAAAATCACTATGGATCTTAAAATTGCCTTAGTTCTCAAGAAGCGGGAGAAGATAGTGAAGACGCTAAAAGCTAAGTTTGGAGAGGGTGCCAAGGAGGAGGAAGAAGAAGAAGAAGAAGATGAAGAAGATGAAGAGGATGAAGAGGAAGAATAAACCCAAATACAAGCACCTCTTGCATTAACTTGGGGTATGGGAGAAGACCAAGAAGAGGAGGAAACTAAAGGTGCCGAGGGAGAAGAAGCCAAGGAAGCACCTACTCTTGCTGAGCCAAAGAAGAGGAAGGCTAAGGTACAACAAGTGAAAAAAGCTAAAAAGGTAGTTAAGTCAAGTCAAGCCAAGCCTACTGCACCTACTACAACAACTAGTATACGTGCAACTACTAAAAAGGATAAGGAAAAGTCAAAACCAACAAAACAAGGAGGTCAGTTGTAGAAAAGACCAAGAAGAAAATATGTTGCAGAAGAAGATTTAGATGAGGAGAAAATAGAGTCAGATGACAACAGCCAATTTAAGGTGGTGAGTCATAATCCTCTTTCAGACCTTGAAAATTTATGTGAAAATGTTAACAATAGTGCAGACTTATCAGGATTTACACATGTTGATTTTGATAATTTGGGTAAAGTGGAGAAAAATCAAGTAAAGGAAGCCATATATGCTATGATGGCAAAATTAAAAACTACTCCACTAGAACTTACCAACTCAATGCCCAAGAGTCTATATGACAGAGTTGAGAAAATATGGCACTATTGTCTAAAATTGGAGAGACAAATTAGAGAAAAATCTCTAGCACAAGTGATGCCTGAACTAACTAAGGCACAAATTTCTAAGGTTGTGAAGAAGTATGTTGTTAGGTTTACACCTAAATATGAAACCTTTAGCATATTACAAAATAATATTGAGGATGTTGTCAAGAAGTCCACACAAATGTGGAAGCTCACTTACGGGTTGACTATAGTCAAAGAAGGAGAGCAAGAACCCATTGAAGTGAAGGATGATGAAGAAGATGATCATGATGACACTATTGAGGGAGGAGCAAAGATGCAAATAGATGACAAGGCAATAGCAGAGGAAGAGTAACATGAAGAACAAAGTGTGCAAGACACACAATTGTCGAGTGTCAGTCCTCCACATGTCACAAGTGAAAACATTGAAACAATAATTATCAAGGATGCTTCTAATTTCATATCTTAGAACATCAATTCTCTTACTAAAGAAGATCTTAAGAAGATACTAGATCAGTCTACACTGCAGGCCAAACTTTGTGACAATCCTATGCTGGTAAGTGTAGATGAACTACAAAAGACAATGATTGATACTACAGGGGAAAAGGTGAATCCACAAGAACCACCTTCTATCATCCCTCCAGTCACTAACGTACAATATTTGGTCCAAATACCAGAAGATACATCTAACAAGGTTGATACAATTCCCAAGGTTGTTACAGTAGAGAAGAGCACAGTGGAAACACAAGCTACTACTAAAGAACAACAAGAAATGAGTTAGACATAGTCATCTACACCTACAACACAAGATCAAGGTGCAAGCCAAGTCATTGTGGTAGAATAGGGAAAGCCTGAAGAGATAGAGCTGGCATCTAAGGTGAAGGAGCAAGTTGCCATCCAAGCCCTAGTAACCTTACCATCAAGTGACACTCCTTCTACTCAAACTCTTTAGAAGTTGAGCACAGATGCAACTCCATTATAGATCTCAGTGTCGAGCCTGAGTTCATCAAAGGTAGAGGAAGTCATACAGTATGGGGATGTGAGCCTTGATGAAAAAATCATTTTTCCAAAGTATGACTATAATACGATGACCATGGAACAGATGGGCATACCACAACAAGCCCTAGCAAGAAAGAAGCATCAAGAAATTCTTAGAAGGGAGCACAAGTAGAAGCAAGCACTACAAGATATTAAAGATATCTTTTTAGATGCATTTAGTCTGCCAACTCCTGATGAGACCAAGCCACTAATGGAATAGCTAAAAGACATAGTGGAGAAGGTTAGTGATGAAGACCTAGATACAAATTCTAAGTTATTAGAATTGTTAGAAAAGAAGTTTCAAAGCAAAGTCAATGAAAAGCTATCAAGTGATATAGCACTAACACAAGTTGCATTGGCAACTAAGGTTGAGGATGTGAAGAAGGTACTTGAGAATATATTCTCATTGTACACTAAATTATGTAATCCCTCACTCTTCACCCAAGAAACTAGAAGTCACATCTTGAGCTTGGAAAGCTAAATTACTTCATCAGGTGCGAAACTACCTATGAATCTAGCTCAGAGTGAGAAGCATTTTAGGACATTTCTTCAAACTCAGAGTCATTTAGTTGTATTGACAGGAGATGAGGCCAAAATAAGGGCCAAACTAACGAGCATCCAGACAACTCTCACCCCTCATATGGAATTTTTTCACAAGGAGCTAGGTTATGTTGAAACCCTAATGAAGAAAGACACAAATCTTTCTACCTTAGATGGTCTAGTTCACCTTGTTGTCGAGCTAGCAATCCAAATCAAGCCATTGGATGTAGCATGTGAGAACTGGGATGCAACTCTCAAGATAATATTGGATGTCCATAAGTCTTTTCTGGACAAACACACTATAAGTGTATAGCCCATTTACATAAGTGTCAAAAAGGGGGAGATATATTTTGGGAGAGAATAAGATAAAGAGGGAGCGATACGTATTTTTGGAGAAGATATAAGGAAAATGAGAAATGGGGAGAGTAGGCAAAGGGGAAGACAGATCAAGCTAAGGGAGAGCACAAAATAGAGCATGAAGTCAAAGAGTATCATATTTACTCAGTAGGAGTACACAAATTTTGGATACAGAACAATTACATAAACTTAGGGGGAGTTATTAGATTTTGAGGTATCCAAGTTATTGCAAACTTTTGAAATTTTGAAGTTTTGTATATAAGTCACATTAGAGATATGTTATGCTCGTGAGATTAAGGATATTAATGTATACTCAAGTGTTTTTTCCACTGATGTCAAAGGGGGAGATTGTTGATCTTAGATTGGTTTTGACAATTAAGTCAACACACTTAAGTTATTTGCTTAGTTCATGCAAAACAAGTAGTACATGTCGAGCACAACTTGTATATTTAGACCATGTTGAGTCATAGTGAGTGCTGAGCCACTCATGTGTCGAGTCACTCAAGTTCTAAGTAGATAGTGTATGTCAAGTGATTTAGGTGTCGAGTAAACAATGGATGTTGAGCAATACAGATGTTGAGTCACAATATAAAGATTAGTGCATGCTGAGAATCAGAGACTTCAAATGTAGAGTAAGACAATTTTGACATATTTGTTTGTAATGGCACCAACAACTATGTAAACTATTTTTGAGCCAACTTATAGGTGAATTATGATATTTTGGAGATAAGGATGAATCTCAAGTTGGATTCCCTATGCAATTACATGCAACCAATCAGAAAATAGGAAGGATTAAGCGACAAAATGGATGAATCTCAACCATAGATTCATACCTAACCCTAAGTGACCTAAGTCTTCTTAAGGAGGACAAAACCTAAACTCTCTAGCGAGTGTGTAAGGTATTGAAGGAGGGAAGAGAGAAGCTTGCATGCGAAAAATAGAGCATTCATGGTGGCTTAGAAATAATGAAATGAGACAGCATTGTAAAATTAGTTAGAGCATAACAGAGGAAAGGAAAAGGATACAACAAAGAGACATTTGATCAAGAAGGATCAAGAAGACAACTATTTAGAGGTGATCTTTTATCAAGCAAGCAAGTGTTAATTGCATGATCAAAGCTGAGACATTCTAATAGGTGATTTCAGTCAAAATCTTTTAACAAAGTAGTCTTAACAGGCTATATTGAAATCCTTTAATAGAGTGCTTACTTAGTCATAAGTTAAAGTCCTTTAGCAAGGCACACTTCTAATAGGGTGTTGAAATCCTCTAACAAGGTGAGATCTAACAATCTTTATAAGCCTTTAATGGGGCAGACCTTTCACAGGATAGATCATGTTTCATGATCAAAACATTGTAACCTTCATTGGATACACTTTATTACTACAGTAGTGAAGATTTGTGGGTGTCATACCTACCCCAGTTTTACCTTCTCATTGAAGGGTTTCTAGGTAATCATATCTAGTGTTATATGTGTGTGATTTCTTATATGTTTTACATATTTTAGATGTACATGGTTTACATGGTATTTCAGTTTACTCATTGAATGTATGAGTTGGATGTGTGGTGAAATTTTTATGGGTCCAAGTTTAAACTACTGATTCACCACCCCCCCCCTCAGAAGTTTACCTTTCCTATTGTAATTCCAACACATCATGGTGTTCCAAGTGCTCAAATTTTGATTTATCACCAATCTTATGGTGACAACAACCACTATCAATAGTCCATGTGTCATTATTGCTAATATGAGAAATGAGGGTCATCTTATCATTTTCATCATCTAATTTATCTTTAATAGCAATGTAAACCATTTCATCTTCATCACTACTATCAAAGTCTTTAGCCATGTAACAATATTTCTTACCTTTATCCTTATAGTCTTTGTAGCTTTTGAAATCTTTCTTTCCTTTGTACTTGTCATGCTTCTTTTCTTCTTTGCCTTCTTTATTTGGACACCTTTAAGCAATGTGACCAACTTCTTCACAAGAAAAACAGATTAGAGGTATTTTACCATTGTACTTTCCTTTGTCTTTAGGGAATCTTCTTACAAGAAGGGTTTTAATGACTTCAAGGTCATCATCAGAATTATCTTCATCTTCGTTGTTAGACTTTTTGCTTTTAGATTTTCCACCTTTCTTTTTGAGTGATTGTTTAGCTTGAAATGCATACTCAATGCTACCAGAGTTAGGAACATAGTTATCAAAGTTATCTAACTCAAAGGTTGTCAACCTTCCCACTAGTGCATCCAAAGTTATATTATTTTTGGGATCACATCTTATGTCTTGAATGGATGAAACTCTAATTGCATAAATAGGAAGAAGAGTTCTGATTACCTTTCTAACCACTATCACATCATCTATTTTTCCTACTGAGGCTCTGATTTCACTCACACTTGCTTTGATTCTTTCACTATATTGTGCAATGTTTTCATCTTCTCTAATCTTCATTTGATCAAACTGACCTATTAGATTTTTTGCTTTAGCTCTCCTCACATTGTCATCTCCTCCATATATATCTTTCAACTTGATCCACATTTCATGAGAAGTAGGACAATCTTTGACTTCATCAAATTCAACATAATTAAGAGTAGAAGCAATATCAATCATCATTATGTTGTGATTCTTATTTTCCACAATTTGGTCCATAGACAAAGGTCTAACAAGTGCCACATACTTTTTCTCAAGGTATTTTAGGCTTGTGTCTCCAATGGTTGCCAAATGCAGCTTTGTGAGATCTTGCTATGCTTGGAAGTTATCTTTGTTCAACTTAGGAATTTCTCTTCTATAAGACATCTTGATCTTTAGCTTGGGTCCTTGAAACCAAATATGCAAGCACCAATAGCTCTAATACCAATTTTTGGAAATGGAAAGGAGTAACTGAGAGGGGAGGGGTGAATCAATTACTACAAAAACAAATCCAAGTCCCTTTTAAGATGTCAACATAATATAAAACTAGATCTTGTTTTAACTTAGTTAACACTAAATATTCTAATGTAACTTGGTTAACACTGAATATATTACTATCACTCAGTTAGCATAGAGATAATTAGATCTTAAGATACTAATGTGATTACTCTTTATTAACTTAGTTGCAAAAATATAACGAATATAAGATGAACACAAGAGATGCCAAGATTTAATGTGGAAACCCAATTTGGGAAAACCACTAATTGTAATTAGTTACTATTTTTCACTCTTCTAAAGTGAGCCATGTTAGGAGCCAACCCTATTAAAGGTTCCAAAACACACTGTTAGGTGTGACATTTTTGGAGGATTTAATTCACCCTATTAGGAGTGGCCTTGTTAGAGGTCTTCAAACACTTCAACCTAGAAATGCCACCTTGTTAGAGGATTTTTTGAATAGTTGTTAGGCTAACTCTATTAGGAGATTTGATTCATTGCTAAAATTATTAGAGAGTAACAATGAATTAACCTAATTGTTGATTCAACTAATTTTTCTGATTCAGATCTTAGTTCTAGCTTGATTACTTGAACCTCCTTGATCATAATGTTCTTTGCAACTCGACCAACTCAAATGCTCTACCCATTACAAATATCCTTCAAATTCACTTTCTTAATTCATCTTCTTCAATTTGACACTTCAATCCTCAACTTGACCTTTGATATATATTATTCACCTTGTCAAGTTGTCTTGGATACTCTTTTAATCAAACAATTTTCATCCCTTAAGTTGGCTTGTATTAAGCAATACATTTATTACACTAAATATGTTGACAGTCGGCTAATACAGAATTGAGTATCCCTTTGTTAATTGACCCAACTCGATTAGAATAGGAATTATAATGTTAACCAACCTAGCTCAGTCAATACTGACTTTGCTTCATTAACCGTCTGAGCTCGGCCAATATTGTCTTTGAACTTGGTTATAACTGAATGCTCGATATATACAGGAAATTGCCTTCGATGGCCAAGTGAGCTCAACTATCACTGACTGCTCAGTAAAGACATGAAATTTTTTGTAACATCAAAGACAACATACAATTGAGTAATTGTTTTCAACACTTCAATCCTCTAAGTACCCACTATCATGGAAGATACACCAAAAATGCCCAAAAATCACTTCAAACTCCAATGTTCAAAACTTCTCTTCATACAATGGGTGTCCAACCTTGTATTTAGGTCTGGGCATGTCTTATTTAGGGTGGTTAGGTAGTTAGTTACCCCTTAGGGCTATTTTTTCATTGAGTTGCAACATTTGGACCATGTTGTCTGGCAATTTTTAAAAGTTGTAAAGTTTCAAAAATGCAACTTTTACATCATTTACATATTTTTGGCAATTTCTTACAAAACTTAACTAAATGAGTTCCAATTCTCGTTAAACCTTACCAAATATCTTAACCATGATTTGAATATGGTTCTAACCCATCCTAGACCCTACTAACCTCATGTTGACATCATCGTCAGCTTTGTGCAAATCAAGGGCTTTTGCATCTTGTTGATCCCTAATTGCACCTACAAGTGACCAAAGACTCTTCAAACAAACCCTATTGCACTCCTACCATGGTCCACATGACCTTAAATTTAAAAAAACTTCCAAAATTCCCTAAAGGTACTCACACACAACAAAAAAACTTGGATTGATTAAGCAATCCTTAGGTGTTCCTACATCATTCTGCCCCTCTGCATAACTTTCAAGGAACATGAGGAGAAACCAGAGACAAATCAATGCCTAGTTTCTTGAAGTTAGCTTCCTCTACCCATGTAGCTTTAGATTCTAGTTATTCCTTCGACTATATGATAAATTCCATACATACCTTGTGTCTAGTTGATTTCTTCACCCTGGATTCCAATAGTCTCTCTGCTTGTAGATGAACTTGGGACACAAAACTTGAGCACTCACATCCCATAATATCTCTTGGTTATTCTAATTTACACCTATTAGTGGTCCATTTAATTTTACTAAGTTATCCTCATTGAACACTGGTGAAATACTTAACTTTGCTGGAAGTTCCACCTTATATGCATTATGTTCATATTTGGCTAAGATTTTGCATGGTCCTACTCTCTTTGATTGCAACTTGGTTGACATTCCTTTCTACAACCTAGACTTGTTTAGGTGGACCATAACATCATCTCCCACTTCAAATTGTACATCTCTCCTTCACATATCCATGTTGGCCTTCAACTTGTGAGTAGCCTTTGTTATAGTCTTCTTCACCCACTCTTGTATTTTCTTCATTGTCAGTGAGAAATCTTTTGCATGTCCACCTCTATACTCCATGGCTCTTAGAACTCTGAGTTCACACACACCTCTTGGGTGCATACCATATACTATCTCAAAAGGACTCCTTCTTATGGTCATGTTCACACTGTCATTGTAGGCATACTAAGCTTGTGGGATGATTAAGTCCCATGTTTGACCATATTCCTAGGTTAGGCATCTGAGAAGGTTACTTAACACTCTATGGATCACCTCAGTTTGACCATTTGTATGAGGATGGTAAGCTGAACCAAAAGATAAGTTAGTACCCAATCTTCTCCATAGAGTCTTCCAAAAAAGACTCATAAACTTCACATCTATATCAAATACTATGCTCAGGGGTAGCCCATATATCCTTACAATCTCCTTGAAAAAGAGATGAGCAATATAACTAGCATCATGGGTGGTCTTGCAAGTGATAAAATGGCTCATTTTACTAAATCTATCTACCACCACATAGACACTATTCATCCATGTCTTTTTCTTAGGAAGACCTACCACAAAATCCATGTTGATACACTCCCATGGTCTATTGGGAAAAGGCAATGGTTGGTACAAACATGCATTACTAGCTCCTCCTTTGGCTTTCATACATACCACACATATCTCTTGACATCTCTTGGCAAGTTGGGCCAATAATAAAACCTTTGTACCAACTCTATTGTCATATTGATACCAAAATGGCCACTAAGACTACCATTATGCTTCTCTTGAATACGATTCTCTCTCATGGAATCTTGAGGAACACATAATTGATTCCCCTTAAACAAAAGTCCACTTTGCAGTGTATATTTTGAGAATTGGCTATAAAAATGGTTTTGGAAATCAGAATATACCTTATATGCTTCAAAGAAGTCATCATCATCTTTATAGAGGTCTTTGAAACTCTTTATACCAATACTTTGAAGTTGTATCTATTGGGCTATCTACATCCTTCTACTTAGTACATCTACCACTTTGTTCAATTGTCCTTTCTTGTGCTAGATAGTAAATGTGAAAGCTTGTAGATAGTTTATCAATTTTAAATGTCTATTACTCAACTTCTCTTATGTGTTAATGTATCTAAGTGCTTGGTTATCTGTAAACACCACAAACTCCTTAGGTAGGAGATAATGTCTCCACTTCCTAAGTGACTTCACTAGAGCATATAACTCCAAATCATAGGCAAAGTACTTTTTCTTGGCTTCTTTGAGATTTTCACTAAAGAAAGCTATAGGTCTTCTTTCTTGGCTCAGTAAGCCTCCTATTGCAATCCCACTTGCATCACAGTCCACTATGAACAAATTATCAAAACTAGGTAACAAGAGGATAGGTTGGGTAGCCACATCTTGCTTGAACTTTTTAAAAGCTTTCTTTACTTCAAGAGTCCATTTGAACTTGGTCTTTAATCCATCCTTGATGGTGTCTAATACTAATGCACAAATATCACTAAAGTTTCTTATAAACTTTCTATAGAATTGAGCTAACCCATGGAAACTATTGAAAACAATTGATTAATTATGTATTGTGTTTGATGTTACACAAAATGTCATATCATTTCCAGTTAGTGAATACCAAGCTCACTTGGGCGATGAATTCAATTTTCTATGTTTGTCAAGCATTCTAGAGTTTACCTAGTTCAGAAGACAATGTCTACTGGGTTCGCTCAGGTGACAAAGAGAAGTTCTCATTGTTGCTCTCTAACCATTGTAGAAGTGATCAAAATCTCTTAATAAAGTTGGCTTAACAGTTATTTGTAAATCCTCTAACAAAGTGATGTTTCTAGATTGAAGTGTCTAAATACCTCTAACAAGGCCACTCTGAAAAAGGTGATTGAATCATCTAATAGGATCACACCTAACAGTGTGTTTTGTAACCTTTAATAGGTTTGGCTCTTAACAAGGCTCACTTCAGAAGAGTAAAAATTAGTAACTAGTTGTAATTGGTGGTTTTTCCCAAATTGGGTTTCCACGTTAAAATTTGGTGTCACTTGTGTTCATGCTATTTCTTTCATGTGTATGAAACTAAGTTAAGTAAGGTTAATCACTAATAATGTCTTAAGATTTACATGTTAAGAATTTGCTGAGTTACAGTTGCTATTTTAGTGCTTACTGAGTTTCAGCATTTAGTAGTGCAAATTGAGTGCCTATGTGTTTGTCGAGCATCAATATTGTTAGCAAGGTTTTTGTGTTGACATCTAAGGGATCTGAGATTTATTTTTGTGGTAACTGATTCACCCCTCCCCTCTTAGTTACTACTCTTATATTTCCAACAGGGAACTCCTTACCTCTGTCCCTATTTTTTGTGTTGTCCAACTCAAGATAGCATCTACCTTACTTGGGTCCATCTTCAATGAACCTTGGGATACTACAAATCCAAAATAAACAAGTTCTTATTTGAGGAATTCATGCTTCTCTAGATTGATAAACAATTTTTTTTCCTACAATCTTTTGAGCACAATCTCTGAGTGTTTCAAATGTTCCTCCTTTGTATTGTTAAATATGAGTATATCATTTAAGTAGACTACCTTAAACCTTCCAATGTAATCCTTAAGGGCCCATTTGGTTGTTGGAATACAACCGGAATAGGAATAGGAAATTAGAATTTGATTTGTATTCTTTTTTTGGTGCGTGGAACAAGAATAGGGAATAGGAATACGTATTCTCATTTTAGCCCCAAAATGAGCTTTTGTCCATTCCAAAAAATACTTGTAATTGGAATTGCTATTCTTGCATTCATTTTAACTTTCTCAAATTTGATTAAATTTTCAAATCCACTTTGACCTGGGGTGAGCGCTGGAACTTTGTTTTCAATATTTTCAAATATTTTAGCGATTTTCCAATGGCGCCAATTGCATCTTCAGAATTATTTTCAAATGGTGCCAATTGCAAGTGAACCCTATTCCAATTTAAGCTTGCATAACCAAACAAGGGATAAAAAAGATTGGATTTCATTTTTCCATTCCTATTCTTCATTCTCCATTCTCATTCAAATTTTCTATTATAATTCTCAATTCCTACACTTGCAACCAAACGGGCCCTAAGCACTTCATTCATTAGCCTCATGAATGTGGTAGGAGCATTTGTAAGCCCAAATGTCATAACTCTCTACTCATATAACCCTTTAGTTGTTTTGAATGTCATCTTCCACTCATCTCTTCCTTGATCCTAATATGATGGTAGCCACTCTTAAGGTCCATCTTAGTGAAATACGTAGATCCTCATATAAAATCTATAAAATCATCAATCCTAGGTATAGGAAACCTGTAATTGATTGTAATCCTATTTATAGCCCTAGAATCCATACAAAGCCTCCACTTACCACCTTTCTTGGATGCCAATACCACTGGTACTACACAAGGGCTAATGCTCTTTTTGATCAATCCTTGATCTAGAAACTACTGCACTTGTCTAGCCACTTCTTGGTTCTACTCTAGTGTGAGCTTGTAGGCTATCTTTTTGGGTAATGAAGCCCCTCAAATAAATTATATCTGATGAATAATAGAACTTCTAGGAGGTAATGTTGCAAGTGTTCCATCACTGATTATGTCCTTGAACTTCCCAAGTAAGTCTCATACTTCTTTTGGTATTGGTGTCTGCATAGTTTTCTCTCCTTCTTTAGGTTGCACCATTATAGCATATCCTTCACCTCCTTGTTGAAGAGTATTAAAAAAATCCTTTCCACTACTTAATAAGACACTAGGGGTCTTTGACTATGTTTCCTCTTCATCTATTAATGATTGTATTTTGAAGATCCTTCCATCCTTTTTTAAAGAGATGGTGTTCTCCTTTCCATCATAGATGGATCCTTTGTCATATTTCCATGGTCTTCCCAATAGGAGATGACATGTATCCATAGGAAACACATCACAAATCAACTGGTCTTTATATCATCCAATGGAGAACTCTAACCATGTGTGCTCATTCACAAGTACACTTTTCCCCTTATTCAACCATGTCACCTTGTATGGATTAGTCTGGGGTATCTTCTCCAACTTAAGCTTCTTTATTACTTCCTCTAAGATTATGTTATCTGTGGAACCTAAATCCATAATAATCTTACATACTTTACCTAGTATCTTACATCTTATCCTGAATAAGGCTCTTCTCCAGTTTGGCTCCTCTTTGACTGGTTGTTTGATTAGAACTCTTCTAAACATTAAGTTCCCCCCATCTCTGACTCAATATGGATAATCTCTAGTGAATTGATACTTGATGTGGCCTCTTGAGCATATGCTACTCTCTTCTTACTATTTGAAGAAGATGCCTTCTTAGGGCACCTATAGGCAAGGTGACCCATCTGTCTACATCTATAGCACTTCGTGCTAGCAAAGTATGAGTTACTTCTGCCTGCACGTCTTCCTCTCTTAGAATCCCCTTGAGTTCCTCTACCTCTTACATGGCTTCCTCTAGGAGTAGTTTCATTCTCATACTCTACAGTTTTAGACTCTTCTTAATTTCTTGATTCAATCCCTCCACCTTGGTATCCACCTCTCTGACCTCTTTGGTCTCTTCATATTCCTCTTCCCTTGGAAGTCTGATCATGTTTCCTTCTACTCTTGTCTTCAATCTTGATAGCCAATTGATAGCATTGATGTACTATTTTGGGGCTAAGAAGAGTCATCTCTTCTTGTATACTCCATTTCAACCCATTCAGGTACCTAGCCACTTTAAGGTTTTCATCTTTAGATACATTCAACCTCATGCAAAGCTTTTGAAATTCCTTAGTATAGGATTTCACATCAAGATCCCTCTATCTAAGACTTTGCCTCTTCTGATGTAATTGAATTTCATAATCCTCTAGCATGTATGGCTCTCTCACTTTAAGAATCATTCCCTTTCAAGTGGATATTGGTTTATTACCTTCTTTTTCTCTCTCTGCCTAGATGAACTTCCACCATGTCAATGTAGAGCCTCTTAGCCTTGACTTTTCAACCCTCACCTTCTGTGCCTCAGTGATTCCATCACACTTGAAATGATTTTCCATTCCTTCTATCTAGTCCATGACTAGATCTACCTCCATCTTCCCACTAAATAGTGGTATTCCTTCAAATGCCTTCTATTGAAAATAATTGATTAATTGTGTATTATCTTTAATGTTACACAAAATTTCATATCATTTCCAGTCAGTGTGTGTCGAGCTCACTCGGACAATGAAGATAGTTTCCTATGTCTATCGAGCATTCTAGAGTTTTCCAAGTTCAAAAGATAGTGTCTATCAAGTTCACTCGATTGTCAAAGGAAAGTTTGCAAAAGTTGAATGATAATAGAGCTCACTCAGTTAATGAAGAGAATTTTGGATGGAACTAGTGTTAACCGATCTCACTCGGTTACCAAAGAAACTTTGTGAATATGTAGTGTTAACCAAGTTCACTTGGTTAACATAGGAAAATCATTTCTGAGTTAGTGTCTACCGAGCATGATCGACAAACATGTTTAGTTCAATTGATTTAATTGTTGGTTCTAGCTGACTAAGAAGATGAATATTAAGTATTCTAAGTTGTATTCAAGATGACTTGACAATGTGTAAGATATAAATATAAGGTCAAGTTGAGAATTGAATGTGTGGAACATAACAAGAGATTTGATGATGCTTAGAGGAAGTAAATTAGAAGGATAAGTAGAATATCCTTGTTGAGTTGTAAAGATACATTCAATCAAGAAGGAACAAGTATGCAAGCCAGAATTAAGATCTATAATCACCAATTCAATTGCATCAAAAATCAGGTCATCTTGTTGTTACTTTCTAACCATTGTAGCAGTGATCTAAATCTCTTAATAGAGTTGGCTTAATAGCTATTTATAAATCCTCTAACAAGGTGGCATTTCTAGATTGAAGTGTCTAAAGACCTCTAACAAGGCCACTCCTAACAGGGTGACTATATCCTCTAACAGGGTCACACCTAACAGTGTGTTTTGTAACCTTTAATAGGGTTGGCTCCTAATAGGGCTCACTTTAGAAGAGTGAAAATCAATATCTAGTTGAAATTGGTAGTTTTTCCCAAATTGGGTTTCCAAGTTAAAACTTGGTGTCACTTGTGTTCATGCTATTTCTTTTATGTGTATACAACTAAGTTAATCTTAAGGTTAATCACATTAAGAACACTATATTCAATTATTGCTGAGTTACAATATTTGCTATAATAAACTGAGTGCATGTGTGTTTTTCGAGTTACAACAGAATATAGTTCAATCATAGTTTTGATTTGTATTGACATCTACAAGATCTGTGATTTATTTTTTAGGTAACTGATTCACCCCTCCCCTCTTAATTAATCCTCTTATATTTCTAACATCTTCCCACTCATGGTTTTCAATGCATTTAAGAATAATTCCTCTATAAGGATAGGATCAAGCGTAGGTTCTTCATCATCTATAACCACCTCTTTCTTCTTTCCTTCAACCTTACCCTTGACTTCTTCAGTCATTTCTTCAACTTGATCCAACTTTTCCTCTAGTTGGGCTAATCTATTTCTAAGCACTCTATTTTCTTCTTCTTTCTCATTCACCTTTGCTAACTCTATATTTGTGACCATTTTAATTTCTCCCATTGATTCCTCTATCTAAAACATTTATCCACAAACCTAATCTTTTGAGGCTCCAATACCAATCTGATAGGGAGGTTGGATGAACCTATCACATGTTCATGCTATTGATCTTCTTGGAAGACTTCTAGGATGTCATCACCACACCACTTATCACCCATAGGATCTTTATTGTCTAAGGATCTCCTAGTCTCTCTATCCAACCCAACTACCAAGAAAGATTCACCAATCAAGCCAAAAGTTGATGCATTCTTGCTTCACCAACTATAGCCCTTAAACCACCTTAAAGGCTCTTAACCTCAAAATATTTTACTTAGCCTTACATAGGTTTGGAGTTATCTCCTATTGCTTCAATTAAACCAACTAGGGGTGTTAGGAGTCCCACTTGATTCGACTCTTCATCCGATTTCACCAATTCTTCTAAAATAGGCCTAAAAGGCTACTAGCCCCAATTAGGTCTCCTACTTAGAGAAAATAGGGATTTTCTCCCAATCCTTCCAAATAAACCCTATAACTTATATTTGGATTCTTGGATCATGTTCCAACCCCTCAAGGATTTTTGGGGTCTTGGGGTTGCCACCTTCTGTATAGTACCCTAACTCAAATTGAATGAATTTAAGGGTTTTTAGGCTCTTACTAGCTGCTCTACAAATTGGAAAGTTTTAGGATAACAAATGGATTGGTGTGACTTCTCCTTCTTCACTAAATCTTGGAAAGACTCCTAGCTTCAACTTCCAAAAGTAATTTTGACTCTAGCTATTCACCTCTACAAGTTATGTTGTTTGCAATTTCGTCTTCCCTAGCTGGACTCACCATAGGCTCGCCTAGGAAAAGACATTAAAAATAGCTCTCCTTCATTTCAGGGCCCAAGCTTCTACACAAGGTATGTAAATGGATTCTACTCACTATTCCCAACTTACCTAATGTTTGTTAAGAAATAAAGGTTAATCTGTGTGAAATTTTGAGAGCATAGCTGACTGAGAACTTGGAAAGGATAAAGAAAGTCATAAATGGTCAACTTAGATTGCAATCCTTGATTACCTATATTTTTTCTACTTTTTGAGAAGATTCCCATTCATGTCAATATCTAAGATAACCAACAGTGATAAGTGCACAATGGAGAAAATCACTAATTTTTACAAAAGACATCCCACAGATAAAATTGAGAGTAGTATAGACATTATTGTCATGACGTTTCAAAGTGAGATTAATCAAAGATTTATAGTTCCACCATCAGTTGTGAGAAAATATAAGGAAGACATTTTTTTCATGGTTGATACATAGTTTACTTATATTGAAGCAGTTAAACTGAGAATTCTTTATGTAGACCCTATAGGATATGAGGTGATAAAAAAAGAGACTGGAGTTCATACTCAAGCAATCCTGAAATCAGATAAAGATGAAGAGTTTGATAGATTTGGAACATTTGAAGAGAATATGCAGCTGGCTTATCAAGATAAGATTGAGAAGTCTACTAAGAGGAAGGTAGAAAGTATAATAAAGAAGACCATGGCGGAACTACAAATGATTTCTAAGAAATCCACTATAGTAAAGCAAATAGTAGTTGGTATGAAGAAAATTGGATAGGGAAACATCATGTTTGTGTCACCAATGGCAACAACAAGACCTTCACCATCATCTCCATCATTAGCAAAAGAAGTTATAGTAGCTGAACTAGTAGCTAAGGCATCCACTACTCCATATGCAATAGTTGCACAAGTGCAACCACAAGTGATTCCACCTCCACCAGCTCAGCCAAATAGAGGAGAAGAAGAAGAAGAAGTTAGTGTAGTTGAGGTAAAGAGAAAGTTTATGAGTTTAGAAAAATTCAACCAAGAACTAACATATGCACCTAGAAAAAAAAAGAGTTAGAGAAAATGGACACTGCACCAAGAAAGAAGAAAAAGGTTATGGCCACATATGTAGGGAAAAAGATGAGAGGACAAGTTATTACACCTAAGGCTACAAGTTATGAAGAAGCAAAATAAAAAGAGAGAATAGAGTTAGCAAGTAAAGGAAGGAAACAATAGAAGACCAAATTTGAAAAGTTAAAATGTGTAATTATTGATGATGGAAAATTTTTACAATTAAACAAATTTTATGATTTATACAACTTCATTCATGATATTCAAGACATTCAATTTTATGATATTTAAGAGATTCCATTTTATGCATATTATGATACTTCAATATGTTCTTTTATTACGATCCACCTTCCTAATGATGATGTTGATCAACCTTTAGTGATTCACAATATTCCTAACCTTGATAGTGATACTATTTGGGATGAGCCCTTGGATAGGAATATTGACTACTCTCTTCTTCATGAATATTCCTCTTCTAATGTGTGTTTTCCTCCCTCCTTGGATGATTCTCCAATTTGGTATGAATCCTTAGATAAGGACATGGATTATTCCCTTCCTCAAGAAACATGTTTAGATGATTACATGTGTATTTCTGATAATCTACCTCTTTCTATGCATCTTATTGACATTCCTTCTATACATGAGGCCTTTATGAGTTTTTTCATCCTCCTCCTAAAAGCGCCTTAGAAATAGAAAACCACACATTTGATGTTTCTCATGACATATCTTACTGCAATCTAGTTCTTGCTGAAAAATATGATTCTTATGGCCTTGTTTTAACAAATCTAGCATTAAATCATAAGGATCCTACTCACATTGTCTTTATGAGTAGTTTCTTAGCTCTTAAAGATTGGGACACCCTAGATTTCATTACATCATTCTCCATTATTGACTTTGTGCATCCAACACCTTTATTTGATGAGTATATGCATAATGAAAGTTTCTCTTTACATTTTCATCTAATTAAAAATAAGAGGCCTTCTTTATCTATGCTTCATCCTTGTTTTCAATATATTGTTTGTATAATATTTCATATGACTTGCAATGCTAAATGGTATATTTTTCATGATAATTTTACTTGATATATCTACATCCCTATTATGTTACTCCTAGCTATGAGATATTATTAGCCTATCTTTCGGGGGCTCTGTGTCCTACTTTGTGAGTAACATAATAGTCATTCCCCTTGTCTCTTCACTTTCGGACATGTTTAATGAAACTTTCAAACTTTCTTTATTCTTGACTTTGGGCATCCAACACCTTTATTTGATAAGTATATGCATAATGAAAGTTTTTCTTTACATTTTCATCTAATTAAAACTAAGAGACCTTCTTTATTTATGCTTCATCTTTTCAATATATTGCATGTATTATATTTCATATGACTTGCAATGTTGAATGTTATCTTTTTCTTGATCATTTTACTTGATATCTACTTATATTATGTTACTCCTAGCTATGAGAGATTGTTTGCCTATCTTTTGGGGGTTCTTTGTCCTACTTTGTGAGTAACATAATAGTCATTCCCCTTGTCTCTTCATAAAGGGCCATATTTCCTCTCTTCTATAAGGTAAATTTTCTCCCCTTTTTTACTTGTTTTCCTTTTATATGATGACATGTTTTCTTGTATTTATTTATCATGATTACTTGCGGACAAACATCCCAAGTGCAATCTTATGTTTGCTTGAAAGCACATGTCTAGTATAAATTAAAACCACTTAGGGAGGTATAATGTGATTCTTCTTCTCTTCCATTCTCCAATATCCTTCATGAAATTACATTCTCTTACAATTTGATTTTCCTCTTGCATGCATTTATTGTGTTTTGTAGGGATTAACATCCTAAACTTGCAATCTTATGTTTGTAAGTGAATCTTTATTATAAATAAAATCCAATATATTCCCTAAATGAGAGATTCTATTATAATAAAGATTCACTTAAAAACATTAGATTGTACTCAGGATGTTAATCCCTACATAACACAATAAATGCATGCAAGAGAAAACATCAAATTGTAAGAGAATACAATTTCATAAAGGATATTGGAAAAGGGAAGAGAAGAAGAATTGCAGTATATCTCCCTAAGTGGTTTCAATTTGTACTAGACATGTGATTTCAATCAAACATAATAATTCACTTGGGATATTAGTCCATAAGTAATCATGATAAATAAATACAAGAAAACATGTCATCATATAAAAGGGAAAAAAGTCAACAAAGGAAGAAAATGTATCTTATAGAAAAGAGGAAATAGGGCCCTTGCCTCCCAAGTGATGAGACAAGGGGAATGACTATTATGTTACTCACAAAGTAGCACAAAGAACCCCCAAAAGATAGGCTAACAATCTCTCATAGCTAGGAGTAACATAATAGGGAAGTAGATATCAAGTAAAATGATCATGAAAAAAATAACATTCAACATTGCAAGTCATATGAAATATAATACATGCATTATATTGAAAAGATGAAGCATAAATAAAGAAGGTCTCTTAGTTTTAATTAGATGAAAATGTAAAGAGAAACTTTCATTATGCATATACTTATCAAATATAGGTGTTGGATGCCCAAAGTCAAGAATAAAGAATGTTGGTATGAAATCTAGGGTTTCCCATTCTTTAAGAATTGAGAAATCACTCATAGATTCAATGTGAGTATGACCCTTAGGATTTAATACTAAATTTGTTAAAATAAGGCCATAAGAATCATATTTTTCAACAAGACCTAGATTGAAGTAAGATATGTCATGAGAAACATCAAATGTGTGGTCTTCTATTTCTAAGGCACTTTTAGGAGGAGGATAAAAAAACTCATAAAGGCCTCATGTATAGAATGAATGTTAATAGGATGCATAGAAAGAGGTAGATTATGAGGAATATGCATGTTTTCATTTAAGCATGTTTCTTGAGGAAGGGAATAATCCATGTCCTTATCTAAGGGTTCATACCAAATAGCAGAATCATCCAAGGAGGGAGGAAAGAACAAATTTGAGGAAGAATGTTCATGAAGAAGCGAGCAATCAATATTCCTATCCAAGGGCTAATCCCAAATAGTATCACTATCAAGGTCAAGAATATCGTGAATCACTAAAGGTTGATCAACATCATCATTAGAAAGGTAGGCCTCAATAAAAGAACACATTGAAGTGTCATCATATGCATAAAATGGAATGTTTTGAATATCATGAATGAAGCTTGAAAAGAAAGATAACAACCCCATTGATAGGAAATGAAATGTAAAAATGAAGTAGATGCAAATTTTTTTGTATTTTCAAGATGAAAATATATGAAATACAATCTATACGAAAATAATGCAAAAGGAGATATAAATACCACCAATGAAAATAATAACATATAAAGTAGATTTACATACACCCAAAACCTAACATACATAGAGAGATAATGCAATCTAACTCCAAGAAAATAAATGTGGGTAAGCGAATGGATACACAAAAAGAAGGTAAACACCGAATAAAATTAAAAGGAGAAATCTAAAACCACAAGAGAAAGATTTGACAATTTTTTTGTGATGTGGAGCCTAATCTGACTTGAAGGTTGATGTATCCCCACTTTATGTAGATTAGTTTCCCCCCAAATTTTACTATGGGGGTTTGGGGGTAGCACCCCCAAGATGGGGTCAAGGAAAAGTGCCCCTTGTGGGGTGCCCTAGGAAATGGCTTAGGATTAGGGATTTTATTATGAATGATGAGATTGTAGCTTCTTGTGGCAATATTGATCTGTGAAGGATTACAAATTATAATATGGTTGTAATTAGTGGATAATAAGAATATTGGACTCTCTGTTTGGTGGACGTAGCCTAGAGATTGGGTGAACCACATTAAATCTTTGTGTCTTGTGTTCTCTTGTATGTGATTTTTTTTTTTGATAGTGTTTATATTTGCACGTAATTGTTATTTATGTCTCATTCATCCTAATAGGAGTCAGGTTGACCAAAAAAATTAGGGGGAAAAGGGAAACACATTAATAGGGTTGTAGGTCTCCACTTATTTGAGCCACTAAGCCATTCAAATATGTGTGTGAGCTAAAGAGTGGCATTTTTTAATATGATTTCACTCATAATCTAAATTAGATTAGTTAGAACCTAAGGGAAGAAGGGTGCTAATAGAAAATTCAAATTATAAAGAGGAATGCTATAGAAGGAAATGTACTCTTTGGCCCTTATAGGATAATGTGTATGTAAAATTGAACTAATTGCTTAAATAATGTAAGTCTAGATGCTATGTGTATACAATTAGCCCAATTAAGATATATATCTAAGATAAAGATATGCAAGGAAATAAAATATGAAAGATTCACCTTGAAATATGTAAAGGAAGATGCATTTTATCTTTGAAATTCATGGATCTAAACCTTTTTCTGAATATCCGACTATGGATCCTAGAATGATATGACAAATGGAACAAAACCCAAAAATCTCTAGCTAAGAAGGCAAAAAGAACTAGGTCAACTTGTTGGAATGACACCTCACAAAATAACTGATGTAGTCTGATGACACTACAACATTATTCTCTAGAAAGCTCCCACATAGTAGGTTCTAGATTTGTAAGCTCCAAACTGATATTCTAACTCTACACAGAAAAGAAGGGTTTTTTGATCAGTTTGGATGAGGGCTTCCCTTGGTCAAGCCCTAGGTTAAGGAATCAACTATAAATTGAATTATAATTGATCAAGGAAATGCTTTCATGTAGTAGATCTAAATAATATCAAATGAAAGATAGAATTACCTCTAAAGATGCAATTGACTTTGATATGTGATCAAGTATGTAAATGTAATAGCTTGACTCAAAGAAACCATAAAGACATCAAAGAAGCCAAAAATTCATGTATGGAAATGTATGTGACATTCCATGAATGAATAATGGAAGAGCTTAAATAAATTGGAATGGTAGATATTCTCCTTAGAACCAAACTCCACTACTACCTTGAAGGAAGAAGCTTGATGCAAGAAGGAGATTCTTAGGCTTGAATGCTTAAAGATGCTTGAAGAAGAATACCTTGATTAGTTTCTTACTTGCGGATTTCTTGTCAAGATGAGATAATTTTAGAATATGAGATATGAAAATGAAGCCCCGAAGCCTTTGTTTATACTAGTTTTTGGGTGTGAAAACAACTCAAGCCGACGGGGGAGTTAAATAAACTAATTGGCAAACTCAAGGACTTTTAGGCCTGAAAACTTGCAACCACCAAGGACTAGGTTGACTTAGGTTGACCTAGTCTAGACCAAGTTGACCTAGGTTTACTTGGTCCTAGAGGAAAGGACAAGAAGGCCTTAGAAAGGCTCAGAGAGATGTGCAGGTGAAATTGGAAGATAACAGACTGATCAATAGGTATAGTCAAAAGGGTAGCAAAGAAACAACTAGAAGGCCATGTCAAAAAGTGAGAGATGATAAATAAGAGTGAAATAAAAAGAGGAGATGAATAAAAGAAACCAAAACCATGCTAAGGATGGCCAAAAGGTCTCAAAATGAAGTGTATCCATTTTAAGATGACACACTCACTAGATTTATCATTTCCTCCAAAGACAATGTCATCAACAAATACTATAATAAGCAGTAGTCCTTATGTGTTTTTCCTTAAGTACATGTTAATATCCTCATTACCTTTCTTAAACCCCAAATTCTTCAAATGTTTGTTCAATATTGCATACCAAGCTCTTGATGCTTGGTTTAATCCATACAAATCTATCCTTAGTTTACAAACCATATCTTATCTTCTATTAGTGGAAAATTGTCAAGTTGTTCAATATAAAAGTCTTCCTCAAGTTCTTCATTTATAAAAATTGACTTACATCCATCTGATATACCTTGAAATTTTTATTAGATGCATAAGCCAAAAAAATCTTATTGCTCTTTGTATACTAAACTTGATGTGTTTCTTACTTCTTCTCCTTGTTCATTCATCTTGTTTTTGAATACTCACTTTGTATTACTAATGTTCTTGTCTTTATATCTAGGGACTAGTTCCCATGTCTTATTCTTTTCAATATGCTTAAGTTCCTCTTTCAACACCTTTATCCAAAATTCATCTTTGCAAGCTTCATCTACAGTCTTAGGTTCAACTTGTGAATCAAACATAATTCTTCACTTACCTTATTCCTTGTCATCACTCCCTTGTTTTCACTTCCAAGGATCTAATTGATAGGTTGATTCCTTGCAATATACCTTGGTCTTCCTTGTTATGTTCTGACTTCTTCTACAGGTTTTGATCTAGGTTATGTTCTTGGTACTTCTTCCTACAAGTCATTGTTAGTTTCATAAAATAGTTCTTGCTCATCATTATGATTATTAAACTTATGATTTATATCTTCATTTGAATCATGATCAAGTATTTTTTCTTGAATTATGAACTTCTCATCAACTTTCACATTAGTACTTTCAATGATAGTCTTCAATCTCTGATTAAAACTTCTATATACCTTTCTCTTTACAGAATATCCAAGAAATATACCTTCATCATTTCTAGGATCAAACTTTCCAATATCATCCTCTCTTTTGATATAACATTTACTTCCAAAGATTCTAAACTACTTCATAGTAGGTGTATGTCCAAATAGTTCATAGGGTATCTTACTAGTATCTTGTCTAATTTGAACTTTGTTTAGTATATATGCTATGGTGTTCACTGCTTCTCTCTAAAATATATGTGACATATTACCTTCAAGCATCATAGATGTAGCTACCTCACTAATTGATATGTTCCTCCCTTTTGCTATCCCATTCTGTTGTTGTGTCTTAGGAGCTAAAAGTTGTCTCCTAATCTTATTGTCTTCACAAAATATGTTAAACTCATTTGAAATGAATTCTCCTCCTTTGTCTAATCTTAAGAATCTTATCTTCAATCCTGATTCATTCTCTACTCTAATTTTGAATAACTTGAATTTCTCAAAAGCTTCTAATTTGTCTCTAATAAATACTTCCCACGTCATCCTTGTAAAATCATCAATGAAAAGCATAAATTACCTTTCACCATAGAATGTCTTGGTTCTTGTAGGACCACTCAATTTAGGATGCACAATTTCCAACTTGACTAAGGTAGTAAACATCTTTCTTGGACATGAAACCTTCTTCTATATTACCATCACTCATTCCTTACAAATAATGTTAGAGGGTTTCACAATCTTAGGAAAATCTCTTACTACGTGTGTTGTACTTTCCTTCACAATGTTATCAAAGCTAATTTAACAAAATATCTTATGTTATAACCAACTATCATCAACTTTAGAAACTAATAATGTCATCTTAGTAGGATTTAATTGAAAAGTATTACATCTTTTCCTTGTACCTATTCCAATCAGTTTACCATCTTTGTCTCTGATTATACAAGTCTTCTTTGTGAATTACAATTGATACCCCTTATAAAAAATTAGTTATGAAACACTGAAAAGATTATGTTTCAATCCATCGACATAATAGACATCCTCAATGTTAGTTTTCCCATCAAGAGTAATATATACTTTTTCTTTAATAAGACATGGTGCATTATTTCCAACTCTAACCACTCCTCCATCATAACTGTTAAACTCAACAAATATATTCATATCTTCTATCATATGATGGGAGAATCACTATCTATAATCCAATTAGACTTTTATTTCTACATGTGATACTAAAGTTTTATCTTTGTTTACTTCCTTTTTAGGACTTTCTTCGTTAATAGAAACAAATCAAAGTTCATCATCGCCATCATCACTTTCTTGGGAAATTATCACTGTAAAACCAATTTATTCATCTTCATAAGAAAAGAAGCAATCTTTTGTAATCTTTGACTTATAGGGCTTCTTAGGTTTTGTCTTCTTTACCCTCTTAGGAAATTCATATGAGAAATGACCAAACCCTTTGCATGTCCAACAAGAAGATGCTTTCATGCCTTTAGGTTCTCTTTTTATGAGTATTGCAAGTCCATTAGTATTCGTGTCTTCTTATTTCTTAGATACTCATTCTCTAGCATAATCTCCAGTTGTTCTGGCACTCCTAGTTAATGCAACTTTTTCTTTATTAGGACTAAAAGAAGTCCATGTCATGTTTATTCCTTGTTTCTGCTTCAATCCTGGTCAAATACCTGCAACTTTCCAAGTAGAGTTTCTTTTGTAAAGTTATGTTCAATAGGAATAATCTTTTCAACAGTTTGTACCTTGTTCTCATAAGTACGTGGCAAATATTTTAGAATCTTCCACACAACATCATCTTCAGCAAAAATTCAATTATGACTCTTAATTCTTGCAAAAATCTCATATATCCTTGAAAAATAACCTCTTATTGACTCGTTTAGATTTATTTGCAAATACGTCACCTTCAAAAAGACACTTTAAATTAATCCAAATTACATGTGCAAGTTGTACAAGATTTTTACCTCAACATATTTTGATTCTAGAAGATTTGGTAGCAATGCTTCTCTAGTACACCTGTTGTACATGCATAGATCTTTCTCCTCTTGTGTACATGAATCCAACTTTATTTCATCTACCACTACCTTTTTTTCCCTTGCAACCATCTAGTAGTCAACTCCTGTGCATAGAAAATGAGTCTTCATTTTCTCCTTCCAACTATCATAGTTCTCTCCATCAAATTTTGTACTTTCTTTCCTAAATGTAGCCATGGATATCCTTAAGTTGTTAAAATTTCTCTTCAAGGACATGATGCTCTAATAAAAATTATTAGAAATTGAAGTCCACCAACACAACTAAGAGGGGGGAAGTGAGTTAGTTGTGTGCTTAAATTTTTTATGCACTTTATCAATTCTCAAATATATAACTAATAGATGCAACAACCATAAGATATCAACCATGCATAGTAACAAAAGATATGTTAACTAGGGAAACCCTTAATCAGAGGGAAAATTGTGGTGAGAATGATGCCCATAAGATGATGTATTAATATGAAAGTTCCTTATAAAAGGATAAGACTCTATCAGGAGCCAATTACATACAATAAATACATGTCATCCCTATTAGCAAACATTGGATCCCACTAGAAGATTCCAAGTCTATTAGGAGCTTCTTCAACACTGTTAGAAGCTGATAGGAAGTCAATTGAACTCATTGCCCAAATTTCTTGAGAACTGTCCTGACATAACAATTCTCAGGATAAAATATCCAAGCGTGAATTGACCAACACAATAACTTATCTTTCCAAAATAGTTCCTTTGAAGTTCTCAACACATCATCCTCATCCTCATCATCTTCTACTCTGATCTCATCAATTTTGCATTCCAAACTTGCATTCACAATGATCATACATTACAACACAAATGACAATTACAACCAAGGAAAACATCTTTCCATTATACCAAGTCCTAAATTAACTAATATATTCAACCTTGAGGCTTACCCAATGTACAACGAATGATATAGGACATCAATAAGATATTACATTACAGGTTACATAACATATATAACTTCCCAAAATGATATAAACAAAATTTGGCCTCCAAATAATAATATACATGTTATCCTTAAAAAATCTTCACAGAATGATCAACTATTTTTTCCATCTTGAATATATCACCACAAACATGTCTCCAACTAAAATCCAAGCCAACTGATAAAGCTTCAACCACATTGAATAGATACAACTCAATTATCAATACTATGTTCCCTATACATTGGCTTACAATCATTCTTCTATAAAACTATTGTTACTAACTTAAAACTTAATATTATTGTTTTTGTACTTAGATATATAAACCATAAATAAATATCCAACAACACTCTATTAACCCTGTAGAGCACAACTCTACATCCTCTAACTGCACTGAACAAAACTCTCCCTAGAAATCTAATTGTTCCATCCAAAAAGCTAATATGTTGATATCAATAACAAACCAAGTAATGAATGAAAAAAATAAGCACTCAACTATCTCTCAAATCATGCAAACAAAGCCCCCCCAAAAGGAATAGTCTCTAACATTCATGCTAATAGATTATTGGAGAGTCAATCCTAAAATGGGGTTTTATCCATGTATTCGTTAGCATAATATATATTACAAACACCAATACATTTAACTAGATACTTGAAGATCACCTATTGAGCTCTTTGTTAAGGAGAAGTGCCTTCACTAATAATTCTTTTAGCCAACAAAGAACTAATTAAAAAAGAAGATCTTCCTTTACCTCTATTATGATTAGAATATAAATAAGTGGCTTTCTCCCAGATGAACTTAAGGGTATTATAAGCATTATAGCCTACAACTTCAATTTCTTGTAGACAAATAACATCCTTTTGCTTGATATCCTTGCACCATGTTCTCACATTGTATTTTCTATATTGCATTTTAAGACCTCAAATATTCCAATTGTGAACTTTTAACATCATAACTATATTAATTGGGGGATATTTTTATTCTTATAAAGCCTATTGAAGCACTCTAGAATTTCAGAGTGGGAATTCTTGCTATTATCTTTCTAATTAGAAATCAAGAGTCTTTATATAAATTTTCTATTTTTAATGGTACTTTTACTAAGACCTTTAGTAAATTGACATCAACCTCAATAATCATATTATAAAAATTATTAGAGGATACTATTTATTTACCCTTCTCCTCCTCCAAGAGAGTCATAGGCTTAGATGGGACACTATTATGATCCAAGGATGTCATGAAAGACTTCTTAATATTTTCAGCTTTATCTTTAAGACTTTGAAGAGAAAATTGTCGAGCATTCTTTATTATGGGAAGAGAGGTATGTCCAATGGATGAAGAGTTACCATTATGACATATTCATTCACAACTAGTAGAGGACATGTTATTGTCAAGTTTTTTACCATCTATAAGAGCCACTTCAAAATCTTCATCAAATAAAGGGTTTGAAAGAGAAATTAATTTCTTCCCATTATCAAATTCTATATTTCTATCATTATTAACAACATTTTCACCCATATTTTTTTTGCATCAATTTTTTTGTTATCCACTTTGGGAGAGTTTGAATAACCACCTGAAACAAAAGGAGGGGTTTTAGGCAAATCACAAATCACGATCTTGGTTATGAAATGAACAAAAATTTGAATGTTTTTGAGAATTGGGCACTCCTTACGGGTGTAATAATTTAAAATACAATGAAAGAAGGCAACAAGATTCCCAAGAAGAAAATACTCCAAGAGAAAAATTCTCCTTTAATATTCAAAAACATCACATAAAGAAAGTCCACCTCTGGGTCTAAGGCTATAAGAATGTGGTCATTGAGGTGGGGAAGAGTGACTTTGGACTCCTCTCCTTGCAAAATGAAACCCAAGGGTTTAAGGATTTGTGAAGTAAAGGGCCAAAATTTAGGTTGCTAGTTACAAATTTCTACCCAATGAGGGGAGGACTTGACAAGGACCTATTTGAAGTTACCTTTCAGAGACCACAAGAAATCCCTAAAAAGAGCTTGACCCACATTCCAAAATGATTTTTTAAATACTCATTCTAGCATCACATGAATTTTAAGAAACACAAAAAACATTTAGTACATTTTGACTCATTTGTTGATCAAAATTGGTTAAATTTCTTACCCATGTTGGTCAAATTTTTGACCAATTGCTTTGTCGCTATTTTTGCCATCAAAATTTCAACCAACTCTTGTATGTGTCAGAAGTTTGAACAAGCATTTGGTCGAAAATGACTTCTATTGTTGTGAGGACCATTGGTCAAAATTTCCACCAAATATTGGTTGAAAGTTTGACCAATGCTGGCACTTGATCGACCAGCATGCCAAACTCACGACCAATGAATTGGTCAAAATTTCCACCAAAGTTTGGTCAAAATTTTGACCAATGATGGTTCTTGGTTGACTAGCATACCAAACCCATGACCAATGCATTGGTCAAAATTTTGACAAATCTTTGGTGGAAATTTCAACCAAGATTGGTCAAAATTTTGACCAACATGATTTGTTTAAAAAAACAAATCTAGAAGATAAATATCCAAAGTAATCACCGATGACAGCTTGGTCAGTGATTAGTTTGGATATTTATATTTAGGTCTTTAGTGGGTCTACCACCACCTTGAGATGAGATTTCACAGACCTATATTAATGGCACTACAAGTGGTTACAGATGGATGAGGTTCTTTGATATTGTCTACATATACAAGACCAAATGTGATTGTACCTTGATCATTGCACTCTTATACCCTTACAAATCAAGCCACTTCAACTAGGGAATATAATCCCCAATATTAACACACCCATGATACATAAAAGACTCCTCAATCGCCTTGGAAATAATGTCCTCTGAGACCCTCGACTCCTCTCCAAAATACTTCTCATTAATGATCATAGACATGAGCATCTTGAAGTTCAAGAAGGAGAAGAACCTCTTCATGTTAACACTATTTTGTAGTTGAGCCTCCTCAAATAGAGAAGTGACTCCTTTGCAAATTTTTTGGGATCTCTTGGGAGCAAAAAACTAGATTCTCTTGGGAGAAAGAAGCTCAAGAACACAAATCCTTCGAGCAATTCTCTAGAAGGGGCCATATGTAGCCCAAGCAACCATTGAATATTTTTACCCCAAACGCTTCCCTTGTGAAAGATAAGGCTTTGATCCCAAAGCCTTTTTATTCACTATGAAATGCTCTCTCACTAACTATGCAGAGCTTATTATCAAAATAGGGTGGCTGCCAAATTTGACGGGCATAACTGGCCCATAGCAAGAGAAGCTAAGATATGGTGAATTGGTCTTTTACTGTTAAGAAGAATATGAAAGTTCCCAATTAGGGGAAGAACGCTTGGGCCTAGAGGAAGAAAGTTCTTGTTATTAGAACTTGCAAGGCTTTTTAGTAGAAAAAGAGTAACATAAATTATAAAACTCCTGCCACAATAAGAGGCCAAGTCATTGTTATCTCCATCTCAAACCTCTAATTTTCTTTGTGAATTCTATTGAAAGTACATTGGGTTACAACACTTATATAATCGCATGAATAAAAATTGTTCCTTGGGCATTTTCAGACATCTAAGCATCTTTAGTATTGGAAGATAATTGAACAAATTTCATATTTTAAATTTAATTTATCTATCATCCTCTATATCTCTAGCAATCAAGATTCTCATATCATACAACTTAGTTTACACAATATACTATAACATGATATTAATGCTTATAACAAGTGAAAAGTTTCAAACCAAGTCACAATTAGAGGTAATAATAAAACTTTTCTTCTTGCAATGACCTAGTCCATAATCAAGTCTATGTAATTATCTTTATAAAAGTATTATATAGATTGAAAAAGAAACCCATCTCTCATCTTCCATTGGTTTTATGGAATATAATTTTTTTTTCTAATAACCAACTAAATGTAGCTATCTCAAATTAAGACATTGTCAATGGTTGCTAACATAAGGTGGCTCTTCAGCAATGCTACAACCATACATAAAAAATAAGTTATGCAAAAAAGAAAAAAAGAATTTTTCAAACAATTGTTTTTACAAAGAACAAAAAAGGAAAACCCATTGTGGCACATACCTTTTCTCAATAACTTCCAATCGCTCCTCCCTTTGGCTCCCACCTATTAGCTCCCCAACCTATGAAGTATTGCACATATCATATGGTTTAGCTCAATCCCAGAGAATTACATCATGGTTAATGTGCATTTTATTTTTTACATCTAGGCTCACTGCCTAAACATATTAGGAGATGAGGAACCTACCTTTGGTATAAGTACATCCATGGCAGCAACAATCCTGTCATCCTCATTGAGTCACATGTAAAATGCCTTGATCATTTTTGGATAGTTGTACATAGTAACTAGTTTTTTAAATATCACCTTAGTTAAATATCTGAATTAATTGGGTACTAAAAATATCATACATTTTCCCAAAAGTTGGATTCAACACTCTCGTGAAAGTGGATAGTGCATGTATAATCATATTTTTTGTTAATGATTCTAGTGTATTCTAGAAAAATATATGGGAATCTTATGCTTTGCATACCTTTCATGCTCTGATGCTAAGTCAATGACCCATTCTACCTTGTTCTCAAATTTCTTATCTATGACCTGCTTATTTGCAAACAGATACAAAATTCTCAAGTCCTTATTGTCTTTAAAGTTTGATAAGTTAAGAAATGTGAATGATAATATATGCCTATAACTACTTGAAAAATAAGCATAACCTTCTCTAATAGTTGAACAACCTCTATGTAGGTAATACGTTCAAATGGAGTTGAAACTAATTTATGAAGACGATCTATGGCAATCTGGTCAATTCTTTGGTTTATGAATTTCATATCATCAAAGCAATTATCAAGCAACCATTGACAAAGGAATTTCACATAATCTTCTGCACAGTTCATGTCATCCTACAAATGAGATTACAAAACATTCTATAGTCAAACCAACCATATAGTATTTGTAAGATTTTATCAATCTTCATCATCCCAATATCATTTAAGATCTACACTAGTTATTTAAATCAAATTAAAAGATCTTAATTTGTTCATAGTATTTTTTTCTCAAGGCATCAAATCTAAGAATCCAATTTACTATAAATCACACCAGATAACATATGAAAATGAGTAGAATAAACCATTGACATGCTCCGCCAGCCATGCATCTATAAATAAAATTAATGAGAAAGAATACTATCAGCATAGACATACTAAATACATATATCTATAAATTATGAACATATATAATCTGAAAAAGGCAACATTCATTAACTTGCATTCAAATCTCTCTTCTTCTAATGCGGGTGAGTGTCCCCTCAAGAGGATTACTTTTTTGACAAGTTCAAGGAATTAATTGAGGATCTAACTAACTTTGATTAGTATTAGCTCTCTTCATAACTGTTTATTTTCTCTTTACACTACTCCCCACATAATCTAGTCACTCTTGACTCTCATAGACAAACAAATCATTGTAAGGGATTTATGGATGCATAATGGTAACACTCACCAACACAAAATTCTCCGAGTTGATCCTCATATATGTTGTACATGGCTACTGTTATTTGTGTCATACTAGCATAAATTTGGGATTTCAAGTTAGACTTAATTGAATAAATGCTAAAGGTATAAATTTTGAAACAATAGGTCATGTGGAAGAAATTAAAATCTAAAGGCATAACATACTGACTTTGTACATGTTGGTTCACTCATTACTATAAAATTATTACATGTTATGCATGAGACTCAACATTAAATGTATGAACATAGTTTAATTGAATTTTGATTCTCTCTTTATTTGTGTGTGATGTTCTTGACAAAGTATATGTACAGTGGTAGAGTGACTGGAAAGGCAGATGTGTATAGCTTTGGAGTTCTTCTCCTTGAACTTTAGAGTGGGAAGTGTCCAACTAATTTGACATTCATAGAGAAAGGGATAAATGTTGTTGGAGAATGTGTGTGTCAAAAATTTGAAACACAGAGATAAAATATGTGATGCAGGTAATGGCATACAATATCCTAGGAACAAGGGCCATTGTCAATAAATTTAAATAAATAAATTACTTCTAAGATAATCCTCCAATTAGTGAGATTGATCCTTTGTCCCCAACATTCAATCATTGAAGGACACCTCTTAGCATGTTGGAGAATTCTTTAGCTTTGCATTACCAGTCAAAGTCATATGGAAAGAGAGTTTAATAAAGTAATATCACAATGGAAACTTCAAGACTACAGACTTTCCACAAGTGTCAGAAACTTAATATAATAGTATCATTTGTTTATATCACAAGGTAATCAACATAAAGAAAAGAAAAATCATTAAATAATCATTCAATGACAACTGAAATATGAATAATATATAAAATAACCAACAAATAGGGATACTTCATATTATCATCATTAATAAATTTCCTTCAAAATGGTATTGGATGGTATATATGACATAACAATGCTCAAAACTACCATTAATTTAGAATCAACAAAATTTGTAACAAACTCTAACCACACAAAGATTTAGAAATCATGGAGTCATGAAGTCATCTGGGCTTGGGGTATCAAAAAATAAAAATAATGATATCATATGATAGTTAAATCTAAAACCCAAGCAACCATTAAATGAAAATAGGGGACCTCATTAAATGATTTTCAATGGAAACTAAAGCATCCTAAAACACTAGAATTAGGATCATTCACATAAAAGCTACCAAGGAACATGAGGACTTTATATTGCAAGCATTAAACTAAAGAAAATGACTTAAGAAAAATCATTATAAATAGGAATAGTACCAAATAGCATATAACACATCTATGTAAAGCCTTTCTGCACCATAAAAAATCTAGTGTCAGTGGTGTCCTCAGGACTATTAGAAATTAAATACAACATTATCATATAATAAGTGGAAATTCTAAATCTCAATGTAAGTTTAGAATCAATAAAGGCCACTACAACATAATAGGTTTATGGATTCCCCTGGTCTATTAGAAGCTAAGTACTGTATTATTTTATATTAATGGGATCTTTAACCTTGAGACCTTTGCTGAGTTGGATATTGAGTAAGTGATGAAAGGATACAATTAGAAATAACTAGCTTGTAGCAATAAAACAATACTTAAAGTGATCACAAAAAAGAAGCGAAATTAAAAGGCCATTGTAAATTTCTTTGGAAAAAACTACACTCTGAAAGTACAAGAATTTCTATTCTAATCAAACCATTTCATATTTATCTGTTCCATATCATTACTAATTTACTATTCTACTCAAACTATTTCATATTGGTTCCATACTATTATTGATTTAAATGTATGCCACATTTTCTTTATAAAACTCTATAAAGATAATCACTAGCGATGTAATAAAAACAAAATCATACAACTAAAAACATTGAACTCTGCACACCTTTTGGAAAGAAAAAAATACTTACCAAGAATATTATTGTTTGAAGTAATCGCTTGCATCATGTTTACCTTCTCTTGTTGAACAAAATATTATGAAATACATAAAACAAGTGAAAATCCAAAGTCAGAAATGAGAGGGAAAAAGGAAAATCAAAAGAAATAAATGAAAATGATCATTTACCTATATAGTGATGAAATCAATGGATATATTAACACATGGCATAAATTTATTTTACTTACCCAAAATAATTTTGGTTTTATTTCAACCTACATCATGATACTAGTATATTAATAGCAGTATTTAAAATATTATAAGTGAAGGAATTGACTATAAACTTTTAACACTTTTTTCTGGAAGTCAATCAATCATTAGTGCATAATGCCTAAATCAACTAAATATTAGATATAGTAGGAACATCATGAATTGTAAGAAAACTTTTTGCTAGCAATCTTAGAAATTTTTAGTTGTTTATAAGGGTATAACAAAGTATTAAATCCTAAGAACGTGCATAATTGGTGCAGGAGCACCAAGGTCACAAGCAGGAGTTATGAAGAGCACCAAGATCACTGATGGATCCTTAGGTTGAATTGAAGAAAAATGGACTTCTAAGGTCATTAAAATTTGTAATGATAATGTTCATGGTTATTAATACTATTTTGATCATAAATTGATCTTTTTGTAATCACAATCCTAAATGTAAGCCTAATGGCAATGCTAAGGTACCTAGGGGTCACTAGGAAGGGATTATGGTTTTCTCCTAGGTTAGGGGATTGGGAAATGATAAATAATGGTTTTAAATGACGTAATAAGGATATTAAAGCCTCTAAGTGGTGTTAAATGCACTAAGAGTGCAATAAGTTGTAAGATGCCTATATTGGCCATATGAGCCTAAAAAAGCTTAATTAGAGTTAGTAAGGGTTTATGAGTTAGTTTGGTTTTAAAGGTTGTTCCTAAACCTTTTAGAAGTTTTTCTAGATGGCTTGGAATGGTGTGTTGTCGAGTTGACAACTTTTGTTGTCAACTAGACAACAAATTACTTGTTTTAGTTGGTAACAACCAGTTTAAACTGGTACAAAGACAGTTAGGAAGTAGTTAGTCAATCTTTAGAAGAGTTAGGTTCTATTTCATAGACATCCATGTGAGCAAAAAAGGGAGATCAAAATTGATATGTAATGGCACGAATTTGAAACAGTTTTGAACAAAAAAAGTTTAATTCTCTACAAATTTGGAAGCCATTGCCCATGGTACAGTCCAGATAACAATGACTAGTTTGAGTGTGATCTTTGATTTGGGTGGATGTAGAAATGTTTATTAGTTTAAGATTGTACTTTTCATGTTTCTATTACTTTTTTTTAATTGTTGACAACATCGAGGATTAGATTGGTGTAGAACCAGTGACTGGTTAAGGGCATAGTCAACAAAATAAGCTTTGAAACCTCCATAAAATGTAAGGCACTCCCACCAATGTGCTCACTATGGTTTGGTGGGAGATTCCAATGATACACTGTATATGTTATATGTGATGTTGACTGTAGGGAAGGATGCCAATTGTTGAGGAACAGGGATAAGCCTAGTAAAACTCAGTGAAGGGTCACTTGAATCAGGACCAATCATGGTCTGGAAGTTTTTTCCATTAGAAGGCCACTTATTATGTATTGGAGGATAATGATATGATCAAGGGATGGTGTTGGATCCACTGAGGGGATCTAGAAGTTCTTAGAGGTGCTTGATTGAGAAAACCCCAAGTTAGTACACCTAGAATGGAGGGTTTTGTAGTTGAAGTGTTAAAACATGGTGGCTCATCCTATAAAGTGGAAAATCATTTGAATAGAATCATCTATTAACTCCATCTTTAGTTTAGGAAGTCTAGTATTGAGACCCTTTTGTACTTGCTTTGTTAGGAGAGGTCTAATAAGGCCTAACTAAAGAGTTAGAAGGTGAAAGAAGTGTTCACCAGTCAAAGAGTGAGAGCCTGAGATTGTTTGGAATTTAATAACTTTGAAAAGGGTATTTGAAAGTGTAAAAACATCTCTACATTTTTTGGGAATTTTGGGAGAAAAATGTTGATTTCAGTGTTGGAAGGGCTACTAAGCAGGCCTAAAAGGGCTATAGTGGAAGAATGGTGAAGGATGAGTGGACATGAGTGAATGGAGAGTTGTAACATGGAAAATGTACCATTTTAAGATGATCTAAGGTGTTAGAATTAGGGTTTGAAGTCGAGTTTGAGTTTTGGTTTGTTGGAGGCACTAGGTACACTAGGTGGCCTAGAATGGAGTTGGTGAAATAAAAAATTGTATCTATAGGGTCTATTGACTTATATTTGTTGATCCATGTGACTGTGCAAGGTCATGGTCAAAGGCATTGAATAGCCTACATATGTAAATCATTTATCTTAAGTTAGCCAAAAACTTGGTCTTATTAATATGTATATCTACAAAAATATTACACATGTTGTACTTAATGTTTATATCTGCACATATGGTTTTGAAAAAAAAAAATTGGTCACCTAGCTCAAATTCATCCATATTATAATCAATGAAAAGTTGTCCTCTTACAATGCTCTATATACTACAAATTATGTAGAAGACAAAAATTACATGATGCATTCATCAAAATCATTGTATATTTTTTAATTCCTTACCTCTACTTTATGTGTGGTAGCTATGCAATATCATTGTATATACTCCATAAAAGTAGACTTTAATACATAATAACTTAATTATAAAAACATACAAGTCAAACAAATTTCTATAAATAAATTATGACCCCATCATACTTAACATTGATCATATGTCGACAGATATTTCATTGATCATCATCTTCATCCATGTCATCATGATCATCACCATCATCGTACTTTTCACTTTGATCCTCATTGTCACCACCACCACTTCATCACCATCATCACCATCATCATCTTCTTCTTTTTCTTCATCACCATTATCATGACCATCATCATCATGACAATCATCACCATCTTCATTAGCATGATCATCATCGTCATCATCATCATCATCACCATCATCGTCAACATCACCATAATCATCATCTTTTTCTTCTTCATCATCATTTTGTAATAGTTGTTTTTTATTATGATTTACTTCATCTTCTGATTCTTCAGTATCTTCTTCTTCCATCACATTATACTTTACCGACCTTCCTCTTGGATCATGTCTAACAACAAATGACCAACCTGATTTATGTGCAATGCCAAAGTATAACACTTGCTTGCATTGGCTTCGGAGAACATAGGACTCATC
Organism: Cupressus sempervirens; assembly: GCA_028749045.1. Classification (NCBI taxonomy): domain Eukaryota; kingdom Viridiplantae; phylum Streptophyta; class Pinopsida; order Cupressales; family Cupressaceae; genus Cupressus; species Cupressus sempervirens. The sequence goes on along the minus strand of CM053792.1, from coordinate 279,639,369 downwards.
TCCAACTGGTTTAAATGACCTTGTATTAGTCATTGTAAATCCACTACCATGTTCAATAAAAGTGTCATGACCCCAAAATTTAAGGATATATACATATTTGAATAATGATAAAAATTAAGAATAATAACGAATAGCTAATAATAAATATTATAATGATAATATATTCACATTTGAATATATATGATATTAATAACTAATGATAATTGCAATGAATTGATTAAGAATTAATAAAACAATATAGTATTATATTTACATAACATAATGTGTTATAATAACATATTTTAAACATTAATATATAAATAACATATTTAAATATATATATTCTTTGAAAGGATAAATATTTATAGCCTATTTATATTACTCAACTATTTTATACTAACATAAGTTATCATTCATAATCATTTATATTATTCATTATCATATACATATATCTAATACAATATGACTCTTATAAATTATCAAAAGCAATAAATAACACAAATCCAAACTAAGCAATTCAACACGATATAATATACATTGGGACGTGTCCCCTCAAATCACATGGGTTCTAACCGGTTTGATCTTTTCGAAGGACATGGAGACATAGATACAAAAGCATCCAGATCGAGTATATACGGGTATCATCATAAGGATTTTGTGAATGATAGACGGCATCGAATCGCATCAAGCATTAATTCTGAAACTTCCAGCAAGCTTCCACGAAATTCATTAAAACGTGGTCACTCGGAATGACATCAACATTGTTGAAGGGAATTTGCATCAGGTTTTGAAGCATCAACGCTTGATACATTGTCGACTATCTTATTAGTTCAATCTCCCATAACCGAGTGCAGCTAATCCACCGAAGGCTCCACCTCCTTTCATTTGGTTGGGACAAACATTGGACGGGAACACCGCAGATTCACCCTCGCTGTGAAGAAGGAAAGAATATATTAAAATTCACTACTAAGTGAATGGGAACGGGTCAGCGTTAGGGTGTGAAGTTCATAATGTATTCTGCTCAGGGTCAAGACGTTGGCACAGGGAAGTAGGCAGAAAGCACAAAGCATTAGGAGACGCAAACAAATAACCACCACGCACCGGTCCATCCACGTCGGATAGTACGTGGGTATCGACCAGCGTTAGACTTCATTGAAGTTCGCATTTGCATTCAATACGATAATCAAATTAATCATTATTGTTTCAATCTAGATAAAGGAGAAATATCAAAGTTGAATCAACTATTAATGTGAGAAGGATATTAAAAAGAGTTCTGAATTATAATTTACTTCACATACCAATTATCCCATATATAGTACATATGTATATTATTTGAAAGGATTGGAATTTCATTAGAGATAATTACAAAGTCCATATAATTCCAAGTATAAAATACATATTGGAAGCCATTAAATTGGAAACTAAGAGCGATCCAAAGGATATCCAAAAAGGGGTCATTACAATTGGTATCAGAGCCCTCATCCTGCCACCCTAAAAATATAGCAAATGGCAAGAGGAGAAAAAATGAGTGAACAGTTATCTAATGAAATTAGGAATGTTATGGAACAGACAAACCAAACCTTAGCAGAGCAAATAGAAAGATCGAATCAAGCACTTCTTCAAGCATTATAAAACATGAGAAATTCCATAAACAATCTTAAAAACAATAATGCTAGTGGAAGAGACGTAAGTTCAAACCACTCAAAAAATAATGGAGCTTCATCATCTCGAGTACCCAAACCCCCTTTTTAAACTCGAGAAGACCCCTCGATGGAAGGAGAAGGACAAACAACCAATAATGCTATTGAGAATGCAAGAGCTTGTGCCAGCCTTAAACTAGAAATTAGAGAGTTAGTAACATTTAGAGAATTCTGTGAAGCCAATAGGAAAGAAGCTCCCAGGAGAGGAAGAAGACCGCAAAATCAAGATCTTAAAAGAAAAGTAAATAAAGTAACACTTCCAAATTTTGATGGATCAGTTGAAATATGAAATTGTAAGTTTTCTTAATTAATGTAATTATAAAGGTGTAAAATTGATTATTTGAGACATGATTTAGGGATTTCAAGTAGCTTTCCTATGGAGTCTACAATCAAGGAAGGTCTATAAGATGCTTTATTGTAGTACTAGTTAAGGGAAAGACTATATAGAAACCCTACTATATTTAACTTTCCTATGGGGTCTACAATTAAGGGAGGTCTATTAAGAAACCTTATTGTAGTATCAGTTAAGGGAAAGACTATATTTAACTTTCCTATGGGGTCTGCAATTAAGGGAGGTCTGTTAAGACACCTTATTGTAGTATCAGTTAAGGGAAAGACCATATTTAACTTTCCTATGGGGTCTGCAATTAAGGAAGCTCTGTTAAGACACCTTATTGTAGTATCAGGTAAGGGAAAGGCCATATCTAACTTTCCTATGGGGTCTGCAATTAAGGGAGGTCTGTTAAGACACCTTATTGTAGTATCAGTTAAGGGAAAGACCATATTTAACTTTCCTATGGGGTCTGCAATTAAGGAAGGTCTGTTAAGACACCTTATTGTAGTATCAGTTAAGGGAAAGGCCATATCTAACTTTCCTATGGGGTCTGCAATTAAGGGAGGTCTGTTAAGACACCTTATTGTAGTATCAGTTAAGGGAAAGGCCATATCTAACTTTCCTATGGGGTATGCAATTAAGGGAGGTCTGTTAAGACACCTTATTGTAGTATCAGTTAAGGGAAAGGCCATATTTAACTTTCCTATGGGGTCTTCAATTAAGGAAGGTCTGTTAAGACACCTTATTGTAGTATCAGTTAAGGGAAAGGCCATATCTAACTTTCCTATGGGGTCTGCAATTAAGGGAGATCTGTTAAGAAACCTTATTGTAGTATCAGTTAAGGGAAAGACCATATTTAACTTTCCTATGGGGTCTGCAATTAAGGAAAGTCTGTTAAGACACCTTATTGTAGTATCAGTTAAGGGAAGGCCATATCTAACTTTCCTATGGGGTCTGCAATTAAGGGAGGTCTGTTAAGACACCTTATTGTAGTCCTAGTTAAAGGAAAGACTATAAGGGCATCTATCCTTCCTATGGAGTCTACAATCAAGGAAGAGCTGCTATGATACCCTATTGTAGTACTAGTTAAGGGGAAGATAGTAAGGGAATCCTACCACTTTCCTATGGAGTCTGCAATCAAGGGAGAACACCCTATTGTAGTACTAGTTAAGGGGAAGATAGTAAGGGCACCCTGTTAACTTTCCTACGGAGTCTGCAATCAAGGAAGAGCGGTTAGGACACCCTATTGTAGTGCTAGTTAAGGGAAAGATAGTAATGACTCCTTTTCACAAGAATCTTTCTAGCCAAACAAGCAATCCACTGAGTAGACCACCTCGTGTGGATGCCTAACACCTACCACCAAGGCCAAGGGGGCCAAAGTTTCGCTCTTGGGCTTAGCATGGAATTGGCTTGGATTAACTTAATATCATTCAAATTTCTTTGAAGTTTATATATATGTATGTATTGATGCTTATTTTGTGGTTGCATGGTTCATAAGCCTAATGAAGAAGTATAGTCATTGCGCATTGTTAATTTTTAGGATCTAATCAAAGTTATGTATGAAGTGTCTGCATCGTGTCTACTTTGTGTCTTCATGCATCAATGTGTGTGCATTGTGTTTTCTTTGTGTCTTCACACACTTTGCATTCAAATGCATACTACATATGTGACTTTTTATAGAATAGAATGAAGTAATCTTATAAGAAAAATAAAAATTAAAAAATTGAATGGGATCTAGTAGTCAATTTTGTTATATAAGAGAAAACGAATATGACAACGATTATTGCTTGAGGACAAGCAATTTCGAGAGGGGCGGACTTGTCATGACCCCAAATTTTAAGGATATATACATATTTGAATAATGATAAAAATTAAGAATAATAACGAATAGCTAATAATAAATATTATAATGATAATATATTCACATTTGAATATATATGATATTAATAACTAATGATAATTGCAATAAATTGATTAAGAATTAATAAAACAATATAGTATTATATTTACATAACATAATATGTTATAATAACATATTTTAAACATTAATATATAAATAACATATTTAAATATATATATTCTTTGAAAGGATAAATATTTATAGCCTATTTATATTACTCAACTATTTTATACTAACATAAGTTATCATTCATAATTATTTATATTATTCATTATCATATACATATATCTAATACAATATGACTCTTATAAATTATCAAAAGCAATAAATAACACAAATCCAAACTAAGCAATTCAACACAATATAATATACATTGGGACGTGTCCCCTCAAATCACATGGGTTCTAACCGGTTTGATCTTTTCGAAGGACGTGGAGACATAGATACAAAAGCATCCAGATCGAGTATATACGAGTATCATCATAAGGATTTTGTGAATGATAGACGACATCGAATCGCATCAAGCATTAATTCTGAAACTTCCAGCAAGCTTCCACAAAATTCATTAAAACGTGGTCACTCGGAATGACATCAACATTGTTGAAGGGAATTTGCATCAGGTTTTGAAGCATCAACGCTTGATACATTGCCGACTATCTTATTAGTTCAATCTCCCATAATCGAGTGCAGCTAATCCACCGAAGGCTCCACCTCCTTTCATCTGGTTGGGACAAACATTGGACGGGAACACCGCAAATTCACCCTCACTGTGAAGAAGGAAAGAATATATTAAAATTCACTGCTAAGTGAATGGGAACGGGTCAGCGTTAGGGTGTGAAGTTCATAATGTATTCTGCTCAGGGTCGAGACGTTGGCACAGGGAAGTAAGTAGAAAGCACAAAGCATTAGAAGATGCAAACAAATAACCACCACGCACTGGTCCATCCACGTCGGATAGTACGTGGGTATCAACCAGCGTCAAACTTCATTGAAGTTCGCATTTGCATTCAATACGATAATCAAATTCATCATTATTGTTTCAATCTAGATAAAGGAGAAATATCAAAGTTGACTCAACTATTAATGTGAGAAGGATATTAAAAAGAGTTTTCGAATTATAATTTACTTCACATACCAATTATTCCATATATAGTACATATGTATATTATTTGAAAGGATTGGAATTTCATTAGAGATAGTTACAAAGTCCATATAATTCCAAGTATAAAACAAGGACGCAAAGCGTCTAGTTCCTGCCTTGTTGTGTTGTGATTGGAAGTTTATAGTGTTGAAATGAAATATCTTTTTCAATTGGCCAGATATTTGGTATGTTTGTATTTGTTTAGTTGAATTCTTCAATAGGCATTATTTTTTTTCAATTTTTTAGTTAGATTATGTTGGGAGGAAATTAACTTTAAATTGGAGATTTTGGGTTAGAATGCTTCATAATTTTTTACATTATTGCATTGTTAGAAGTTGTGAAGTGCTATCTATTTTAGCTCTATGTTTTGTTTGAGTTTTTGGTTGTATTTGTGAAGTAAATTGTATGTTTCGTTTTATTGTTTGTTATTTTCATCTTTGACCTTTTGCTAAAGATGTGTTGGGTAGTGTTGTTACTGTGAACAGCATTTAATACAAAATCTTTTGCAAGTTCTTGAATGGGCTATTTGATTTGTCACTGTTTGTATTAAAGCATTAGATTGAGAAGATAGTTGTGTTATTTTTTAATCTACTTTATACTGTATCCAATTAGTTATTTTCAGAAATAACATTTATCAGTAAATGGCCAAGGCCTTCATTAATTTTGTTTAACTTAACTAGAAAGTTACAATAGCTTATCTCCGTTCAAATGGGCACTGGTAGGAAAGAACGGAGAAGAAAACCTCCAGTCTAGCCCGAGAAAAAAATTATTTATTTTACAGGGTTTATGTTTTACAGAATTACATAGGAGTTAAACTTGAGTAACCATTGACATTGTAGTTCATGAGGCTTGCAAGCATTCTGTAGCAGAGATTCCTTTCATATTGTTGGCTGCACTTTATTCATTCTTCTTTAGCCTGCAATTTCACCCACAAAATAATGTTACATAGTTGTTGTTGACATATGAAACATATCTCTACTAATTCCTATTTGTGATTTTCTTAAAATGTATTTGTTAACTTACTTTATGACTTGCCTGTGTGTTCTGGTTCCGGTTGACATGCATAATTGCATTGGCCTGGGTCAAGGTGAAAGTGCCTTCAATGCAAAGCTCTTTAAGCATGAAGATGACATTGGATTTCTGTTGCATATATTCGTCATACTTGATGCTGTGGAGTCGCGGGATTAACTGTTCAATTAATGTGTCGTCAATGAAGCATTGGATTGGTTGTTTATTTTCAGTAAGAAGCAATGTCTTCAAGTGTAACTTGTGCAGATAGTTGACATCTTTTTTGCATCTAATGCAGTGTGCAGTTTCTTCATCAAGGATTCCATATCCTTCAAATTTGTGGTTGCAGTGTGGACAAAATGCAGCAAATGGGTTAGAGAATGGATTTGCAATTTTCAATTTTCCATGTTCCTGTTGCAAAGTGCAGTGTGTAAGTGTTGGTCACATTTAATAGAGACAATTGTTAGATTTTCATATTGCTTATATGTTACCTCTCTGTTTTTTTGCATTATGTCTTGTAACATTTCCAATGTCATTTTGTCATTTAGCTTGCAAATAAATGTGGAGAGCCCTGTACGAAGTGTATGCTTTTTGTCTGTCCTTGTTACAATATTTCTAAAAAGCAATGTTGGTGTTTCATTTTGAGCAAGATGTTCTTCTGCTGCGGTGTAGTGCTGAAGAAAATTTGGATGGATTTCTAGCTGCATAAAATATACGTATACGGAGTTTAAATGATTATGTGGATTATTTGCATATTGAATGCTTTACTGATTAGACTAAGTGTAGTCTGAGAAATAATTGCCATTAATTCTTACCTGTGCTTTGTCTTCCTCAGATTGACCATCCTTTATTTCTAGAATGTTGAGATTGCCTTGCTTTTTTGTTGCAAAGACCAACGCACCTATTGTTCCAATTGGGTAGTTGCTTGTGCTATTCAGTAGGTTGCTTATTGTAGTGTTAGGGATGAAATTGTAGTCATTGCATATGCGATTGATTGTTTCCACTGTGCTTGTTTCCTTTAGTAGAATAATGCAGTCGCAATCACCTCTATCAAAGTCTGATTTTGGTTGGATGTCAAATCCGGTAATGCAAACACCCATGCCTGGGATTATTTTGTCTTCAAATTGTTGTACTAAGTTTGGATTGACAGTGACTGTTATTGTCATTTCTGCTTTATGATCTGTCAGATCTGCTCGTAGCACTTCTCGTGTTTTGTTGACTTTGTCCAAGTTGACTTTGTAGACAACCAACACGTCTCCTTCAAATATGCTGCCTCCTTTTCTTGCATTCAAATCTTCTATTGTAATGGAGCCAATAGTTTTCACTTTTGTCCTGCATTGACATGTATGTTAGTGCATTTTCCATGTGCATATAGAATTATTAAATTCATGAAAGCAAGTAGATGTTACCTTTTTGTAGACTGGTCTTGCCTCATTTGTGTAGCCTTTCCTGCTCTTTTGTTTGCATCCATTGATTTCTGTGCATAAATTGTGGAAATGAGACGTTGCTTTAGTGCATCAGATTTTTTGTTACTCTAGACATTTTCCATAATTTTTAGAATGCAGTTATTGAGATTTGAAGTTTATTGTTCATATAGTGGTTAATAAAATTTGTTATGTGGAATTGTTTTGAATGTAGAAAATGAATCTTGCAAGTAAATTTGTATTTAAAGTTTTATGAGCAAATGACGGAAATGTCATTTTTTTATAGTCATTATGTCAGGTAAATGTATTTTAAGAAATGTAGAGAAATGATCTGACCAATATGCCTCTGTTTTATGGATAAAGCATACATTTGATGTTTTATTTGACCAAATGTGATCTATGAGTGGCTTATTCATGCTATGTCTATGTTGAAGTAGAAATGTGTATTTCATTTGTTGCATATGATTATTTATCTCTTTTGTATTTTTTGTATTAGCTAACATGTCAATGTTAAAATCTCCTAGAATATAAGTGAGTGCAGTTGGGTGCATTTTGGAAGTTAGAGTGTCTAACACATTTTTAATATCTATGAAGGGAGTATTTGGCCTTGAATAGATATTGCAAATATTCAATATATTGGTAGAATTTGTTATGGTTAATGTGATCGCTTCTACATGTTTTGTTGTGTTAGTTGATGATGTTGTTACATTGATATTGTTTCTTACTAATGTCATAATGCCATGTATTCCATGGTTGACATGAATAGTGAAGTCTTTTAGAACTGAATTTTGCTTTATTGAATTTGTGTGAGTTTCTTGTAAACATATAATGTCTGAAGACATAATTTCAATATCATTGAATAAATCATTGTCATGAGCATGTAGACTTCGTGTGTTTAATGTGCACAAAAGCAAATGTTCAGTATTATTTGTGCATGAAGCCTCATTTTCAAGTTTCCAACAAGCACTTGTTTGTAGGCGTTCCATTTGCATGTTTATTTTTGGTTTTACATGAAAATGTTTTTGAGCGAGTGGTTTCACAAGATATAGGTTTTGTATCGTTTTTGTACGTGATAGTGCAGTATATGTTATTCCATGGTGTCTTATACTTGTTGGATCAAAAGCTAATCTTTCCATTGTCAATCCTTGAGATCTATGAATTGTGCGTGCAGATGCTAGTTGTATTGGAAATTGTTTTCTAATAGTAATTTTTTTGCTTGTTGAGATTTTTTGGATTGGTCTTGAAATTTGTACAATAGGGACCCATGCTTTCTCAATACTTTGGTTGTAGTATTGTGCATATTTTATTTTTTGGAGATTTCCAATATTAGAATCATTAAATTTGATCCAAACAATTTCTAAATTGTTGTGGTTTGTGTAATCTTTGAATATTCCATCTGAACCATTGACTAGTCCATCAGTTGTATTGTAGTTTCCTGAGTATAACTCTATCAACATGTTTCGTTTTAGTTGTATTTCAATTGGGAGGGTTGCTGTATGGTTGTAAAGTCTTATGCCATTTATGTTGTCCTCGTATTCATCTATGGCCCTTAGAACAATAACTTCTCCAGACATATTTGCTAACATTTTTTGGTTGTGTACATATACGTCATTTTTTCTATAGAAAAGGAAAGGAAGTGTTGGGTCATTTGGTATTGGCCGCAAGCATTCTTTGTTCAGATATGTTATATCATCTATTGTTTGTTTTGCCAATCGAATTCTATTAAGTATTTGTATAAAATTTTCATCCTTTTGATGCATTGTGGTGTGCAATGTGTAACATTTGATGTTATCATTCCAAAAGTTGTAAGGCATTAAGTCTTTGTCTGTAGTTTTATTTTCAAATACTGAAGAGTCAAGAACTGGTTGGGCTTGATATAAGTCACCACAAAAAATTGTGTCCAAATTGCCGAAATAAGAGGTTGGTGTGCGCATTATTTCTCTTAGTCGTTTGTCTATATAGCGTAGGAATGTTGAACCTACTAAAGATATTTCGTCAATCAATATAACTTTGAGTTGTTCATAATGTTTGGACATTTTGTCTAGCGTGTCACTATTTAGTGGAAGGAATTCTGATTTATTGAACGGAATATGAAATGCAGAGTGTATAGTCATGCCACCGATGTTGTAAGCTGCTTTTCCTGTATAAGCTACAACTATTCCCTTTGGTTTATCTGGGTTGTTGTTAATTGTGTTGTTATATATACGCAACAGTGCTTGATAGATCATTTTTGCCGTAAAGGTCTTACCAGTGCCTGCTCCGCCAGTAAGGAATAAGTGAAGTGGTGTTTTATTTGTGACTTTTTTGCAGACAATGTCTTTTACTATTGCCTGTTGTTCTGTATTTAGCATTTGTCGAATTTTGAAGTATTCATCATTGTCAATTATTTCTGGGTGTTTTCCTATTTCGAAACCTACATATTTTGTATTTGTAATTTTGTTATATCTTCCAATTTGAATATCATCATGAATGTCATATGTGTCATCTATGATAGTTGTTTTGTTTGTTTTATTATTGTCATTGTTTTCTAATAATCGATTATTGATTTCTGTAGCTTCTTTATCAATGTCACCCCATGCTTGATTTAATTTGTAGTAGAATTTTGAACTATTTTGTCTTATTATATTTTCATGAAAAGTATATGCACTTTCCCAAGTTTTGAAATTTTCTTTTAGTTGGGATTCGTTATTTGTAAATGGTACAAAAAGAAGTAGTTGTTCTCTGCAATAGTTTTCTAAGTCACTGTGTTTATTGTAACTAATAAAGCGTATAATATTTTCTTTTTGTTTTCTTTTTTTATTTTTTCCTTTAACGTTATAGTTAGAGATGTACTCGGCTAGGCATATGTTTTGTACACTGTCATGGCGATTTTTATAATGGTCTATTAATGATTTTGCTGTTACATTTTCTGAGTTATCTGGTTCCTGGTTTAATTCTGAGGCAGACTTGAGTACAAATACTCGCTCATTGTCTGATCTTGTATCAATGAAAACACATTTTCGTGAACTCTTATTAAGGGGAAGGGATAGAACTAAATGTGCTGCTTGTTGTGCTGACATTTGTTGCAAATTTAGTAAAGCATTTCCTAATTTTGTTATCATTTTAACCGCATCTATATTTTCACTTTGGTGATCATCTCTTATTCTTTTGAATGCACGTGTCATAGACTTGTCAACCTTTACCATATATGAACTACAATACATGGCAGCAGCATATGCGTTTAACACGAATTGGGCATCTGTGTTAGCTCTCCATAGTTGTGGCATTTGTTTGCAGAAACTGTTGTTCCATATTTGGGAAGGATTTCTTTGAAGGAATATAGTTGGCTTGTCTATTGTTGATCGTAGTAGAATGATGTAGTCATTTTTTGTTATTTGCAATTCATCAATGAACATTTCAAATGTGAAGGAGGTATTGAAGTCTCTTTTTTCCAAAGATTGAAATATTTGGTTGGCAGTTGTATTCATAATAGCATCTTTATCGCACAAAGGGTCCAAAATCATTGTATTTGGCATAGGTGGAATGGGGAAATTATATCTACATTTTTTGTATGACGTTCTTTTGCATTGTCTAGTATGGTGATGTTTATGCAATTTGGCATATTCTGCTTCCAAGTTATCAGTATTGCATGTGATGTGCATGTTCACAAACTCTACTATTTCATCATTTGTTTGCTTTCCATAGATAGGTGCATTTTCAACCCAAATTAACATGTGCTCATGTTCATTTCCCCTATTTGAAATTCAGTGACCGAAAAATAGTCAACAACTTTTCCAAATAGTGATTTTTCTTGAAATAGTAGTTTCCTTAAAGCATTAATCCTATGTCGATAGTACCTTGCACATGTTATTGGGTCTTTTTTCACAAGTATTATTTTGTTGGTGTCGTTGCATTCAAATGTGTCATTTGTTTTTGTTTTTTGTTGACGTAATTTTTGTAAATATTGGAGAGTCGACATTAGGGGCTCCCAATTCTCTTCCGCACTTGTAAAAGTGAGGAAAAATGTAGGTGGCCCAAGTTGTCGAATCATAGCAAATATGTTTTTTTTCAATTGATGCATGTAGTCTGGGGATATTCGAATTCTTTTGAAATCTACATATCCAATGTCTGATCGTAAAATTTTTTCCAAATTTGGTTTTTGCTTTACATCTTTTGCGAGTAACTTGCGTCCTTTTAATTGTCCTTTTCTAATTCGTATCCATAGTGTCGATAAGACCTGATGTATAATTATTTTTATGGCTTTGAAGAAAAGGTTTGTTGTATGAAGTGAAAAATCTTGCTCATAATGAAGTAATTCCCACTGTGATAATTTTTGATAACTAAATTTGTCCATTATGTCATTATTGCGTGGCTCACCAAAGAAGAGGGTTGAAAAATTCATTTCTTCTGCATACTTGTCTTTGAAAATACCAATAGGATAACAGTTCTCAGCAGGTGCAATTTGAATTATTTTGTCATCCATATTGTGGATGCATGTAGAGTCTGTGTATCCATGTATTAAAGAATCAGTTGGATTGTCATATTCAAGATCACTTTCAGTTTCACTTTCAGAACAACTTTTGTTTTCACAACCATTGTCTTCATTGTTGATATCTAATGTTTCTATCCACTTTTCATTTATTTGTACATTTTGCATTTGGTAAAGGGTTGTTTTGCTTAAATCGAATAGAGCCTGCATTATTATATATGGTCGTACCATGCCTTTTTGAAATGCATTTTTATATTGCAATTGTCTTTTAAGAGCCACTGCAATTGTTGTTGTGTTTGATAGTGATAGTGGTAGAGCATTTTGAATATTGTATATGTTTACAGGGACGTTTATGATGGAACCAGTTAGTCCAAGTTGAGACTTTTTATATCCTAATTCCCAAATTTGTGCAAATGCAATTCTTAGTGAAACTAGACGTTCCTCTAGTTGTGTTATTTTTTGTACACTTGGTAATGGCTTATTTTTGCGTATGTTGTGAGGAACTGCATATTTAGGTATTTTTTTTTTTTTGAGAGAATCGTTACATATTTTACATATGTACTCGGTAAGCAGTGGTGTGTAAGATTTTGTCAAATTGTGGTATAGAACTATGTGTTCCTCTTTGTATTGTTTTATATCTTTCTTGAAATGGAGCATTTGACAAATTGTGCAAGTATATTTTGGTGTGTCTTTTACTGTGGTAAAAAATTTATCAATTGGTGTCAAAGTTGTCTTAGTTGATTTCCTTTTCCTATTTATTGTTGTTCTGGATTGAGTTTGTGGTTTTATATTATTTTGGTTATCAGTCGAGAAAATATTAGTGTTTTCGGTTGTAATTGTTTGTTGATTAATGTTGCAAGCTTTATTTCTAATTAATCTTTTGACTGCACGCAATGTTATATTGTGTTGATTTTTTGCAATATTATGCTTATCATTGGTAGACAGATTGTAGTTCTTTAATGTTTCTTTCTTTTGCTTTTTTTGTCTGAGTGGTGTGTTGCCATTGTTTCTTATCATTTTTTTTAATCTGTGCAATTTGATATTATGTTGTTTTTGTTGTAAGATTCCATTGGTTAGCAGTGGTTCAAAGTGCCCTGACAAAGGATTTGCATCATGAAAGAGGATATTGAATGGAGTAGAATTGAGGTGGTTGTTAAAATCTAAATATCGTTTTCCATAAGATGCAGACCAAACACATATACGAATATTGAGCCACTTTGATATCCAATGTATGCAAAATATATCCCCCCACAAACCATTTTGCTTTGTCTTAGTTGATGGTTTTGTGGATAAACGCATTCTTTGCAAATAAGTTGAAATATCTTCTACATTGTGAAGCTCTCTCAGGCTTTGAGGGTGGAGTTCATGGTTATAGGAATTGATAGCTTCCTCATCTCCATTTTGGAGGCAAGCAATGAAGAAATCTATTGTTCCATTACGAATTTCATTTGATGTATGTTGAAATTTTAGTAGATATTCAAATGTATCAAATAAACAATCACCGATATTGTATTTGAAGTCATGAGGCCTATATAAGCCATGCTTTAGAAGAGTTTTGTCAATGTCAGTTGAATGTACATTACAATTACATTTGTTTTGGTCTTGCTGCATGATTTGTAGATGTTTGATTGTTCAATTTTTTCATACAATGAAGTCTTCCACTAATGAGTTTGATTCTTATTTTTTTTTATTGTTAAATTGCAAGTTGTAGTTTTTTGTTTGTTTCAAATGTAGTATGTTGACAGTTATGTGCTACATTCTGATTCTGCACCATATGCTATAGGTTGGCAGCCTGCATTTATTACGAATCAATGTTTACATTAATGTTTCATTTATATTGGGTCACTTTATCTATAGAATATTTTACGTACAAAATTTTGTTAGTTTACTCAAAAACGGCTATCATCTAAACATTGCTATTATACTATTTCAACCAATAGTAGTAGATATATAAAATGTTTCGAATTATTTTCCAAGAAAGATTTCTTTAAATGTTGGAAAATAGTGACTACTTATAAGATTGGCTAATAATTGAGTAAACTTAATAATCTAAGTAACAAAGTAATTACATTTCTAAATAAATTTTATTTGAAAGCCATTGTAATAGTATTTTTTTGCACACTTTTACACAAACATTTATACTTTTTATGAATATTGATTTCTGGACTCTCTTAATAATTGTTGTTTAAGCTTTAAATTGTTCAATAACAAGACCCTTCATATAAATGGGTAAAGACCTTTCATAGTGGTTGGCTATTACCGTTGAGAGCATTAAATAGACAGTGTTCAATATTAGTTACAATGCTCTCAATTTTCGATACCTTGCACTTTATGACATTCATTTCCAAATTAATTTTGTCATACAATGCAAGGTGTTTATTGTCAAGATTGTTTGAGGCATGCAAATCACCAAATGTTGAGCTAATTCTTTGTTTGTTTGCTGCATAGGTAGACCCGCTTCTATGCTGCATACTGTCTTCAATGTTCATTGAACTCAAGTCACAATTGTATGTATTTTTCTGGATGACTGGGCTAGTTGGGTTCCATGGTAGTCTTTCTTCTGTTGCAGGCCTTGCCATAGTATCATTTCCTACATTAGATTGTGGAATGATATAGTTAGATAAAGTACTTAGCAGAAATGAGGATATGTATAGAGGCAATATTTTGATTGTAGTAACTGTTTTTTTCCATTTACAAATGCTAATCAATTAATCTATTAATGTAAAATGTAGCAACAGGTTTGAGGACATACCAATGCTACCATGTACTTTCATCCATTCTAAGTCTGTAGATTTGAGAATTCCGATAGCTGCCTGGTCAAAATTTGTATCTCCAACATTGGAACTATATGTTAATGTTGGCTTTGTGGTAACAACTTTTTGCATATTTGAAGTATTGTATGGCTGGCATATGCTTTCTTGTTTTTCTATTTGTTGTGCATTCTGGGTATCTATGGTGTATAATGGTTGTTGTTGAGGATAGCTATATTGTGTGCAATAGTTGGGTTCATATGAGGTAGATAATTTTGTTGGACATTGTAAATGTTCAAAATTTCTTGATTGACAGTGATTCATATCTTTAGATGTCAGTAAATATTTTGCATCAGAAGCCAGTATATTCTCAAATGCAATATCATCAAGGCATGGTGAGTGGAATTTTTTTCCTTGAGAGATATCAGTCAAGTCTCCACAGACATGACTTTCCATGTTTTTTGAGATATGGTTGCTTTGACAAAGAGATTCTGTCATTGTCATTATATCAGCACTATGAATTGCTTCACTATTTGCTCCCAACAAATTTATATGACAATCTATACAATCTGTTGCACCTTTCATGGAGAGAGCTGCTTCTCTATATGCATTTGCAGCTTCCTCAGGAGTTTGAAATGTTCCAAGCCATTTTCGATCTTTAGTCTTTGGATTTCTTATTTCTGCACCATAGCTGCCCCAAGGTCATCTCCTCACACCCTTGTACACTTTATGCTTGGAACATTTCCTTCTTTTGCAACAGGTTTGCTTGATTTTTTCAAAAGTTGATGTTTCTTCATTATCTAAATCAACAATTGGTATTTGCATGAAAGTAGTCATGGTTTTCATTGCTTCTGTGAAGAGAAAAATTTTTTTCCATAAACATGATTATTTGAACGGATGAAACAAGTAGAAGTCATTATATTTGACAATTTTCAATTACTTTAATTACAAGATATACTTATTCATTACATTGGGTGATGCAGTCGTGTCATCATATCATCAACATTAACTACATTTGAATGCAATAATATTTACTTTATTGTCTATGAAATTCTTGTTCGCAATGGACATTACATATATTTCTCAAATAGATAGAGAATTACATAGAAGAGTACTACATTCAAAGTCAACAAATAAATGAAAGTAGGTGTTTCATTCACAGTGAAAAATAGAACCAAGAGAGAGACAAATTCAACTCCCAATACTATTTCAAGAAGTTCCATTGTTTCCTGACAGTTTCCAACAGCGACTTTTGAACAACTTCAATGGCTCTTGATGTGAAATTCAAATTTATAGAAAATAGATGTGTCCCTGAAATCTGTCAATCCTGCCACATGAATATATTTTAAAAAGATGACAACCTTCCAAGCTAAAGAGATTATTATCCTTCCATGTTAAGTGCAATTCATGAAATTGCTATAACTTTGTACTAGTGAAAGAGATAGTTTGGTAAACTTAGATATGCAGACATTATTGACATGCCAATGAGCAGATACATATTGCTCTAGATTTTTTCAACTTTTCAGAAATCGAGGCTAATCTTATACATCAGAAGTATTTGCTTCTGTCAATCGTCATGATATAATACTTAATTCATCCATTTGGGATATGCCACCTTCCAATATCTGCTACAAGATGAATGCCAGGTGACATGTCACTATTTGAAAATTCATACAAATAATGGTATGAGTAATGATGCTTTATGGTTTTAGTTGCTAGATGTCCTCTATCATCATCATACCATTGTCCTACAAGCTCTATATTATCATATCTTATAATCCATTCAAGTGAAAGAGTTCGATATGAGACGATAAGGTTTATTATGTGCATAAGTGTGTCGTTTTCAGTACTTGCCCTAAATGGTGATAGCTGACATAATAGCATTTTAGTTGCTGGATTGAAAATGGTAGTTAATTCCTGAACACTATGATTTCTGTGAGGGAAATGAATTAAAATATCTTGACAACGAATTATTATATGAGCTTCCCTATATATCCGCACCAGATGTTTTAGGTAAATTAATTCTCCATTTGTCATGAATGGAGACAAAACATGAATTTCATTGGTCTCTTCTATCGGCTCAATGTTTCCCCATCCATGATATCGAAACATTGGAGCATGGTTGTCATAAAAATAGCTTTCCAATATTTTTCTTTGGCATTCACTTGGAAGTTCTTGGATTCTTTCAAGGATACAAAGTTGTCGAAATTCAGACAATTCATCTGTTCGAGGATATGTTATAGTAGATGCATTTATAGTATTCATACTGGTGCAATGTGGACAGAGGAAAACCTGTTGAAAACGACCAACATTTCTTAGTTTTTTCTACGAATAATTGAATTCTAAGATATAGCTTAAGTTCATTGTTCTCCATTTTTTTAGAGATATTGTTGGTGGGAAATTCATATGCATGTAATTAATATGTAGGTTTCTATAGATAGATAGCACAAAAATTTCAGATATGTACGATAAAGAGTAGGATGATGTAGTAGGACCGTATACATTGTTACTATTTATAGACAAGTATGCATTTTGAGGCATATGAATGCATCGTAAATATTTGAGAAACGACAAATTATAAATGCAGTTTAATTCAATGACATATGATAGTACAATTTTCAACTTGTAAAATAAATTCTACCCATGTACTGTTATTTATTGACTAATTAAGTTCCCGTTTTTAAGACTAAATCTAAATTATATGTTTTTCGTAATACTTGCGTTATTTTGCAAGTAAATAAGGATGGAAGCATACCAGTTAGTTATTAGTTGTTTTTGAGACGTTCTTGTTCTTTCACAACCTTCACTGTCTTTTTTACGACCTTTGCACCTGAAAAACAATTAGAGGAGAACAATTAATTACATGATTCACATTATGATTCGTTACAAATCTACTATATTTATTTTGATAAAGATTACTGAACGAAATAATTGTACAAAATATCAATATTTGAATCATAGAATGCATTGTAGAATATTTCAAAATAAAGAGGAATGTGTACTAACAATAGTACAAATATGGCTTATATCACCTATTCAGTATTCATTCTCATAATCTAAATAAAAATAAATAGAATGCATCCAAAACAAAACTAGGTTGTGGATCGGGAAAAGCAAGACAAGGAAAAGGACAAGGATGGTAAAAAGGATCAAGCTGTGGATAAAGATAACTGAGAGAAGGAAAAGGACAAGGATGCTAAAAAGGGAAAACACAAAGAACAAGGAAAACCAAGACAAGATTAAGGAGAAAGACCAAAAAAAAAGGAAAACATTAAGAAGGGTAAACATAATGGTAAAGAAAAGAACTATGAGAAGAAAAAGAGAAATACTGACCAAGCAAAGATGGAAAAGAGAAAAGATGGGGAAAATAATGATGAGGGCAAGAACAAATATGATAAAAGAAAACGAGAAAATGTACATTAAATTGATCAAGTTTTGGTTTAATTCAAGGAATATAAATGCATTGCAAATATTTGAGAAACTACAAAAAATAAATGCATTTTAATTCACTGACATGTGATAGTACAATTTTGTGAGCAAAAAAGGATGGAAACATACTAGTTAATTATCAATTGTTTCTGAGATGTTCTTCCAGTTTGACAACCTTCAATGTATCTTTCACGACCTGTGCAGTTGACAAAGAGAAAGAGAAGAACAATTAATTACATAGTTCAGAAAATCATTTGTTACAAATGTATGATATTTATTTTCATAAAGATTACTAAACCAGAAATTGTACAATATATGTAAAAAAACTATAGTACAAATATGTCTCATATCACTTTTTCAATATTTGATTAACTTCATTCATGACTTATACATTGTGATAATCTAAATCAAAATAAATATGATGCATTGATAACAAGATAATTATATGTATTTTTATTGCAAAAGTTAAGAAACATTTACATTTATCCATTGCATATGTTGTTTGCTATGTACATATATGGATAACATGCTCATCTACTACAATTCCATATGGATGAATGTGTAATAGGTTATATAACATCCCCAGGAGGTTGAGGTTTTGTTGAGCAAATGGTGCTTACATAAGGTGAAATTACAGGAGGAGAAATATGTAGTTGCAAAAGTATCATTGCATTGCAAACATCTGAGATTCTTGATGCACTAGGCTCACAGAAATGAGTTTGATGAGCAAGCAATGCATGGTCCACTAGAGGCTTGTACTTACTACTTATTGCAATTTTCAGGGAATAATAAACACAAGTCGTAACATCACAAGAGCTCAAAGATTCAAGAGAGAACAAGCCACCTATGAGGCTAGTACTCATCTCTATAACATATGCATTGATGTATGCATCATAGTCTTCAAGAGGTTTGAAACAAGGCTTCACATACGCATTTGCCATTTTCTTTACAATTTCAGAATTTTCTAAAAGATCCATGCAATTGGTGAGGAATTTAGAAATAATATCTGCATAAGTTGTTCTCCCAGATTTATTTTCCAAGAATTCTTCACCAAGCACATTGCGTAATGCTTTCTCAACATTTCTGCATTCTATGACAAATACATGCTCCAAAGTTGTAGACTGAATTGCACCAATGATTGGACAATCCCACTGAGGACCCGGACTTGGAATATAAATTCGTTCAGACATTTTGATAACACAATATCTGTCACATATTCAAAATGAATAAACACTTTCAAGAGAAGTGACATGGTTGACCTAAAATTTCAAAATTCAAACAAAATTATAAAATGCACGTTGCAAACTCGAGTAGTTTTGGAAAATACTAAATAAATCCATGTGTTGTTTACTCAATAAATCCATGTCTGATGTTATTTGAAAAAGTCACAATTTAAGCTGTCATTTATAATTTATTGTCTTTTAATCTTTTCATAGATTATAATCATCAATTATATGTGTTTTTTAATAAATTTTTTATTTTCCCTTATTCTTTATAATTGAAATAGTAGCATTTTTTTACAAATTACATAAATTATTTTTAAATCATTGTAATTGAAATAATTAATTTCAAAATTTACTGATTAAAAAGTAGCAATTACTATTCTACTTACAGATATTTTTCAACACAAATAAATCGAATTTTTTCTCTCTAATTAATATAATCTTTTATTTAATACATTATTTTACAACTTCAAAAAATATTACATAAATTAAATCATTTTTTTATTTTCCTCTATTCTTTATAATTGAAATAGTAGCATTTTTTTTACGAATTAAATAAATTATTTTTAAATCATTGTAATTGAAATAATTAATTTCAAAATTTACTGATTTAGAAATAAAAATTACTATTCTACTTACATATATTTTTCAAAACAAATCAATCCATTTCGTCTTTTCGTCCACTTCCAGATGAATTAAGATCAATATAAATATCACATAGTCAAAAGAAGATCTAGAAAAGCCCAACTATTATTTTTCATGACTAATTATTAAAATGTGTATAATAATGGCCCAATTTATAGGAAAGACTTTTCATGAAAAGATTCCACAACACAACATAATCTCATTTATAAAACTGTTGAAGGGCCCAATCACAATAATAATGGTCATCAATTTACAGAAAATTTTATATGAACAAACATAGAAAGATACATTGAATACATGCAGGAAGTCAAAGTTTACCCTCATTTCACTTGGGTTTGAACCCATGATGTGGGGTTACCAACGTAGTATTATCCATATAATATCTAAAGTTTGTAGAATAATGGAAGATCGTCCAATCCACTTCTCTTTGGGAAGGAGAGTTAGTCGCAACTATTATTAATTTAGTCCGAATTTCGACCAACAAAAAACCAAACACAAATGTTTTCCACTAAAACGTTATTAAGAAAAACTTAAATGGAGAAATTCAATATATTATTATTGGTAAAATATAATAGTAAAATCTTTGCAACACCCTCCAATTTAGAGAAAATCATAAACAAGAAAACGTCAACTGGTACGTCCATAACCATGAGCCATGAAATTTTGTTTTTAGCACCCGTATGTGCATGATCAAGCATCTTGGAAAAGTATGTAAAACCTCTTGCATCCTACACATAACGTGCATGTCATAAATATTGGCATGATAATTGATTGAGCCATATATTTCCTTCAATTAATGAATTAAGAGATAAGCATTAAAAAGCTTCAAGTTTTTCTAGTCACATAAATACCATTGAATATTGAACCTAACGAGATCATGTCTAGATAAATTCATTTCGCTACATTTTGAAATGCGCCCAGCGGACGCGACGCGGGATTCCGATTTGCTTTAGAGGGCGACCGGGAACCGAGCCAACAGGTGGACTGGGGAGCCAAAATAAATGTACGGGACGTGCTTTCCAGCGGATATGCCGGTCCACGTTTCTGAGTGGCATTTAATTTCGTTGAACTTCTTTTCGTTTCGTGGCGCTGGGGGCTTTCACTACGCGTCCTTTGGTTCGATTTCATGGCATTTGGCGTCATTTGCGTTATTTTCGAGTTCGTGTCATTTAATTTCGGCGGTGTAGGAACGTTATGAAGCATCTGATCAGTGTGTATTCCCAGGCATTCATTCAAGGTAGTTGGGTGGGGGACGTCTGAAAAGGAAGGAACAAGGCTTCGGATTTCATCGCGCTGATCGCCGGGATTCAAACGCAATGAAATTTGCTGTATACCCTTTTTGGTTGTTTGCATAATGGTGTTTTCTGCACAGAGAACAGTGGTTTTTCTGTAAGCTTCTGGTGTCTTTTTACTGATCAAGGGTTCGATTCACGGGAAGTGTTTTCAGGTGAGTTGTTGGATTCATTTTCACCGTGTTTTGATGTGGATTGTGTACGAGGTGTGGACGATCTGTTTTGGGGCTAACAGCTTAATATCTCTCCCAAAGCACGGATGGAAGCGTTGGGGACGGATCTCATGAAGCAGAGCGAGCATTCATCTACATGAACATGCACAGTGACAGCGCATTGCCGAGGAAGGAAGATGTTGAGAAGCTCTTACCCAAGTCCTGCAAAAGGCTCACGATTCTCCTCACTACTCGAGATGAGATGGCTGCGGAGGTGATCTCAGGCTGTGAGCGTGGGATCCGTACTAAAGTCTACCCCGTTAGACCCCTGCATTCCCGGGATGCCATGAAGCTCTTGTCCAACAAACTGGGTGTAAAAACCGAGATACCCCAACATCAGATGAACGAGATCGTGGAGGTCTGCGACGGCGTCCCGGTTGTTGTAGAACGGGTAGGAGCGTATATCTGCCAAAGCCCCGACAAGGACGAAGCTTTCAGGCGAGTGATTGAGTGGATCAAAGGCGGAAAGGCTTTTGGCTCCGCAGAAGATCAGTATAGTATAGAAAAGAAAGGCCTTCTTTCGACCTGGAGGATCTTCCTCCCACTGCAAGAGAGTTATTTCTGGAGATCTGCTCCTTCTTTGGCTCGTAGACGAGAACAAGGATTCATTCTACACAGATTTCAAAGATAAAAACCCAGATGAGCCCACAGATTACACAGAGAACCGTCTTTTTGTTATCATTTCCTCGCTCATTTAGATAGTCATGGGCAACTTTTGCTTCTGTTGAGGAGTCTTTAAGTTTTGAATACGCTTTTAAGTTTTTGCCCAGTAAGGATAGGAGCGTAGGCATCTTACCGCGCAAGGAGCGAAGCCGCTTGTCCGCCGCGGGTGCGCTTTAAGGCTGGGAGAGGAGCCAATAAGTAACTTCGGGATTTATTGCTTGCTCTTCGGGATTGTCTAACAGTTTTTTTTCCCCAGAGCACCATCTTCATGGCTTCAAGCATTAACCCATTAGACGGCTTCAACTAAGCTGCTGATTTGGGTTCTGTTATGGGTACAGGGTTCAGGTACACAGGTATGACAATTTGTTTCCTTGGCTATGGGTGGGTTTGCCTGTGTATGTGTGTGTGTATTATAATTTATACTACAGCAGTTCTGGGGCTAACAGCTTAATATCTCTCCCAAGCAGTGATAGCCCAAAAGCTGGCCCACCAGGCACACTAGCGACCAGTAGAAGGAGAGAATTGAGTGTACTAGGAGAAGTCGTCTGCACAAAGGTTACAGAAGATGTTGTAAGCAGAAGGGGAAAGGCACTAACAACGTCAACATTCGATCTGAACCCCCGTACCGCTCAGAGTAGGGGAAGACATTTTTGAGATATCTCAAAGATCTTGCAATACTTCGGTTCAAATCTGGACTCCCCGTCCTTCTGTCAGGCTAAAATTCAGCACTTTGTGGCCGGTTTTATTGCACCTACTTTTATTGCAATAGGAAGGTATGAAAGACCAGGTATGGAAGGACCTCATGGCTGCCGACAAAAACGTCACTTTTGCAGCTTTTGATCAATAATTTTTTGATTTCAGAAGAACACAAAGACTAAATAGAAATGAATAATGTATATACCTAGATTCGCTTCTTTATTGATCGATTTGTTGTTGTTCTTGGGTACAGATTTTGCAGAACAAATTTTGCTCTTAGCAAAGAACTTTTGCCTAAATACAGCGACTCAACAGAGCTTGCTAGAATACAGGCCTCTATCAGGCACGCTCAAATCCTCACAAATATGACAAGACGAGCTACCAGAAGGCGAAACAAATATTGAAGAGTAAATAGAAAAATAAGCCATCTATACACACAGAACACAGAACGCATATCAAACCTGAAACAATTTTCTACAAAAAGTAGTACAGAACACAGAACGCATATCAAACCTGAAACAATTTTTTACAAAAAGTAGTACAGGAAGCAGTATCAACAAATGAAAAACATACCTAGAACCAGTATCAACAAATGAAAAACATACTTATTCTCTGCAACAAAATCTTAAGCAAAATACATCACAGAAAGACAAAAACATACCTGTTTTCTGCAACAAAACCTACTTCTTAGAAGCATACAGAAGGGAGTGTCCAATTTTCCCGATGCCTCTGAAATCAACAATTACTAATAAATAAGAATTTTAGATGACCAGAATTGAAGAACCCAATTAAATGCAGTCGACAGACAACCGGAAAACATTCCCCAAGACAATGAGTAAAAGACAGACCAAAGAATTGTGACCACATTTTCTCCCAAAACTGACATCTTTGCTGACAATATGACAACTATACAGTGCATAGTATAAATCCAAATCAGAATACGGTGGATTTCCTTGGATTTCCTCAAGATTTAGATTTGGGAATTGGCTAAGCATAGTGGTTCAGATAAGACAATTGACGAAACATAAAGCCAAGCAATAAAGAAAATCACTATTGCTATGTTCCATCCATCCGTCAGCATTGCCACAAATTCATTTTTTAATACAATGGAAAAAGCTCAATACCCTACTGTTCACAACAACAGCCAATGGGAAATTTGAATTTAAAATAAAAATAATGGCATGAATTCAAAAACATTATGAAACTAAGTTGGAATGCATATATAAAACATTTCAATTGGTCAAAACTTATTGAAAATTTGCATCCACTTGGATGCTATAGTATCCTGCCATACGGCAGGAACTAATAAATATTGGAAGCCATTAAATTGGAAACTAAGAGCGATCCAAAGGATATCCAAAAAGGGGTCATTACAAAAAGTCTTATCAAGATCATTTCGATTCAGCGGTAGCCTGTACCATTTGATGACAAATAGAAATAATTTGAATAAATTAAATTGACACTCAAGTATATCATCCAAAATGCCATAGTATCAATTTTTAGATTATTGAGGATGTATATCATTTCTAGACAAAATATTGGTGACCTTGAAGATTGCACTTATCCCATAATCAAATGTTTTCTTCATTCTATCTAATTTTTTTATGCGAAATTTATGGTCATGGCAGTACATAGCTTTGTGGTGTTTGATCTGCAATTATTCAAACATGTCAAAAATATTTGCATTGATTTGTGAGTTGATATTAAACCTATGGTTCATGATTAGTAATCTTCTATGTACCTTTCTATCTCTTAAGCCATATGCTAGATCAAGTACCATTGGCATAACATTGAGATCTTCATTACGATGAGCTTCTTTAAACAACAATGCAACAATATCCCATGTTAATGAGCGACCATTTTCTTGAGACTAGTGAATCCAAACCGCCATCCAATAAAGATTGTTTGCAATATACAAATGTAGTGCATCCCACTCATGACCAACTATAAAGAAAACAACTAGGCTAGTTATAAACAACTTATATTGATGATGGATAAGAATTAATTAACTACAATAAATATCTTATAATTACCTCTCACTCTCCTCAATCTACCTTTCCCCGTCAAGTACTCTCTTTTAAATTTGTTAATAGAGTGGGGATCCCAAATGCGATCTACATGGATATTTGTTGCAAACTTCAGAAGATATTCACTAATTTACACCATGGTCTAGTATACATATATCCCTCTACCATAGAACCCTCAAGACGTGCTCTTTGTCGGACCAAGCCCTTCATAAATTTCAAGTGCCTCTCAACCATCTACATTGTCTTAGTTTGTACAGGTCCACACAATTCAATCTCCTCAACTTGATGTATGAGGTAGTGTTCTTGAGCATTGAAAAAAGTTGAAGGTAGACACTTTTGCATTTCACACATAAGCTGTGGAATTTTTCTCTTAAAATTTTTTTATATCTTTTTTATCAATTTATTTATGTGATAACCACCTAAAAGAGATTCAACACGCAAGAACATATAAACGAGATTTCAGATAAAAATATACAATAGATTACATAAAAAGTAAAGCAAGTCATAAATATAATATGTGTACAACAAATCTAAGAAATAACACTTCTAATCTCATGTATTTTTCAAGATCATATACAACTTGTTAAATACTATTGTCAAATTGGTGTGGGAGGGATAGAGGTAGGACATACTGCAATCATTAAAAAATGATATTTTCAATATATTATGAAATAATACAATAGGTAGTACATGCAATTTTATAAATATATTGTAAATAGAGAACATGACTTACTTTGACGAAGGTGTGCCAATCATGTGTTTTCAACCCTGTCCCAAAATTACCTTTCTTTGATACAAGACTACTTATATTTGCGACAAATCATGTCAGAATATTTTTTTTATGACTTCTTTTAATGCATCACTTTGTTGCTCTATTAATAACCAAGGAAGGTCACTCATATTTATGAGGTCTCCATTGCTATTTGATTCAATGAAATATTTTAGTGCATGATTGGATTCATGAATGCCATTACAAATTTTGGCAAATTTTTTTCTATCACGCCTTCCATCCAATATTTTTCATAGTGTCTCTGTTACATTCTTTCCAATATACATAGCATCAAACAAATGCACGATTGAGAGATCCTTGTAGTATGGTAACCTATAAAATTGAGTAGGATAACTTTTTATTCCTTTAGAAAGTTGGTCATTGATGCCTTGATGACATTCATGAGCATCAATTACATCATTACTGAATAAAAGACAATATCAAAATATAAATTTCAAACTTCGGACCACAAACTAAACATTACCACTGCAATTTAGTTGATCGTATTCCAACTTCCATAGATGAGGTGTCATTCTTCATGATCTTGATGTTGTCTCTTCTTTCCCATTAAAAAGATATTTTTTAGTAATTCAATACTTATGATTATTGTGGAGAAAGTACCTAAACTCACAGAATACATACTTTCCTAAACTTCTTGAATGACGAGATTTCATCTTCGGACCACAAATTAGATATGCAAATTTTCCCTTTGTTTGAAGACCTAAAAGATCATGTATAATTGGATTATGTACAATTATTATGCACAACTTAAGCATATAATAATAATGTGTAAGCACTATAGCATACCAAAATTATGTGACCTTAACAATATAACATATCGCAAAAATGAGTTAGCCTAAGGGCATCATGTATTATCCATACAAGCATTGCATGGAATTGAAATTGTCTTTGTCTTATTGATCTAGAGATGTCATACATAATGATCCCATTCCATAACTTCAACAACTCGTCAATAAGGGGCTCAATATACATGTTCATATCTTTAACTTAGTACTTGCCTGGTAATTGAATGAACAAAAATATTACATAATTATTATGGCCATTTTGATGCACTATTTATAAATTAATTTAGATAACTATTAAATGAAAAAACACCTAGTATAATCATTGACAACATTATGCGCTCCCTCTTTATGGACATCCAAGGAGGAGTGTTATTGTTAATAACAAAAATAGGCCACACTAAGTAAACAAATTTCATATCTCCAAATGGATTGACACCATTCGCTACCAATGAAAGCTTGAGATTATGAGGTTCTTCTTTAAAGTGTGATCATGTTTTTTCTATGTCTTTAAATGCAGAACCATTTGCAGGCATTCACATAATATCATCTTGACTTCTATTGCATGCATGGTAATCCATAAATTTTGCCAAGCTAGTGCACCTGAATAATCATTCAAGACATGGAATAATGAGAAAGTACCAAAGAACCTTGTGAGGTACCTTTTTTGTTATTTGATCTGACTGATATCTACTAATATGACAATCAGGGCATTTTGTTGCAAATTCATATTGTTTATGATATAGAATGTGATCATTGGGATATGCATGTATTGTCTGATACTTCATTCTAATTTGATTCACAATGGTAGATAATTTTTGGTATGAACGAGGCAGAATGTTTGATGGTAGTAACAAAAACTCACTTATAAACCTACAACAACAAATATGAATTGTTAATATAATGAATAGTAATGGTATGCTAACATTGAAAATGACAAAAATGACATAACTTAGCATACGTGACATTGCTACATTGGATAAACCATTCATAACCTTCAAGTTCACCAAGAACACTATAGGAAAGACAAGAGTTGTTTGGGAGTCTTGGTATAGGGGCTCATATGCCTTCTCAAGTATAGGTATATCAAGACCATCTTCATCATCATTATCAAATGCACTAGTACCATCATCGCGAGCATATTCATCAACTGTGCCAATACCATCTTCTTCAATCATGTCCTCTGACACATTATCATCTTCTTCCATGGGAGTGTTATCCTCATCTTGGATATTCACACCTCCATGTTCCTCTAGTTGGAAGTCCACATTCACCAATCGATGAAAATCATGGCCCCCTTCAATATGACCATGTTGCCTACAATGACTCTGGGCTATTGTGATTATAATTCTTCGATTCTTTAAGCCCTTACACTTTTTGCAAGGATAATTACATGTATCAACTTTTCTTCGAAATTGAGACCCCAATCTAGCAATTGTCTCATTATTTTGTTTTGGGTTCATATTGCCAGGCATGGTCTTTCTTCACAAGAAAATATATTTGAAAAATTATTGGACATGTTGTACTCAATGTTTATATCTGCACATATGGTTTTGAAAGAAAAAATTGGTGTAATTAATGTGTGTATATCTGTAAAAATATTGGACATGTTTTACTTAATGTTTATATATGCACATATGGTTTTGACAGAAAAATTTGGTCTAATTAATGTGTATACCTACAAAAATATTAAACATGTTGTACTTAATGTTTATATCTACACATATGGTTTTGAAAGAAAAATTTGGTCACCTCGCTCAAATTCACCCATATTATAATCAATGAAAAATGGTCTGCTTACATAAAATTTCATTATTTGTGGTTAAAAATTTATTGTTAAGGAAAGTCGCAAGGAAGCAAGGACAAAAGTTAGAAGAAGACAAAGATTTCATTACAAGTATCACCTCCCAAAATTCAATCACATAAACTAAAAGAATGAATTTGTAGCAATGCAAGATGGAGAAGCAAAAGAGCTGGAGAAGGTTCCAATAAATTGGAATTTTGATATATTCATTGTACAAAAAGCCAAAGTGGGGCAGTGGTGCAGGGGCCCAAGGTCCTAAACAAGATGGTCAACCATCAAATTTTAGATAGATCAGGTGATTAGTAACTGTCCAAGTTGACACATGGCAATAAGTCAATCTCAAGCATCCTAGAATGCATTTTAGGCAAATTTCTTGCATGTTGTAATTAGGCCTATGGGATAGTTGTAGGTCAGTCAATGTTGGTCAATGCTATGAGTTGATTAAAAATCTTCAATTTTATGTCTTTTAGAGTTCTTGCATGATTTATCAAGTTTTGGTAGGCATTTGAAGTCATATGTTTGGAAATATTAAAAAGTCGCAAAAATTGTCAAAAAGTTGTCATGCAACTTTTCTTGCAAATTTGGAAGTTCAAAAGTCACAGTTGTGTTTTGATCGAACAAGTAGAGGTGAATATGTAAGGTCAAGAGGCTTGGCCTATAAATTGAATATTCTTCAACCTAGGAAGGTTGTTGGTGTTGTGATGTATGAAATTTGAATCAATAGAGCAATTTTTGGTGGTAAAATAAGTGCAAACAACAAGTACTAATTTGACACGCAATCAGAGGAATGAAGTTGTAGAAGAGGTTCATGATGACAAGAATATGGTGATGGGTCAATGAAAGACTAAAAATAGTATGGAATTGGAGTCTCTTAATGCAGAGGCAATGAGTTATCCATGGACAATAAACACAATTGAAGTGTAGAAAAATAAAGCGAAAATAGTAAGGTTAAAGTTGATGAATTGGATGAAGCCATCATTTTTGGAAATTGGTATGTTGAATAGTCAAAGTATGGTATTTATGTCACCGAGGAAAAGTAAACCTTGTGTAAAGATGAAAAATATTGGTTCATGTAGAGAAACTTTGAGTAGAGGTGGTCAATTTCCTTCAATCATGTTGACTTGATAAGTTTTAATTTCTTTATCATTTTTTTGTGGAGAGTGATGATATAGCACAACCTATTCCTCAACATTTTTTGTACTCGCATCGCCAAATTGTATGTTTTGTTGATCATAGTTGACCAACTGATGGCTATAACTTCCATATCCAATTTAGAATCCATCATAAAGCACCTTTTCCCTAATCTAGTTGTGTCATCCCCTATTTGATTTGTTAACACAAAGACATAAATTGTACAAAAAAAATAACTTATTTACTATTATTTTACTCTTGTTCATAGACACATCAAATATCTACTCACTACTACATACTACCCAACCAAAAATGATATAGGGACTTGAAGACTAGTTTTCAAAGGTAAGTGAAATAGGAAGAAGTTGACTTCTAGAATATGTTGCTCTATCTTAAACTTATAAGGAATCTTAAATAAAGTATATCACTTTTAGAACAAGGAAAAGAATCAAGCACTTGGAATACAGTGACTATAGGCTAATGAAGAAGTGATCAACAAACAAGTCTAGAGTTAATACACCCCCACCTTGTCCAACTTCCTCTAAACTTTATACATACAATGGGAAGTCATACCTGCAAGTAACAAGACCATAAATTGAATAATCATGGCATTATTTAGTATAACTATAAAAAGAAAGTTAAGCATGTCATTGAGGAAATTGAAATAATTATAAAGTGATCATTCTTGGTAAGTTGGACAAAAGAACTAATGGTATAAGACTTTTTAAGTGGAATATACAAAAGAAAATACAATGGTAGACTATAGTGGATTCAAAATTGTTATAAACAAGATTCATTAGGCATTTAAGTAAGAAAAATAACTTAGGTTTTCTTTCTTCTAATTTTTTAATGAGAATAGATTCATTAATTAAACAACACCATGAGAATCTATAGCCATGACTAGCTTATCTATATCCATGAATAGCTTAATTTTTATTATGT
Source organism: Cupressus sempervirens (assembly GCA_028749045.1). NCBI lineage: Eukaryota > Viridiplantae > Streptophyta > Pinopsida > Cupressales > Cupressaceae > Cupressus > Cupressus sempervirens. The sequence goes on along the minus strand of CM053792.1, from coordinate 279,609,029 downwards.
AAATCCTAAATCCAAACCATGACAAACCTAAACCAGACACTCGTATCAAACAACGACACTCAAAAAGTGAGTCATGAGCACTCTCCAGTTATTGCAAAATATTACTATGTACTATGAATGGTAACTACTAATTCATTTTATCGTGTATGGGCATAATAGAACCATGTCGTAGTTAAATTATTGCTTCTTACATTCAGTGTAAATAGGAAGAATAACTATAACATAGTTTCTCAATGCATTAGGCAACACCCAACAATTTCTTGATATCTTCCTACAAACATAAGGTTAAATATATTAGACATTATTCCTATAAGATGTGTAATCAAACAAATAAAACTAGTTTGAAAAGATTATAAGTGTAATTTTCATAGAAAAAATTGAAAAAATAACAAAATATGATTTTCAAGTACCTCAATCTTCAATAGAGATGTTGTGGGTGCATATCTATCAACTACATTTCCATCATTGTCAACCAAAAACTTAGTGAAGTTCCATTTTATGCTATCACCAACAAATCCATCTTTGATTGATTTCAAGAACTTGTAAATAGGGGTTGCATTACTATCATTGACCTCTCAACCTACATCATCAAAGTGCAATACAAACACAAAAGATAAAATGTAATAATTTTGTTTACTAGTTAAATGAAACTTGATTAAAAAAACAATTATTTTACAATAACATTGCCCCTAAAATATCTAATAAGCAATCAAAATGTAGCTAATATGCTAACCTTGCCAAAAATGGGAAACTCTGCTATAAAGTGAGTACATGCCACCTCTACAATCTCCTCATTATCACCTAGTTCATGTCCACCAAATTGGTTGCAAGGGAAGGCTAGGATTTCTACTCCTATAGTTATCCATATTAATATTTATCAATTGCTTGACTCATGTTATAGAAAAACACACCCCACTCGAGAAAATTGGAGACTAAAACCACTAGCGATGAGCATTTAGCGTAGGTTATGTAAGTTCTCACTCAAGCCTGCCTTTACTTTAATAGTCTATCTTACATATTTTTTTCCCCCATCTCCACATTTTGTGTATCATGGTCTTAGATAAGGAAATCTGGTAGGATACTAAAACTTCTTGATTTTCAACTTGAAGAAGTCAATTTCTAATAACTACAAGTGAAATATTTCCTTGAGCTCTCTCACACCATCTAATCAAAACAAAATTGCACTAATTCGATATAAGACATTAGTTATCACAATTGGCAATCTTGTAAATCTTAGTAAAAACACCAAATTTAGCGTGGCCACAAACAAGGGCATGTTAGGTTAAAAGTCTAGCCTACCCATATTCTCTAACAAAAGACTCAAGTAGCTTGATTAAGACCACATATCCACATTACCATATATTTTATGTTTCTTTTGTCCACAACCTTTCAAACAATTTCTTGGGTTTATGGTAAATTTGAAATTTGATGAAGAGCCAAATTATGCAAAATTGATTTCACTTTTTGATAGAATCATTGGTCCAAACCCTATGGTCGGACAAATAAATACACATGGTGCTCTAAAGGTATGATTATTTCTATAGGAATGTCAAACTTTGGAATGTATGTAGGATCCTCTCTAATGTGATTTTACTTTTAGTGAAGGTTGTCTACCAAGATGGTAAAAAGAGAGGGAGGTTAACTATGGAAGAATATGGTGATGAGAAACCAAAGAATATACTATGGGTAGAAGCTTGAGATTAACAAGCATTCACATTAACAAAAATGGAAACTCTGCAACAATATGTAGTTATGTCCCTTGGATGGTTCTACCATGAACATCTTGATTTATTTGTGAGACATTGAAGAGGTGTATAAAGGGATTTTAAGGTTGATCTAGAGCACCCTGGCGATGAAAAAATATTTTTACATATTTTTGGGTCACAATGGTAGGTTTTCCCATGTTTACAATCTAGTTTCCTAGTGAGCAGTTCCCCACTATGAATAGCACTAGTAAAAGGGGTGAACACAAACAATTTCAACATGCCAATATTTTTGGTTTGTCATTACTACTTCCAAATGTAAATGTTCTTTATTTCTCTACTTTATAAATTCATACATCTATTTAGGGAGTTTGGTTATTTCTTATGGGGTTGGCACTCTTGTTTACCTTCATTGAAAGAGAAGTTGTGTCTGTTAAGCCATTATAGGAAAATGGCTTGAAGGGTTGTAAAGGTTAGATTTAAACTAACACAATTTCATGTTAGTTGTACTTGATTGGATATAGTGGATTTTAGAGAGTATTTGGGCATCCAACAAGAGAATTTCCCCTTTTAGATTTCTTTAGACCAAATCTTGTATCACTATCATTATTGAGAGTTTTTCTTTTCTTTTTATGATTTTGTTCTTGTACTACATTTATTTTTTATATTCACTTTAAGGATGCATAAGTTTAATTCTATCTTCCATTATTCTATAGCAGTATATAGATCAGTGTAGTTTTAGAGTAGTATATGGATCAGTATCCAGAGTAGGTTCCAGCTTCCATTATTCTATAGTCATCTAGATTTACTTAATATATTTTTAATTTCTACTTTAATTTTATGTCTAGAAATATTTGATTATGGTCCTTTCCAATTCTTGTTCCACTTTGCATGATTATTATTAAGTCTACATAGAATTTCAAAAGATCTTTAAGAAATGACAACAGATCGAATAACATTTTGAACATTTATGTTGATCAATGGGATCTAACTACTAGATGGCTTGTAGTGATTCATTATCTACGTCTCATTGTCTTTAGAATTAGAATGTTTCTTTCTTACTAGATGATATTTTACCCTGAACATTATGATTATATTTCCTTTGTATAATATGATCTAGTGCTTTACTCTACATGTTTAACATTGTCAACTGATTCCTCAAATTTTGGTGTCTTCATAGGATGAAATATGCCTTGTTATGGTACTCCAGCAAGGCAAAAAAAATGTCAAAATGATCCATGTATCCAAGATTGTTCTAGGATAGTGTGCTATAAGATCTATGTTTCTTTACATTTATCATCCATGACAAGATAAAACCATTTTGTCCTACCCACTTAGTTTTTCATTACTAAAATCTACTACATAAAAGAGGAAAGATGATAACAATAAATTTTATTAAAAGCATGGTGTGAACATTTGTTCAACCAATACAAGGGGGTATGAGTAAGACAATTTAGACCCTTTGTAGTAGAGTATTCACCTACAAATGCTAAAAAGTAGAAACCATATCTAATAACATCTATATACCTGAGAAAAGTTTATATCTCAAATTTTAATGACATTCAATGAAATCAAATAGATTCTTATGTTGTTTAAGAAATCTAGAGTTAAATTGAGCTTAATCCCAAGCTTAGTGAAATTATTTCATATTCACAAGACTAAAAACCAATTACACTAAAATAATTTAGAAGCCTAAAAAAAAAAAATTCTATGCCTTTGTTTCACATTATTTCATGGCCAAATCTATAAAGGTTTATAATTTTGTCATATCAACAATAGATCCATAGCATTTAGGAAATATATATTTCTAATTTGACCTTGTGATCATGTGAGAATCTGATCGCCGATGAGTAAAAAGGGTGAGAAACTAGATAGTCTAGGTCAAAGAACTTATAGAGCCTCTTTATGATGTCCTTTCCTTTTACCCTATTTGTAACATTGTTTTATGATAATAGAAAATGTAGAGTTGCAGAGAAAAGGACATTGGTAGAAACCCTAATGTGGCAATTAAGGTAGGAATTTGTCTTTGGGAAAATTCTTGATTTTCTTCTTGAGAAAATTGGTCTTATTAGAGAATTTTCATTTTTGCTTCCATCATGGCAGTTGCAATCTTTTTTACCACAAGCTCTATGAAGTTGTTGGTCCACGTTTCTAAAAATAAATTATCTTAGCTTGATGAATGTGGATAAACATACCTCCCACAAGATATGATATTATTACTGCAACTAAAAATACTTAATAACATTTCTAAAAAACACTTAAAGCTTAAGGGGATGGATAATTACCCTTCAAATCTAACTCTTTGATTGAGAATGAGTTGCTTGAAGGGACAAGTTCAAGCAACAAATCCCACAATCCTTGTTAAACCTTGCTCTAGCACAAGAGATGAGTATTTAGCTCATGTAGTCATAAGTCCTTAGCCCACCCATGAATGAATGATAAATATTGCTTGCCACTATTAGTATTGGAAGCTTGGATGAATGGTATGGAATGCTTGCCACACACCAAATGCTCTGTGCCAATAGCTCAAATAGCACGCGGAGATGAAAACAAGTAACAAAGAAAGTTTTTTATTTTGTTATTTGAACTCGAGTTGGTTGAAATTTTGACCAAATTGGGAAACCCTAAGTTAGTCAAAATTTCAACCAACTCAGGCATAAACCAAAAAAAGGTATTGAACAAGTCTCTTGAGGAGTTGGTTGAAAATTTAGGTTGAAATTTAACCTCTAATGTACTAGTGAAATAACCCCTTTTCAAGCATGTGATTGAAACTAACAAGTATGTCAAACTTTCTCCCACAAACATTATTGAACCAATCATCCAAGAAATTCCTTGCAGGTAAAACTTTATTGTCTATGCAAGCAAAACAAATTGCAATACTTCTTAAACAAGAATTTTTAGTTTTGATGGCTCTTACCATGTCTTCATTTGGGGATAATGAAAGATTTTTCAGCCTAGAAATAAGCACCTAGGTTCACCCATTTTTCCTCCTCTGGGGTTTGTACTCTCTATGTTGGCTCTGCTTCCTAATCTATCTCCATTAGCTTTGGTAATACCTCCTCCATCAACACCACGAGCGAGGGATCCAATGAATTCTCCATTAAAATACATAGTAGCTATGTAAGGTGAAATATGAAGCAAGAAAGTAAACAAAAGTTCATCACATAACCTAACACCTCAAAGGGGAACTAAGGAAATTGATCCTTTCAATTCTAATCCTAAGGTAACTAGATCTGTTAGTGTCAACTAAGTGATAAGCGAGCACTAACACAAGTAAAGATCTAATAGTTATAAAATTAGAGAAAGAATGAAATACCCTTAAAACCCTAGTGTAGCAAGAGCTATGAAAGACAGTAGTTTTATAAAGTAAATAGGATGAAACAAAGAAAATAGTTAAATTACTCACCTTGAAAATGAAGAGGAATATTAGAAATGATTTTTTGATGTTAGTACAACTCCAATAAGCAACTAGATTGTGCCTCAAATCTAAAACTATGAGATCTCTGAAACCCAAAAATTGTTTAGCTATTTGGCAGAGTTGACTTTCATCAGTAGGGTTGACTTTCAGCAACAGGGATGAAGCACATCCTTGCTCAACAATCTTTGAATGTGAAATAGTTTCCAAATCCCCAAAGTTTGATGAAAAGGTTATCCAAATCCACAACCTATCTTTCCTTCCAAGATCCACAATCTGCAATAAAAATGGTTTTGTTTCATTGATGGGGGGTTTGCCTTGGTCAAACCCCAATTTAGGAATTAACCTTGAAATTTAAATAATTGAAATGCTAGAAATGTAAAGTAACTACACAAATTCACCTTACAATAGTAGGATTTCTCAAATCAAATGCAATGAACTCAATTTACCAATTGAATTGGATCAAGAGGATGAGAGTGTAGAAGAAGCATACATGTAGGAGTCCTGCTTCGATGACAACCTCCACCATCATCAATGAAGGAAGCTAGATCTTGAAGGATTATAGCAATAATATGGAAAATAGATGATGAAGCCTCCAAATGAACTCCTTGAAGCTCCTTGAAAGCACCTTGATTGCAAGAGATCTCCTCTCTAATGAATCCCAAAAGGATCTATTTGAATGCTCTTGAAAAATGGTTTGAATGCTTGAACATTTGAAGGCTTGAGTGCTAGTGTGCATGAGATGATTGTTACTAAATTTATACACATGTTGAAAGTTAGCTCTAGAATATTATCATTTCAAAAGATTTTTGTACAAGTACACATGTCTTTTGATTCCTACATTCAGTTCACTTTTATTGCAAAATGTGTTTCATTATGTGCCAAATTGAAATATGTAAACGTTCTTTGTATTAACTTTATTTAATGATATGTACAATTGAGAAATTAAATGAACAAATTGAATGTGTATGTTCTCCCACACAAGATATGAGAGTAGCTTTCACTAATGAAAATGATCATATTCTATGCAAGTGAAAGTTCACAAAGAAATGAAATAAAAGAGCATAAGGGTCATAAGGAGCCAATCATTGCCTAGTTATGACTGGATGGTTGCTTGCATGTTTGTTGCTTGTATTCTAGTTCATCCACCACTTCAATTTTTCAAGGTTCAAGATCCTGCAATGAAAACAAAAATTGGTTTAGATCACATGATCTAAGCAATACTAGCTCACCTCCCCTCAGATGCACAAATATTTCTTTCTTCTACAATGTACTTGCATAGAACATAAAATGAAATCGTCAAAAGCACAAATGAACATTTACAATAGAAATTAACTAGACATGGATATCAAAGGGACATGTTTTTATATGAAACCTTTTATCTGTGTTATTCTTTTGATTAAAAATGTCAAGGTATCATTGAAGCATTAAAGAGAGAAACAATTTTAGTTTTGAAACCTTTTGCTTTAACATATGTAAGCAAGTATAAGAACAAAAAAAGTACCCCAAGAATTACATATGTGCTCAAGAATATGGTAAGAATGGATAAACATCAAGAAGAGCATAAGCTTTACATTTTAGCATGGAGAGGCACAAGTTTAAACTACATAGTAGAATGAGGAATTTGAGCATCATTTCTAAAAGAGAACAACAAACAAGCAATTTGTGCATTTAGGAGAAAGGAAAATGCAACATATAATCAAAATGATAGAGTAGTAAAAAGAAAGATATAAATGCATAAACAACAATTATGTCACTATTTCTCATTTCAGCCATCATGATGGAAGTGTCATTTCACTATAGCATAATAATGACAAAATGGGAAAAAGTGCACAAGAAGCAGAAGTGTGTATAAGAAGAAAAAAGAGAGCTGAAATATTAATGGTTTCATTGTATAATATCAATGAAATGACAATAGTTGTGAAATGCCATTTAATAGTTGAAGTTATATCCGAGTAACACCATATTGACAAAAGGTTTCATGTATTCAAAACATGAGAGTATCCATCTTGAACCAAAATGCATAAGGGGCCTCATTTCCAACAGTTTAAAGGCATTAATTCAATGGATTTTGTAGCATGAAAATAAAAGTAGCAAAATCTATGCGAGAAGTCGGAGACCTATTCCAAATATAGATACAGTTTGAGTGACATTATTTTTCAATCTAGAAAATGCATGTGTGTGTGTGTGTGTGTGCACTAAATCCATACATTGTGAGAGAAGAATACAAACAATATGAGTGAGAATGCAATAATTCATCCAACATATTTGAAATAAACAGAAGGCACAATACTCCAATATTGTTCCTATAAAGATCAAGACAAAATCAATGTTCTTGAGCAATATTAAACAACAAAAGTGATGTGGTAAAGCAGTGTTGAAAGTGATAGAGGGTTTTGTGAAAACCAAGGGTTTCTATTCAAGATTAATATCAAATATTTTGGTCATATATGTAAACAAAATTACAAAACCCTTATGAATAACATGTCAATTCAATAACATAACTTTCTCTAAAATTGAAACATGAATCTCTACCCAAGTGAGAGAGTTATATAGTAGAAGGAAACAAGAAGTGGGTTTACTCAAACAACAACTTCAATGTCCACAACCATTTTTTCCACTCAAAATCATTAGGATAGATATGATATGAGGCCATAGATTTTTTACTATGCAAGAGAGATTGCAGATGAAACCAAAAAAGGGGGATTTAAACTAGCTCTAGACAAAGGGTTCCCTGTGATGGTAATCCAACAAGCAAAAGAAGTCTTTCTAATGCAACTACAAGAAGAGGACATTTATATCATCTACAACACTAATGAAAATAATGGAAACTCAAGGACTCATATTCCTTCCCATTTTTCTTTTTGAGGAAAGATGTGAAACTCTTAAAAGGAAGTAGATAAAAATTCTCGCAAGATGAAATGGTTAGAAACCACGTCCAATGATTTTAATCCAAACCCATATTGCAAAAGTAGATATGCTCAATTGGGATACTTCCACTTACCTAGAAAAGAAGTGGAAGGTATCACTAGCTAAGAAAGAAGAAGGTTTAAATATGAGAGTTTGAACCAAAAGGAAAATATAAACCCTTAATGGGCCCCCACAACTTTCATGTAGAGATACTCACAAGCCAAATGATGTTCAAACAGTAGCAAAAAAAAACCATATACAGACATGAGGAGTTTTGAGAAATTAGCTAGTAGTTTTGCAAATGGTCCACAATAGCCAAATATTGGAGATTCATAAAACATTTCTTACCCTCTATCGATTTCCAACAAAAGGATGAACACAAGTATTTGGGTTAGCAAAGACATCAATGAAAAATAAGAGGGAAAGATTCACAACATAAACCTTATCAATGACGACATACCTATTCTTCAAAACAACTTCTCCATAATCCAAAGATAGTCTCATGACATAACCTATAGGCACTGAGAAAAAACAAAAGAAACAACATATGGTAGGTATTATAACCCAAAAGCTTGACAATTGAGCAAATAAAGGAAATAAAGACCAAAATCTACAGGTAAGCCATGACCATGGGAAGTTTTACCTTTAAGAGCTTGTACAATAGTCGTCAAATACAAAGTTTTCAAGATGTAATTATTGTTTAATTAATTGATGCATTATAAATCAATCAATTAACACTAAAATAGGAACTACATTATTGATCAAATTTGAAAGAGTAAAAGACTTGGAGGAATTGAAGAAGGCTTAATCAAGGAAGTCACCATGTGGAGTTAGGTGGAGTCATAAGAAGAAGTCTTCGTAGTGATTAAGTCACAAATTGTAATGGTGTCAACTGATTACTGCCAAGTGCCAAGTTAGATTATTAGACTTTTAGTTACAATTTAAGTCTTACTGATGACTGTTGAGTCTTTTTAGGGAGTCTAAGAGTCTGTTTTGACTAGTCATCATAGGGGCATTACATAGGAGTAGTTTGACATCCATAACACATTGTTTGGAGCTTTTTGAAGGGCTTGATTTTGGGGATTTTGTTTCTACTTGACCTAGGTTGGTTCCACATTGGAAGGATCATTTATTGAGCAACCAAAAGCATATTTTGGATATATTCTATCATTTTTACTTCATTATTCATTCAGTGAGGAGGAGCCTTTGGATATTTTTTGCATTGTGTTTATTCTACAACTATTTCCATGGAGTTGACATTCTAAAAGCCTTTGAGAGCTAAATATAGTTGAATTTGACATAACTTGTTACTTTTCTCTATGTGCATCATTGTGATTGATGTTTATTTTCAATGTTTTCTCAAAGACCTTAAATTTTATGTTTCATTTCTGCACCTATTTGAGTTCATGAATTAGTTGCATAGGTCATATGTTGTGCTGGTTATTGAAGATGTACTGATTATGATTACATCCTTTCAACTTAGATTTGTTTAAGCCAATGTATATACTACTTTTATGCAGAGAATTCCAATCAAAGATTGTGTCTAAAAATTGTTATAAGTAATCTCATTGTGTTGTTTAAGTATCAGGTCCTTCATAGTTTTCTGGTGTATCACCTTAGTTTCTATTTTTCTTTCAAAGGTTTTATTAAGTTTCTATCCCTTTTCCTAAAAAAATTTGGTGTAGGAGCACCCAAGAAAGAAACCAATACCATGAAAGCATTAAAGGGATACAAAGGAGAGAATGGAGAAAATAAAGTCAATTGGGAATTATTAAAGCCAATAATGGCATTTGAACGCAAAAATAATGATGTAATAGTCAATTGTCATAAGGGTCCTAACAAGGAATCTAGGATCACGTCTTTGTAAAATGGGTCAATAGCACCCCAATGGACTCAAATAGGTTTAGAAGGACAATACATATGTATTAATATTATATGGATTAAAATAATAAGGTTTGAGGGATTAGAAGTTAGAAAAAGTCAATAAATTGTAAGTTATAAATTCAAACATTTGAATTATAACAGTTAGTGGGAATTAGGAGTGAAATTAGTTTTTGAGTATAGTATGGACTTTAATTAATTCCAATCAATTGGATTTGGTTTGGAAGGTTTAATTACATCTATTTAACCTTGTTCAAGGAGTTGGAATGCAAGGAGGAGCATTAAGCCACATGAATGTATAGTGAAATCAATATTTTTGGCAATAAAAGAGTGATTTAATCTTGTAGTTGTATGTTTTGAAGAGTATTTTGATTGATCTGGTATAATATATCATTTATAAGTTTCATTACCTTCTCATTAACATGATTATATGGTTATTTGATAAGGTTTTCAATCAAATTTAGCATTTTATGTTGAACGGTGCAAAGATTTTGAGTTTTCCTTCACATAGTTTTGATTGAATTCATAATAACTTGGTCCATTTCTTGAATGGCCATTTGATTCTCAGGAAATGGACTCATTATAAAATGTATTATAATTTTCTAACATAACATATGCAAGAATATTGAGAAGTTTGGTGAAGGAAAGGGCACGAGTTTGGTGGCTAGCCTATAGAAGTGAAATATCCACCTTAAAAAGACCATGTTTTGATGATTGGAGAGGTTTTATATGATTGAATGGAAGGTCTATGAACCTTGAGTTCAATCTAGAAGCATTGGTAAGCTAGTGAATTGAAAAACCTTCAGTTTTGGTGAGGGATTTGGGGTTTTAATACAAATTGATGTATTGGGTTGAAATAAATTGTGGAATCCTTTGATTTGTAATAAAATGCAATAATGTAAAAATCTACAAGGTTTGGAGACATACATTTTGGGTACTTCCTTTGTAAAATTGGGTTTTTAAAGCCTAAAAAGAGGGCTATAGTTGAATAGTAGGGAGATGGTCCAAAACAACCCATCCAATTTTTTGATTCATTGTAGAGAAGCAAAATGGGTGTCTAAAAATGTAATTTATTTTTCAAATTATTTGGAAAAATTGTGAGGAAACAAGGAAAAACAGTCGTGGGCTGTCTTAATTTAAGCAAAACTAAGCCTACAAGGAGCAATTTGGAGTTTAAGGATAAAAACCCTACCTAGAAGCCTAAAATCTATTGGAACACTTCACATTAGGAACAAAAAAGTTATTCTAGTTAGTTGGGACATTAGGTAAGTCATTGTTTGGTTTTTAACCTCTTGAAGCCATTTAGGTGTCATTGGGCCTATTGGTAATTCTTGTATTTTCCTTATAATTATGTATAAGTTTGGTTTCCCATCATACTTCTTTGCATCAATTTTACCAATTTTGATTAAGTTAGGTGATTTAGATTATCAAACCCAATATGAACCAACCTAGAATCTAGAGGTTCAGTCAAGTTATAGGTCACTAGTGCAGGAGCATCTAGGTAGGCTAGTGGTAGACCTAGGGCTTCTTAGGTGTTTTTGGCTTGTAGTGATGCTAGCCACATCACTAGATCAATAAGAGGACTAACTTGGTCCTAAGGTGTGGATAGGTAGGTTAGAAGAGCCCAAAATGGCAATGTTGCTCACAGTTGCTCGAAATTGCTCATTTGGCTTTATAGAGCATTTTTGAGTATTGGTGGCTAAATAGGTCAAGTAAGTGTTTTAAGGACCTTATTAGGTGTTTAGGAACCATTTAAGGCCTTTTGCATACTTTGGTATCAGTTGGAGCAAGTTTGAGAAGTAGATGTTTAAAATTGTAAAAATTGTTCAATCTTGCAAAAGTTGTCATTGACAACTTTTTGACAATTTCTTGTAAAAAGAGAAAAAATTTAGTTAGAGATCTTCAACTACCTAAATCAATTTGGAATGTTCATGTTAAGCCTATATAAGGCCATTCTCCACCTGTTCAAGGGGTTGGAGAAAGTACACTTTGCATTGTATGATCTAGAAAGCAAGTGATGAACAATAGTTTTATGTTTTTTAGAGTTTTTGGCATGTGTACAGTTTAGTTTCAATTCTGTTAATGTTGGAAGTGTTAGTAGATATCATTCAAAGATTATGTACTTAATTCATTTTTCATATAGCAAGGTTTTATGTATGTATAATAAATATTTTGATTCCTATCAATTTGTTATCCTGAGATAGCTTGTTTGCACAAATGGGGTTCTAGGGCCATTTCCCACCATTGCATTGTACAATTTCTTGGGATTTGGAACTAGACTCCATGTACAGTAAAGGAGGGCCCATGGAAAGCACAACAATGATTTTTAAGGTGATGCCTTAGACAAGTCAATCCAACTTGGTTAGGGATCACAAAGAAGAGAAAGAGCTATGGAGAGGATTGAAAGGGATGATACTTCAATCCAACATGTGGAGAGTTAGAAGGTGTTGTGGGCTAACCCCAATCCTTAGGAGAAGATTTGGTAGGAACCTTAAGGTGTGAAAATTAGGTTTTCCCATCAGATAGCATTGAAACCCTTAAAACTTTTAATATAAGGCTAAAATTATGTCCGTACAATACAGACAAGTTGAGGACCTAAGATTTCCAAAATCTTCAAGAAATCTGAAAAGGGTATTGGGAATGGTAGTTTGTTTGGGCACTTATTAAGGGATTTTGCAAGATATGTTGGTTTTAGTGCATTTGGAGGGCTAATCCTTATAGCCTTTTTACAAGCATTTAGTTGCAATTTGGCTTCAAAGTTGGGATTCAATTAGGGCATTAGTCTTGATTTTGGTTGTGGATCTTGAGAGAAGTTTGAGGAGCTCCTAAGAGTCCAATCAACCTTTTTGGGAGTCATTGGTAGGCTTGGGGTTACTTATGCTATGGAGAGTAGTAAGCAAGTGTGTGTTCTATCTAATTAATGTGCACCAACTGAATTGTTAGGATCTATTGGCTAGAATCCTAAGAAGCATAGGGTGAGTAGAAACCCTAGTTCGTCAGGTGTATGACCTAAGGAGACCCTAAGAGAAAGCTTCGGGAAAGAGTAAGGTTGGTTGTCACATCAGTCACCCACGCCTTTGATTGATCTCATGTCCTCCAAAAATTCTGAGTGTCTATGTGCTTAGAAAAGGGTGCAATTTATAGAGTTAACAATGATATTGTGAATGCATGATATAAAATTAGGCAAATAGATTGGCTTATAAAGGGACCAGAATAAAATTTCCCCCATAGGTCGACTAAACCTCAAAATTAACTCCTCGAATTAATCCTGAAATAGGGCTTGAGACAGGGACCAAAAATAGGCCCTAAGCATGGACGCATTGTGTCTCTAATTGGTCATATAGGGACACACAATGTCCATGCTAATCAGGTCTCGTAATCTCTGAGAACCTCCCAAGATCCTATAATAGGTCTCAATTTCATGAAATTAGGTGATGTTTTCGAGAAAAGTCAATTTCAGTACAAAAACTACATTTTGAGTGTTAAAGGAAGAAAAGGGGGGACCCAAAGTAATTAAATCCTACCTCGAGCTTTGCGACATGAAAATCAAATACTGAGGAGGATCTATTAGGTCCTACCTGATTCTGCCTAGGAGAAATAAGAAGAAAGGGGATAAGTGCATATTAAATACAAGTATCACATTAAATTTTACTAAATAGGTGGTTATATCATCATTAAACTAAAGTGCTTCCAATTTATAGAGTTAACAATGATATTGTGAATGCATGATATAAAATTAGGCAAATAGATTGGCTTATAAAGGTACCAGAATAAAATTTCCCCCATAGGTCGACTAAACCTCAAAATTAACTCCTCGAATTAATCCTAAAATAGGGCTTGAGAGAGGGACCAAAAATAGGCCCTAAGCATGGACACATTGTGTCTCTAATTGGTCATATAGGGACACACAGTGTCCATGCTAATCAGGTCTCGTAATCTCTGAGAACCTCCCAAGATCCTATAATAGGTCTCAATTTCATGAAATTAGGTGATGTTTTCGAGAAAAGTCAATTTCAGTACAAAAACTACATTCTGAGTGTTAAAAGAAGACATGGGGGGACCCAAAGTAATTAGATCCACCTCGAGCTTTGCGACATGAAAATAAAATACTAAGAAGGATCTATTAGGTTCTACCTGATTCTGCGAGGAGAAATTAGAAGAAAGGGGATAAGTGCATATTAAATGCAAGTATCACATTAAATTTTACTAAATAGGTGTTATATCATCATTAAACTAAAGTGCTTAGTAGGATAAGAAGTGATAATCTACAACCGTAGATTTATACGATGGTTTCTCCATTTGTCTAGTTCCTTCGATGGGTTTTTCATTCGGCTTCCCACTTTTTCCCATATACTTTCATGATGGCTAGGCTCCATTAGAATCAGAGAAAATCGTAGAGAGAACCTATGACTATTAAACCCTAGATGACACCTAGCCATGACTAACACGACACACAAAAATATGACTCAAAAAAAGAACAGGCACACACTAAAAGTAAAAAATCCTTAAGAAAACAAGAATCACGAGGAGCCTGCTATGACTACCGTGAATGCTCTGGAGATACAAGCTAGATAGAAAAGCAAAAGTAGATATTGATCGTCTCGTTAGACACAGAAGAAAAAGCAGGGGACAGGCAGAGCAGAGGCCGGTTATCAGTGACTTCATTGATAGAATTCACGATTCTTCGCTCCCATTTGCCTGTAAGGCATGATTTCTCTACTGCAGTGAATTTATGACTGCGGGGCTTGAAGAGAACTGGAGGTAGGGATTCTCATGACCCTTTTTTAATTGAAAATGTTCTGGGTATTTCTGATAAAGCAATAAGGAAGTAATGATAGGATAAGTCGAGCTTAATAGAGTACCGTTGCCCATTAATAGCAGAGGAATGAGACATGAAATGCAGAAGACGTGATAGAGGAATGTGAGAGGCGAAAGATGCACATCAATGAATTTATACCAATTGGAGATGCGAGAACATATTAATGTTGCGGGCATTCATCGATCCACCAGTCACTTTCCAATAAGCTAGCAATGAACCGGAATTTATCTCATGTAGTCGATTTATGATTGTGGGGCGTGAAGAGGAATCGATGTTATTTCAAAATGGGTTCTCATGACCCTTCATCAACCCACCAGTCACGTTAAGAGTAATGAAGATGAATTTCTCTCGTACAGTGCATTTATGATATTGGGGTTGGAACAGGAATCGAGGTAATTTCAAGATGGTTTCTCATGAACCTTCTGCAATACAAATGTATTATTAGTAGTAGAGGGTAGTCACCAAAAAGGGTGCA
Organism: Cupressus sempervirens; assembly: GCA_028749045.1. Lineage (NCBI taxonomy): Eukaryota > Viridiplantae > Streptophyta > Pinopsida > Cupressales > Cupressaceae > Cupressus > Cupressus sempervirens. Next base: position 279,593,826 of record CM053792.1, on the reverse strand, counting down.
GCTAATAACCTTGCATTCTTATTTATGTCGTGGGAAGATATTTATGTTGTGGGCATTCATCGGCCCACCAGTCACATAACAATAAGACAGTAATGAACATGGATTTTACTCGTACAAGAGATCCATGATGGTGGAGCACGAAGAGGAATCGAGGTAATTCAAGATGGGCTCTCGTGACCCTTCTGCAATAGAAAATTATGATTGGAGGGAGTCGCCAAATAGGGTGCAGCTAAGAAATTTGCATTCTTTCATATTGGACATCGTGGGAAGTTATTAATGTTGTGGGCGTTCATCGACCCACTTGTCACAAAAGAATAAAGTACTAATGAATATTAACAGGCCATAAATAGCAGAGGAATGTGACAGGAAACGCAGAAGGGGCGAGGAGAGGCAGCGAGCAAAGCAATTGGAGTGGAATAATTCTTTTCCCAGGCAATGTATTTCAGCTTCTAATATGTATTATCTCGTACTTCTTGCAATAGGACATGGGTAAATTTTGTTTGTGTTATTTTCTTTAAATTTCTCGTCGTTGTGCTATGATGGAATTATGAGAAATTGCTGTCAATGCCTCTAAATTAAAAGATTCCTTTTAAAGGGCTTTTTCCATTCGCCTCAACCTGTTGCCTCCTCATGCTTAGGATTTCAAGTGGAATACTCCATTGCCCATCTTTGTCATCTTCCATTTCCTTAGGATTATCAACCAGCCATACCTCATTTATCAAGTTCCAGTCGCTCGAATAGTGACCGTTTTAAGCCATAAAGTCAGGGTTACAGAGGACAAGGAGAATTTCTAGGTCGTCTACATCTGGTGCTCCTTGAAATATCATTGCTGTTAGATTGAATTGTTATTAGTTTACCACCCACTAACCTGGAACTTGACATTTTTTGGTTTTGAGCATCGGGCCTTTTAATGTTAGATCACATTCATACTATACTTCTTTGATTTTTATTTCCAACAAGGCGATATTGAGTTTGACTCATTCTTAGCTTAATGTCAGTAGTTTATATTGAGTTTGACTCATTCAGGAGCTCATAATTTTAAAGGTTTTTAGAATTTGAATCATGCAGCGTGTCCATGAAATATTGTCATGTAATTTGGCCTTTCTAATATTAGCACGGTCATCTCTATACTTAGGTTTCTCGTCATCAAGGCTAGTTATTGTCTTAGGTGGACGAAGAGGGAAGTTAAATTTACTAGAAAGAATATTAGCTATTACCATAAACTTGCATCATTTACGTAAGAAAGGAAAACAAATAATTTGTCCTGAGTATGTGCCTAAACTAACCTCAATATTTATTGAAAAGCAAGTTGAAAATAATGTCCAAAGTCCATTTGTATCCCACTTAGTTTTTTTGTGATGGTCTTGTTAGCACACAAATATGCACCTTTGCGAAATACTAAGCTTAGGTATCTGGTGAATCATGAGACAATCTCTTAGAGTGCGTTGATCTCAAAAGAGATCAACCTCCAAATTATAGAGCTAGTTTTCTATTTTATTTAGCTTTGGAATGGAAACTAATCTGCTTCCTACACTAACACTCATTGAGGAAAGGAAGAGGAAAGCTAACTGAAGCTAAAAATATGATGATGTACCAATTATAGGACAGAATTATTAACCTAACCTGCTTTCAAGTGCACAATATATAGAAAAAAAAAAAGTTTCTTGCACACAATCTTAATCTCACTATTCACATAAATATTTTGCATGAAGCCAAAAGTAATGGGATCATGAGGACCATAATTATTCACGGATCAAATGTTGAAGCACAACATAAAACCTCCAAATAAATGATTAATTCCAAACATAAATATTTTGCATGAAGCCAAAAGTAATGGGATCATGAGGACCATAATTATTCACGGATCAAATGTTGAAGCACAACATAAAACCTCCAAATAAATGATTAATTCTAAATAAAGATATACTGCTCAATAAAAATATACAACCAAAACAATACGCATTACACTGAAAATCAGGGATAACTTTAAGAAACACCCTTCTGGGAAAAGGTGTAAAATCCTGGCAAATCCTACATTATTTTGGGGGGGAAATTAATATTGTGGGCAAAATTTTTTAATTAGAAAGGAAAAAATATTAGTTTGTGCTGATGATTTTTTTTCAATTATATGAAAATTCTATAAAATCTTGGCAAATCTATCTTTATTGAAGAAAATTGCATTTACATGCAGACTTTCCTAGCAACCATCATTTCACCATTATTATTATATGGAGCCTAATCAATTATCAGACTTGAAGGTTAAATTTACCTCACTTTTATTGGTGCAATTTTCCCTCAAATTATTCAACAGGGTTTTGGGGGGTAGCGCTCTTAGTGCGCTTCCTGTCACAATACAAGGTGGGGTTGAGGGGCAGTGTCCCCATGGGGTGTTTTAGGGGTAGCGCTCCCAAAAGAGAAAACAAGTTTAATATTTTATCAAGGTGTCTTGAGTCAATTTTCTATTATCTGACATATACTAACCCTATTTTTTGTAACCGTTGAATGATTCTAGATCAATGGCATAAATCCTATTTCAGGCCAAACTTTTAAAGCATACAAAGTTCCATAGAAAGTCTTTGGAATAGAGACACATGTCCAATGTCAAATCTATTTCAAGCCAAAGTTTTAAAGGACAAAAGATTCCATAGAAAGTCTATAGAATAGAGACACATATCAATTCTATATACTTAACCCATTCCCTAACCTTAAATGTCACATATTGACAAATATTACCATCAAGTAAGACACAATTCCGAAATTACAAGTGAAAATATTAAATAAATTGTTTGGAAAACATAGATTCTATTGGCCAAATCCTTAAAATAGATGAAATTAATTAATAAAAATGATAGCAAATTAAATTAAATTAAATTGCATCTGACCAAAAGTTTATAGAGTCAGGGCAATCTAGCCACCCCATTCGGTCCCACTTATTCGCCAAGTTTGAAATTGTAGATATGGAATATTTGCCACTAAAGTTATCCCTGCTGAAAATTGTAGAAAGTTCTCAACTTAATTTTTGTCAATCCGAGTTTGAAGATTACCGTTTACTGTATTATCACAGTTTTCTTAAATGCTCAGAGATCTTAAACTCATTGAATCTTCATGCTTTTATCTTCTTTCCAAAGCATATTTTTCAAATATGAATAAAAACCTTTCCTGATCCTCTAGGAGCTTGTTGCAGATAAATTAATCCCAATTAACTCCTTTTATTATACTTGTTCAAATTGGGCATTGGAAAATTCTTCTCAAAGATTCCTAAAATAATCAACAGAGTCCTAAGCATGGCATAGAAGATAATGTTCATTTGACTTATTCAGCTCAAAATATGGAAATTCTCCCTGTAAGACTCAAACTGATATTCCAGCTCCTGCATGAATAAACGATAATTACCAACTGCAATAATTGTCCTTGATGGCCATAAGTCCTCCCAAATTGCTTTTGCACAAAAACATGGCACGATTCTTGGCGTCCAACCAATTGATTGTAATTTTTGCAATTGGAATTTGGAATCCAAAGTTTCATCATGGGTAATTTTGTTCTCAGCATATCAACTTCATTATATGCACCAGGCCAGCTTCTATAGTCTTATAACTTTAAGACCATCATCGACATGGTTCCTTGGATGATGATGACGATGCTTTTTAAACCATTTTTGTCAAATGCAATCTTCAGTAGCAATGTGCCCCGTTTGCTAAGCTTCTAAATAACTGACAAACAATAACCATTTTGTGAAAAATGCAAGCGAACAGTTTGAATAGTTTCCTTGCCCATTCAGATTCACTTAGCATTATGTCAAACAACTTGGGTGCTTTGTTTATGGTCCCACAATTTGCAAGAATGCTGGCCAACACTGCTCTCATAACCATTTTACAGAGGCTTTTGGTCAAGGCATTAAGCTTCTATTCAAAATTTTCAAGCGATTGAGTCCTTGGTGTGTACTCAGCAACATTTTTTGCAAATTTTGTCATTTTAGTATTATGACCTCCTAATGGACATCATTATATCAATTTTGTATCCAAGATACCTTAAATGACTTAAAGACACCCTTTCCATGTTGGCCTACCCCATTTGACCACTCTTACCATCTTTGACCCATTAGTCGTAATTACCCTTACAATGCAGATTTGGCTTATTAGCCTCACATGATGACTTTATTGCATTGTACTTGACATATTAAATGGTCTTATGGATCTTATTACATGTTTGATTCATAACTAGATGCAAAATTCATTATAGGTCCTTTGACCCATGGGTGCTCCTGTACCATACTCCCGAGGAACAAAATAATTTAAGTCCCCTTGAATGTACTGCTTCTTTCTAGACTTCCAAGTTTATTCTACAATGTTGTTGATTCCTGCAAACAATTTTGGTGTTTGCGCTGTTGTCTTCATGTTGTACCTTCCTTCATGCAAGTGGTACTCAATCTCTTGGGTCCAAGAACTCAAGTCTTCAAGATGCATGCCCATGTCCTCATAGGCATCTTTAGCATCTACATAGAATCAATGCGAACCTGTAAAAGGCTAGCTGGTGAAAAACATTATGCCTCCTTCATTGAAATAAGGATCCATTTAGTTGTCTATATGAACCATGGCATCGTCATGCTCATTGATATCCTTGTCATCCTTTTGATCAGCAGCGACAACCATAGTAACCTTTTGGTTATCAACATGAATAGGTTCATGTATTGACTTTGCAATCACCAAACAATCCTGTTCATCTTCTTGTTCAACTTGGACTATAGGTTCAGATTGTTCTCGAGTGATCACTCCTTGTTGTCTCCTTCTATTGACAATCTTCCTTATAGGCGATTTGACTTTGGTCTGATTCGTTAGTCCCATCTCTGCAAAATCCTTTCTCTTTATGCTTTAAATTCTTGCTCCATCCAGGTTCTCATCTCTTTTCTAGTCTCTATTATTATTTGTCTCACTTCTTCCTCTTCCCTTTTCCTCTTTCCTTCTTCTTTCCTTTTGTTTACTCTCTCTCTCTCTCCTCCTCATTTTCTTTGTGCATCCCTATAAACCTTCTATACATCCCACATCTTTCTCTCTGCCAGTGTCAAATCCATTCTTTCCTCACCTAGGTTTCTCTCTTCTTTTCCACTACCTAGTCTCTTGGTCACTACTCACAGGTTCTCTCCTCAACCTGTCTCACCCACACAAATCCCGCAGACTCTCGCAACCCAGATCTTCTAGTCTCTGACACCACTATGATGTAGAGACTATTAAGTTTCACAATCGGCAACTAAACAATAGGCCATTATCCAACTTTATTTAGTAGCAATAGTCACCAAAAAGGTTCTTCAAGAGGAAACTCCATCTTGTCAACTTACAAGTTATAACGTAATACTCCCAAACACAAAACCCTTATGTTCTTGGCTTCTTCTGCCATAGATCAGAGATCAAACTGATCAGATTTCAAAGGGCCTTAACTGATCACAAATCACAAAAACAACTTCTTCCACAAGGTTGACCTATCGACCAATAACTAATCTCAAGGGAGGACTGATAGACATTGGATAGACACTCACCAACTTGTATCAACCATCTCAAAGAGAATCGGAGAGATGGATTCAAGGAGTGATCCTATCACACACTCCAAGCATTTGGATGTTGCATTGCCTTGATTGCCCACATTCACACTTTGACTGTCCACAATTCCCTAAACAACACATCAACAACTACTCACAGAAATTCCTTGCCCAACCTTAATTGACTCACAACACCTAATACAAACATTTCCCTCAAGTTCACAAAGTATCTCAACCATTCACTCAAGGAAAAGATTCATCTTGATACACCAACTTCAGAAGGGACAATAAGGACTGTCACTGTTTTCTTCTTTACCTTTAAAGGATCTATCACCGTTCCTTAAGACCCTACCTCACTCCTGATCCAAAAGACACCGAAAGACATTAAATATTGACCTTCCATCATGAAGCATGTACTGATCAACACTTAAAACATAAAACTGTCATAAAAATTCTGATTTTAACAAAGAAACTAGAAACAACAGTCATTAATAACTTTTGCAAATGAATACATATAGTCAATCGCTTTGGTGGACCTCTAGATAACCTTAATACAGAACTTCAGTCCAATTTATAGAAAGATTCAAGGTTTCAATCCAACCTTATGACATTTTTCCTAAAACTGGTAACCCTCATTGAGGGTTTTGATACTTTTTACAGAAACTTACATAACTTGCTTCAAAGTGACTGAAATTAAATGAAACCAAAAAGAAAGAAAAGGTAATTCATTCCATTACCATATCCAATGGATCTCCAATAGAGATGAAGTAGCTTTCACAAAGAAAATGTGAATGATCAGACTGCAATGCCCAGAAAATCATAGTGGTATGTGTAAAAACTTCAAAAGTTCTTAATTTTCTTCCTCCAATCATACACACTACTACACTCTCATCCCAAAGAGGGTTATTAAACATCTACAATCAGTTTTTAACTGAATCTAACCGATCTGCAAGTTGGTTGTTTGGTTTACCAATCAATTAACCTAATTTTGCAAATGTTGCCAAAGTTGTCAAGCAACTTCGCAACATTTTATGCAACTTTTGACTTTTTAGTATTATGACCTCCTAATGGACAACACTATTACATCAATTTTGAATCCAACATACCTTAAATGACTTAAAGACACCATTTCTATGTAGTTCTAACTTCTACCCCATTTGACCACTTTGATCATCTTTGACCCATGGGTCCTAATTACCACAATGGAAATTTAACTTATTAGCCTTACATGTTGACTTTCTTTGATTAAACATGACATGTTAAATGGTCTAACAGACATTGTTACATGTTTGATTCATAACTAGATGCAAAATTTGTTATAGATCTTTTGAGCCATGGGTGCTCCTGCACCACAATTAGCCATGAGCTCTTGGTATTTTGGATGATGGGCAATATACAGCCGCAGAAGGAGCAGCGCATGTGACTTTCTTGGTGAGATTTTTTATGAAAGGAGTTTTTTATGTTTTAAATGCCCATCTTGAGCTTTAGTTGATTATGGAATCATGTAGTAGTTATGTTTATAAAAAATACTTGATGTAATTACATGAATATGTGAATGTATCTCGTATGTCCAGACTAATGATATTCTTAGGATGTTGATGGCAAACTTATAACAGCCACAATTTTTGAAGCTCAAGTACGATTAAGAATAGAAGGAACTTGTTGGCTTGAAGCCTTTTGAAGTTTAATGTGATCAGTTGGAATCAATTGTTCAGTGGGTATTTTATTGTAAACTAATAAATGAATTCTATTAACGGGGCCCTTGCCAAAGACTACAAATGGGATATAACTTAAAAATCAGAAACTGCGCGAACTACCCGTAACCAAGGCATGACTGGGCTATAATGAGATAATAAAAGAATTGAAAGTCTAGCATATATGTCTACATCTTGAAAAAAATTCATACTTTTAGAATTCTTAGACATAAAAATATAAATACAACAAATATGATACTGTGCGCACCACATCTTGCAGAATAATCACAACTCTTGAATTCATTTAGATTAGGTATTGGAAAGATATGGATAAGATTGTAAATGCGGGCTTTTATAATTTCTACTGTCACTTAATCAAACAAATGCCTATAGGTATCCGTATGTGCATATGATTATTGAGAAGAGGTGGGAGCTAAAATGTAGAGCCCTAGATGCTATTTGGAATACTTTTAAAAAATGAAGATAGAGATGAAAGATCTGCAACATGAGTGACCAAAAATTCTTCATTTAAGTCCCGAGCCTCTTCCATCATACCATATTTTTCTCCTTCAAACTGCAATATGCCCTATGTTTTGGGCTGAACTCTATACATTCCCTGCAACATTGTAAAAATCAAATCATCAGGCTGTTATTCCCTTATAGGCAAGCAAATTTTAGAGTTTTGTTGGTTCTCATTATCGTTGTATGCTTTCTAACATGTTAACTTACCTATATTTCAACATGCATGACGATATGGCTTGCTTGAAAAAGTGTCATTCACCACTAATTAAAGTCAGGTCCCAAGAATTGTGCACGGTTCCCTCAAACTGCTCCCATTCATGCATGCAGAATATTTTTTGGAATAAGTTTAAAAGCAAAAACAAAACTTCTAAGGCATTGAAAAAAGGTCTTTGATACTTCACTCAACACTATTTCTGCCCGTTACACTTAAAAATGACTTTGTTTCATCATCCCAATTTGCATTCCTACTTTGCTTGATTTGACCTCAAATCAACTGCATGACATTAACAGTATTTCGCACACATGCTTGTATTTTCGCTCTACTATAATGATCACGACCTTTTTAATATTTTGGATGCAGATAGTTGTATAAAAACAAGTGATATATGTAGGGTTGAGGTAAGCTTAGAAAAATAATTATTAAGATTATAATTACAAATAAAAGTTGTCGTTGTAGGTTGGGAAAATTTATTATATAGCATGTCAAAGAAGGTAGAGAGTAAATAACAGCAATTGGCCATTGGAATGCGATTTCAGTGGTATGGAATGATTTTCGAATTTTTGGTTATGAACAATAATTTCTATTGTTTGATCAGTTATTTTTCATACCAATTGATGTATCATTTGTTAATATGTTAAATTGTTAAATGACCTATGTTGTCCCAATACCAATGTTCTTAATTTGGCTGCCGACACATCTCCTCTTTATACACACCATTTTGCTAATTTAAATTTGAACTTCCCTTGTTCAAGTTTTCCTTTGTGATAACTGTCATATAGAGCTGGACAATCGAGACCCTATTCTTTGAATTGTCGCTTAATACAGAGTGGTTGGACCTGCCAAATGGCAGGGCATCTATCTCGTGGATTCGAGGCTCCAAAGAGATGAGTAGCCATTCCATCTGTTCATTTTGAATCCAAGTTGTGCTTTATTAATGAATCTAAAGTTGTGATTGTTTTATTCTATTAGAAATAAATGTCAAAATGCAAAATATTTAGGACTATTAGTCGTGATTTATGTATTATGAATCGTTATTTTGTTTGTCTTCTTTTGACTTACATGAGTGTTTGATCACAACTTTACCGTCTTCATCACCTCACCTTCACTCCACTAGCTTCGGCTTCGTGTCTTTGAATGAGAATTACACCATCTCATATAATAATTTCATGGCATATCATAGTCTCTTGCTAATAGTCTTGCGATAGTGTTCCCTTTATTATTTATTTGTTGTGTTTTTGCTTGTCTATCACCAATCGTCTTGTCTATCTATCCGGCTAGTTTGGAAGTGAAAACACCAAAGCAAGGACTTGATTGAGCTAGGTATCCAAATAGCTTCAACATTTTTATCTTGTTTCCATGTGAGCAGTTTGCTTATACAGGGAGAAAGGAGAGGAGGTCTTGGGATTCTTCCACCTCATTTGGTTGTGAGTTTATTATTTATTAATGAGCTTGTGATTGTTATTTCTTGTATTATAATCTTCTTTTCAATTTCTAGTTTAACATTTTTTTGCAATAGTGTAAAAGCTATTGGCATCTTCAAATGTTTACATGTTCTATAAAAAATCATGATATTGTGACATCTTCTAGCTCCAATAACGTTTTTTCACAATTTTTTTATAAGATTGTTGTGCTTTAGCATCTTTCAAATGGTGATGTTGCTCTTATAGAAAAGTTGCTAATTCTGCTCTTTGCGCATCTCCCTTTTTTACACATCATCACACAATTGTACTGGTAAACTGTACTTTTTGAATTTGCACCTTTCTTTAAGTTTTCATTTTGGATGATTTTGACATATAGAAATTAATATTATTCTTTGAATTGCTGCCTAGCATTCAATGGTTGCACGTGCCACATGGAGGGTGTCTATCTCAGTGATTCATGACTGGAATGATATGAGTTGCTTCTACACATTTGTTTCATGCTTTATGGAATAATTCCTAGTTGTGTTTGTTTTTGTAAATGTGAGTATTAAATGCAATCAATGAGCGGCTTGAGAAGATCACTATGCTGTTTGGCAGAAAGGTCATGATTGTTGGTGCGGAGATATAACTTCAAGACATGGACTTTGATAAGTTATGGCAGGTATTATAGTTGAGTATTTTGACATAATTTGTAAGAAATCAAACTGTTTTTTTTTCAGACAATGTCCAATCTAGAATCTTGGTATTTTCAGTATGCAGACATCTTTCGTAAGTTTATGCTGGATAAGGCATGTAGCCACACAGAATTTGGTGGACCTTTGGGCATTTATCAGTGAGACATTTGTTTTTGTAAAGATAGAATATAGAAATTCTTACAAACTACGATGAAGTTAGCTTGATTCAATTTCTTGTGAAAAATTATTTAGTTTTGTCAGTTTTCATTTTGGGTGTATGCTTTCAAACTGAATAACTTCCATTTATTTCAAAACCTATGATTGTCCTTTCCCACTACTATAATGATCAAGGCCTTTTTAATATTTCAGCTGTATACGATTGTATAAAAATAACTGATAGATAGGTTGAGGTAAAATTGGAAAAAAAACATACTATATCATATTTATTAATAAGTATTGTCATTTGTTGATGTTTGGTAGTTTTAGTCGAAGAGACTAAACTATTGAAGATATATATATATATATAAAATTAATATCATATAAAATATAACAAATAAACAAACAAACAAATAAATAAATAAATTTATATATATATATATATAACTATAAAATTAAAATTGTCATCATATTAATTATATGATAATGAACAGATATGTCCCATGAAGGAACATGTCCCTTCTTGACTCATTCTTAATATAAATATATGAGATCACTGCCTTTGGAAAACACATACCTTACAGACAGTGCTATAACATTTGTAGACATCTTTATAAAAGAACATGATATCAGAGCAAAGTCTAGAAGGAATTTCTCGGAAGCAGGCTGCAAATGTAAGAATTGATTAAAAAAGACAACATCATAGTGGTATGTTTCAGATTTTGTGTTGGAAGTTTTTGAATATCTGAAAGCATGCCCCTCAATCTAATGTTCAGTTCGGAGGTCAATGTTGACTGAGTTATTTGCATGTTTGGAATTCGTGGGAATGATGCTAGAAGAAATTGCTCAGATTAAAAATTCACTGGTCTTCATTCTACACGCCTAAGGCGGATTGGTATATATTTCTGTGCATGAATACCTAGCTGGGCATCTACTCTTTCCCTCGCTGCAGACATTTTATCTTTTATCTTGTATTAGAAGTTGCGGCAGTTCTACGTGGTACTGGAAGGCCTATTTTCTGCAATTTGACAAGAATTCTTCACAGATTGGAAGAAGCTGATTAGAAGGGTGTGCTGGGTAATTGTGACAGGTTTGAACAGCGCCTGTAGTGATTAACTTCGCCTTTCTTTGCTCCCTCTCCGTTGGATGTCACTGGTATTCGTATTCTACGGCTGCATAGTGGAAGGTACCTATGGTGAACGATTCAGCTAAAGAAGGGAGATATGTTTTGGGTCTGTTATTGCACAGAAGGGAGGTGACGAAATACTTGGACAGATTAGTGCCTGCATTTGTTACATTCATTAAAGATTGGTTGTTGGTAAGTGATAGAACCTTGGACGGCTGTGTGTGTTGCTCCAGAAGTTATACTCAGTGTTTCAGCTTGGAGATAGATCCTAAACAGTATTAGCAACCCTGCACGTTCTCTGCCAATGAAATCCGAAAGTTTGGAAGCTTGACGTCTACCCATACTATCACATGGGTAAAATATAAGTTTGAAAAATTATAGGCGGGACACATCATACATTACCATTATGGGTGCCGAACAACTTATGAACATCTTGATAAGATACCCCACGTAGAGATATGTGAAGAATAAGGATGTAGAATAAAATGTAAAATCAGAAGTGAGTGTGAGGGAATAAGAAGCAGTAAGAGTAATATACACATGTATAAAATCAGATTCTCAATCTGAGATATATATTTCAGAGTGGATAGTGGAGTGTAAAGAGCAATGAGGAGAGAAGAATCATAACAAAGGATGATGATGTGCAGGTAAATATTTATCATTCTTAATTATTACATTTATCTATTCATTGTAATCTCTCTTTTATTTGTATTTTTATACGTACTATAAGAGCTATTTGTCTTTATCTTTTTTTTTCTCTCCTAAGATATTCTTGCAGGAAAAGGAAGATTGATATCAGATTCAGAATGAGTTTGACACTTCATCAGAGGCAACATTGAATGAAGAGCTTAGAAGATTGATATTCAGAGAGAGTCTGAAAACCCATATGTGTAACTCCATGTTTTTAATGGGCCTGCCCCCTGTGTATATCATGAGGAAGTGACAACTTCCAAATGATTATCACTTGTATCTATAGAAGTTATTGAAAGGTGGTGATCTTACAATAACTTAAATCTTCTATTATGATGCATATCTTATGATGTCTAAGTTGATCATGATAGGTTATATCTTGCATGGTGGATTAAGTTCCTTGAACAAACCATGAATGCTCCTACGGTAAGTATCATTAAAGATAGGTGTGCACATACCTTATAAACATTTTTTAAGTACTTGGTGAATGTCATGGAACTTGATGTTTAGGAGGTGGTTACTTAAGAGTACGTGGTGAATATCACGTGACTTGATGTTTAGGAGGCCATTACTCAAGAGTACTTGGTGAATATCTTGCAACTCAACATTCACATACCTTATAAACATTTTTGAAGTACTTGGTGAATGTCATGGAACTTGATGTTCAGGAGGCGATTGCTTAAGAGTACTTGGTGAATATCACATGACTTGATGTTCAGGAGGCCATTAATCAAGAGTACTTGGTGAATATCTTGCAACTCGACATTTAGGAGGCCGTTACTCAGATATTTGGTGAATGTCATGTGACTTGACATCTAGGAAGCCATTACTCTTAATATCATTTCTCATAGTACTTGGTGAATGTTATGTGACTTGACATTTAGGAGGCCATTACTCTTGATATCATGAGATGATATCTAAATAGTGGATATCTTCTGATCAAAGATATCCTTAAAACTTGCCATTCTTGAATTTACATTGAGGTAATATTATATCTTGTGTTTATCTTCTCTAACTAAGAGGGAGTGTTGATGTTTGGTAGCTTTAGTCGAATAAACCTACGAGACTAAACTAAGATATATATATATATAGAGAGAGAGAGAGAGAGATTAACATAATAATGATTCATGAAAATTATATATCTATAAAACTATAAAACTATAATTGTCATTATATTAATTATTTAATAATGAATTGGCATGTCTTATGAAGGGTCTTCTTGGCTCATTTTCAATATACATATATGAGATCACTGCTTTTGGAAAACACATACCTCACATGCAGTGCTATTATATTTGCACACATCCTTATAAAACAAAATCATTGTAGGTTGGGAAAATATATTTTGTAGCATGTTGAAAGTGGATAAGAAAGAATGATAAACAACCTTTGGAATGTGATTTTAGTGCTATGAAATGATTTTCAAGTTATTATCTCTGAGCAATAAGTGCTGTTTCATTAGACCTTTTTAATTCCTTTTTCATACAAATTGATTTGTCATTTATTAACTTGTTGAATTTTTAAAGTCTTATGTTCTAATACCAATGTTTCTAATTTTTCTGCCTACACATCTCCTCTGTTTATACACCATTTTGCTAATTTAAATTTGAACTGCCTTTGGTGAAGTTTTGTTTTATGACGACTCCATCATGCAGAGCTAAAGATGATCTTCTTTGAATTGTCATCTAATGCAGAGGGGTTGGACCTGCTAGACAAAGGGCATCTATCTCACGAATTCTTTATTGCAAAAAGATAAGTACCAGTTGCATCTATTCATTTGTATACATGCTATTCTTTATTAATGAATCTAGAGTTGTAATTGTTTTATTCTATTAGTAATAAATTAAATTAAAAAATAAAATTACAAATACTCATTATGATTTATGTAATATTGATTTTGTTTTATTGTTTGTCTTCTTCTGACCTAGATTCAACTCTTAGATCACAAAACGCTTGAGAAGGCTGCTACTCCATTGAGGAAAAAACTAATTGTTAGAAGTAGGAATTCGTAACTTCAGGGCATTGACCATTCTCACAATCGATTCATATGACAATTGTTTATTTTCATATAATTTTCGATTCATTCCTAATCAAATTTCTTCTCGAGAGATTTGGTTTCTGAGTTTTCGTATACCTTTTGCAATTTCAAGTTGGTTTTAGCATTTAGCCATGTTATGATCCATTGGAATTTCGTGGTTTGTTTGGTAAGCAATTTTACTTGTGCAAAGATAGACTGTAGAAATTCTTACAAACAAAGATGGTGTTAGCTTGAGTAATATAATAATATAGTTACATTTTCAAAGAGGTCACTCAGCCGATCATTTTTGTGTGGGCGGAGAAGAGTGGGGGGGCCACTCTCAAGTAATGGTAAGAATGATCTTTGTTATATCTATTTGTAGTGTTGTAAAATTGCAACTAGTGTAATTCAGCTTTATATGATGCTCCTAACTTAGTCAAAAAACAAAATTCGACGTAAATCTCCACTTTCCTCGATCTTCCTTGTCCTTTCCTGCAAATATTCCTTACTGCGCAGCGTGGTCGACAAGGCTTGCGTTCGGTACGTGGAGATGACTGCGTGGCAAGCAATTGTCTCGGGAATCTGTAGACGTGCATTGAGCTGTCGAGAAGTTACAACTTTGACCCCTCTAGTCCAACACCTATTACCACCACCTATCGACATTGTAAACCCTTTGTTTGCTTAAAATTTCATCCCTTCACTCTCTTGGTTTTCATGCTCTTTTGGTTTTCCTCCATGCATTTGAAGCTTCTTTTACATTTTCATAGCCCATCCTTGTATCTTGGACAACTTCCACACAACATTTTGGCATTTAGAACATCGGAGTTTTGTTGTCTTCATCACCTTACCTTCACTACATTGGGTTTTGGCTTCATGGCTTTGAAGGGGAGTTATACACCATTTCATTTAATATTTTGGTAACATATCATAGTCTCTTAATAACAGTCTTACAATGTTGTTGTTTTTATCAGTTATCCATTGTCTTCGCAGTTATCTATCATTGATTGCCTCGTCAATCAATCTGGTTGTTGTGAAGGTTGAAACAGCTAAGAAGGCACTTGATTGAGGCAAGTCTCCAAACAGCCCCAATAATTTTTCCTTGTTTTACGGGTGTGCAGGTTTTTGTTGAAGGAGAATGGAGAGGAGCTCTTTGGATTTTTCCATCTCCTTCTGTTATACGTTTATTGTTGTTTTTTATTTATTAGTGCACTTGTGATTATTAACTTTTCTATTTTTTTTCATTTTCAATTTCTTGTTTAACATTTTTCTTGTACATGTTCTAATTAAAATTATGATATTGTGATGTACTTCCAGCTTTAATAGCGATTTGAACAATTTCCGTATACATTAGTTGTGCTGTATCATTTTCAAATGATGATGTTATTATAGAAAAGTTAATCTTGGATCTATGTATCTTGCTTTCGTTCCCACCACTGCGCAACTGTACTACTAAACCGAAATGTTTGAATTTGAATCTTTCCAGACTGAAAATTATTGTTTGGACTGTCTCCTAGCATTAAGGGGTTTCACGTGCCACATGGAATGCACCTATCTCATCGATTCATGACTGCAATCAGAGAAGTATGCTCTACATCACTTCATTCTACACTTTATGGTGGAAATACCTATCTGCGTTTATTTTTCTGAATTTGAGTATTACATGCAATAAAGTTCAGAATTTACGAATATTTATTCTGATTTATCCTATATCGATTCTTTTATTGTATTTGTTTTCGTCTGGGTTACATGATTCATTTATTATGAAAGGTTTGAGAAGATAGCTGTGCTGTTTCAGACAAAGCTGACGATTGCTGGTACCAGGATATAGCCTCAAGATATTTACTAGGATCAAATTTTGACGAGTATTATAGCTGAGTATTTTGAGTCTTGACATAATTTCTGAGGAATTGAACTGTTCTAAAAAAAAATTTCTTACTAGAATTTTGGTAGTTTCAGTATGGGAACAATCTTTTTAAAGTTTTTGTTGGATGTGTTATGTAGCCACACACAATTTGGTGTACCTTCAGGCACTTATCAGTAAGGCATTTGTGTTTGTAAAGATAGAATATGCAACAAAGTTAGCTTGATTCAATTTGTTGTGAAACAAGTAAGAAGAGGTTGATTAGTCAGTTTTGTCAGTTTTAATTTATTAGAGGCAGTCTATCATAATGTTTTCGCTTAGTATAAAATCTTCTGTTTTTAGGTTTGATTCATAAATATCAGTATAGGAAGAAAAACAACAACACTAGATTAGACGTGCTGATACAACTAGCACTGTGAAGTTTCTTTTCCAACCAAATCAATACATGATTTTTTTACATAAAACATGGCAACCGCAATACCTTGACATGATTTTCTTTGGGTGGAAAAAGCTAAAGTTCAAGGTGAAGGTTGTCATATAGATGCATGAAAAGCCCGCAACAGTAGTGATGGCGTTCAAAACCCAACCAGAGGAGGTTGGAGAGTATGATATAGCAGTATGAAATGTGCTTTGTCTTTTATCAGTTTTAGCTTAGGGCCTTACCCTAACCCGCAACTATCTTCCTTAACGCCTAGAAAACAATATTACTCTCAACTGTTAAATCAGAAGGTCAACATGCTCCAAGCTATTTACAAGTAGCTATGAGCTGTTTGTATTTTGGATGATGGGCGATACGCCAATATGCAATAGCAGTAGGAGAAGAGCATTTGACTTGCTTGGTGAAAGTTTTGATGAAAGGCGTTCTTTATGTACTAAATGCCCATCTTGAGCTTTAGCTGAATATGGAATCATGTAACATTTTTACTACTTGAAAACATTTGATGTAATTACGAAAATGTGAATGTATCTCGTATGTCCAAACTAATGATATTCTTAAGATGTTGATGGCAAATTCATAATAGCCACATGATTCACAAAGCTCGACACAAATCCTTATCGGTGCATGAGGTAGTAAGTGTGATTAAGAATATGAAGAATTTGTTAGCTTGAAGCCTTGAAATCACATGTTCAATTCAGTCTCGAAATGTTGAAATCATTTGAAATTAATTGTCTAGTAGGTGTTTAATTGTTAGGTAATAAACAGTGTTACTTGGGTGCATGCCCCTGAGATAAAACCTCGGCGCACTGGGTGCATGTACATCTCGAGTGCAATTACGTTGCACACCCGCACTCTGCCACCGCCGCCGAAGCGATGTTGCACCATGGCTGCACTGTTTGGCGCACCTGACGGGTGTGCGTATCTCTCGAGTGCACGCGGGGTGCTTTTAGGGGATGAGCAAGGTGCATTTGGTGCCCATGTTGAAAAGTCAAAATTTTAAAAGTTTTTTATATTATCTTACCCATGAGGCGTCTAGTAGTTCTAGTGATGAGGACTTCGGTTTAAAAGATGATTAGAGAGCTCCCACCCTTATATTCTCATTATTCACATTTTGTATTTGTACTCACTTTGATATTGCCATGATACATTATTTCATGCTACTCTACTCATTGTAATAATGAGCATCTTGATCTTTATGATATATCATATTTATAATTTGAACAATGAATTTTGAACCTTTCATCTTGGTCATTTGATAGTCTATGGTTGACTTACATGGTACTATGTATGATTTATATTTTTTATTTATCATTATCATTATGTTTAGAAGTTTATTGTTGTTAACGTTACTACTTACTATGAGTATGTTACTAAATTCAGTGGTCATTGGTTATGAAGTTTTAACTTATGGTTCGTGAATCACATTTCAATTTTCTATAGTCATTGTTCAACTATATTTGATATGTTATATTGTTCAACTATATTTGATATGTTATATTGAAATATCATTTCATAATTAGCATTGCAAGTCATATATGTATACTATGCAACCTCCCCCCCCAACCCCCCAATCCCCCTCTTACCCTTGCCGTCTCTTCGCCGTCCCCAAATTGGGGCCCCTTTTTTTCCTGCACCTGAAACTCGTCCCGGCACCTCCTCGCACCGTTGCACACCCGCGCTGGTGTAACATTGGTAATAGATGGATTCTATTAATAGGGCCATTCCCAAAGACTACAAATGGGATAAAACTTAAAAATCGAAAACTGCATTAACTGTCCATACCAAGGTATGATTGGGCTATAATGAGATAAGAAAAGCATTAAAAGTCTAGCATAGATGCCTACATCTTGAAAAACAACCATACTTTTAGAACCCTTAGACATAAAAACATCAATACAACAAATAGTTTTGGCAGGTTTTACAGTTGAGTATTTTGACATAATTTCTACGGAATAAAACTATTTAAAAATAAAATTCCTACGCAGAATATGGGTATTTTTTGTACGTGGACATCTTTTGTAAGTTTATGTTGGATAGGGCATGTAGCCACTAAAAAATCCCAAAAGGATCCTTTCAGTGAACTTTTGTAAATTTTAATTAAAATAATAGATTTTTTCGTGCATTCCTTGTGGTCTTAGAGAATTAGACAGAGGTTGTAGAACAATTTTTTTTTTTTTTTTTTTTTTTTTGTATTTTTTAGATATAAGTAAAACAATAATTAACAACAACAAATAATATAATATTCAGTCAACCAGAATAGTTACGAATTGTACTAAGAAGATATGTAATTAGTATGCCAACAAAGGTTTTTACAAACAAGGAATGAAGACACCAGTTGTAAGAATGGATGAGCCAAGCACCAAAAGGGTAGAGATGGTTGATGTAAGCCAACCAACAAATCATGTGCTACCTGAAAGGTAGCCGTATGGCTGATATAGTCACACCAAGGCAGTAAGAAGCTCCTAACGTGCCAAACAAGACCCTCAACGTGCAATGCACAAGCACCCCCAAACGCTGAACTTAACAATCTATGTCAACTGCTGAAACAATACTGTAGAATGCTGTTGAAACCCTCTATTGGGGTTTGTGTCCCAATAGCCAAGCTCTAGGGTTTGCATCTCAGTCCTCTAGAATCGCTTCTCAGAGCAAAATCACAAATACCAAGAATGAAGATGTAAAAGATAATGAAAGAATGAGCCAACATCTCCTTTTATCTCTTTCTCAAAGCCAATCGAACACTAAAGGGAGAATATGCCTTTCCCTTTATTATAAAATGATATCTTCTCAATTAAAAAGCCTTTATGTATAAGAAAAACACCCATTTCCTCAAATAACATAACTCCAGGTGCTTGAAGGTCTCCGGATGATGAAAATAAGTTATAATAATTCAAGACCTTTCCAACGAGCTATAACAACACATAGGCTTGCCTGACTAGATAATTCAACTAGAAAGCCAAATCAACCAAATAATTAGTGAAGGGGAACTATCACCTGCTTATCATTGATGTCAGGTAATATGGGCCAACTGGCAGTCCCATCCCTAAAAACTAGGGATGCTCCTAGAAACTAGGGAATATAACTTGTCACCTTGAAACTAAAATTGTATACTAGTCCCGAGGAGCCTCAAATTTGATCATTGCCACAACCTCCTAAAATTTAGGAAAATCCCTAAAATTAAGGAACTACCCCGACTGGCTCTCAAATTGATTGTAGAACCAACTCTGGTCATTGAGTATCCAGTATGAGTATCAAATTGCAACAATATTACACTCAACTTCTAAATCAGAAGGTCAACATGCAAGCTGTTGTCTTGCATTTTGTCACCACAAAATGTAGGTAACAGTACGAAACATTTTCAAGCTTAGTTTTGCATTTCTCTGAGTTTAGTTCGTTATTTAATTGGTTAGTATTGATCAACCAATCAGTATCAATTGATATAATGAGTCATTTTATTGAAGGCATTTGTCAAGTCTTTTTTGTTTTGCTTTCTGTTGAGCCTTTGCTTGATTTTTGAAGCCTTCACAGTTTGTTCTTTGCTTTTGAGTTTGTGTTTGCTTGTTTTTAGTCCATTGGTTTTGCTCATGTCATGCCTTTCGTTTTCTCCTTCGATTTGGTCTAACCTAGAGGTCAATTGGTGTTGTCAATCAAGAGTTATGCTCATTTTAGTGTCTCAAAAGTGGACATTTTAAGTTCAACAACACCAATTAAAAAAATGATGTTATATTTTTATTTTGACATTCATTTTTTGAAAATATAACATTTTACTCACTTTTTGTTATGTTTTTAAGTTACTTTATCTTTTAATTTATAACTTAAAGTGATTATAGTGCACTTTATGTTATAATTTTAAGTTGAGTTACTTTTTATTTTTTCACTTAAAGTGACTATAGAACTATATAGTTACATTTTAAATCTTTTATTTTAAAATCAAATACTTATCTAAATGTCACTTTAAAATAATGTTTGTGTTATATTGAATAATATGATGCATAAATGTTATTTTTGACTCATATTGAGGACATTTTTATAATTTTAAGTGAAATACATGATTTAAAGGCTTCAAAAGTGGATTTTTTTTATGTGCATTTGCATATAAAAACTATGAAAAGTGGAAACTTTTCATGTTATTACATATAAAACTTACTTTTGAGGATACTTTTCATGCCATTACATCAAAAGCTTATGAAAGTGGACCTTTTTGATTCAATGACACGAAAAGTAGAGTTTTTGTGCATAAGCATAAAAAAGGTGAGACACATTTTAAAATATGCATATGGCCTCAAAAGGTTCGATTTTGCCCATGAGCATGTTTTAAAACATGCAATGCACTCCAAAAAGTGCGATTTTGCATAAAGACACATTTAAAAATATGTAATAGACCTCAAAAGGTCCGATTTTACATGAAGACATGTTTTAAAATATGCAATGGCCATGAAAATGTTAGATTTTGAGAAGGAAATGTGTTCTTGCTCCCCAAGAATTCGATTTTGGCCATAACTCAAGATTTTCTCGATGGATTTGAATGAAATCTCTTGTATTCAAAACGTTTGTGCTTGGTGATCATTTTGCCTCCATAAAAAATGAGTTTACTGAGCTGAGAAACGTTTTTGGATCTCCAAATCTAGGGCACGTTTTTGAAGAAAAATTCCAAATTCCTTCATTTTTGCTCATAACTTGAGATTTACTCAATGGATTTGCATGAGATTTGTTCCATTTGAAATGTTTTTGCATGGCAATGAGTTTCCTTGATTCTAAAATGGATTCATTTGCCTCAAAAACATTTTTGAAACTTTCATGATGAATCACGTTTTTGCTTAAAATGTTCGGAAAATTGGGGTTTTAATCCACTTTTATGTGTTTTGAAGCCACTTTTTTGGCATTTTGATCCAAGTATATGCATTGGGGAAGTCATTTTTGCATTCACAAGTCAAAAATGACTCAAAAACATGCATTTTTTGGCCACGTTTTTGTAAAAACGGCCCAGATCTTTGCATTAAAAAGTCATGTTTTTGTTCAAAAAACTCAAAAAAATGCATTTTCAGCCCATACCTTTGATCAAGAGGGATTGTTTTTGAGTTTTAAATGCATGATATTATCTTTGGAGACCATTTATTTGGCATTTTTATGTCAAATTCGACCATTGAATGTCCATTACATGCAAGTGCCAAAAAAGTCAAAAGGTTGTTTGAAAATCCATATTTAAGGGAGAATTGGTCTTAAGTCTATAAAACTTGCTATTTTGGCTCTTTCTCTTTCATTTTTGGCACTTAATTTTCATGTAAGCGGACTCTTTCTAACTTGTTTATCAATTCATGCTTATCTTGTTATTTCCATGCATATTATTGCTTGATGATTGCTATTTTTTCATATATATGCCATGAAAAGTGCATTTTTGCCTTTAAAAATGATGAACATTCTCATTTTCACACTTTTGGAATTTCCCCAAACTCCAAATTCAAATTTGCATGTTGAAGTGGCTTCTTTGTTGACATGTTTGAGTCTTTTGCCAAAGGCATGTGCTTGTT
Organism: Cupressus sempervirens; assembly: GCA_028749045.1. Taxonomy (NCBI): domain Eukaryota; kingdom Viridiplantae; phylum Streptophyta; class Pinopsida; order Cupressales; family Cupressaceae; genus Cupressus; species Cupressus sempervirens. The sequence goes on along the minus strand of CM053792.1, from coordinate 279,571,951 downwards.
TTTGTGTCTTGCTTGTTTGCATTTCGATTTTTTTGTCGCCATTTGGAAGAAATTGCAAATTCTTTCCCAAGAACTTGAGCACATTTCACTTCACTCCACTTTCCATTTTCATTTCACAACACTTCATCTCTCACTCAATGAAATGCGATTACATGTTTTTCATCCCATTCGCCATCCGCATATGCATGTAATCCCATTTTCCACTTTTGTTTTCACCCATCTCATTTTCCGCTTCTATTCGCACATTATGATTACACGAAATGTCTTACATGTAATTGCATCTAAAAGGTCCAATTTTCATTAAAAGTCACTTTTTGAAAAGTCAAAAAGATGTCATGTGCATGTTTTCTCATATATTTTGATCTTTTCCTCAAAGACGTCTATAAAATTCATTTTCGCCTCTCCATATGCATTCGCGCCTCCATGAGCAAATACATGTTTCTGCATCTTTCCATGCTTTCCATCTCATTCTTTATCCCTTGTTACATGTTGCATTACACGTAATCCATTTTTCGTGCAATGACATCTTGAAAGCCCAAGTCACTTTTTGAAAACCAACAATCTCCATTTGCACGCATTCCCATGCGTCAAACACTTCACTTCAAAAAATAAAAAAATAAAATTAAAGATGTTGATGGAAAGTTGTTTCGAGTGTACATCTAGACATCATCAAGAAGATTTTGAAAGTGTCAGACTCTTGTTTGTGCTGATCTACAAAGAAGAATTCATGATAACTTGAACAAGAAAAGTTTGATCACATCAAGTTTTCACATGATAATGCACAATTCATCAAAGAGAGTTAGAGGTTATCAAAAGACGCAACACTATGGTTATCAACGTGAACGCAACAGTACAAGGTACAAGAACTCCCAATCCTGTTATCATTTGAGATTGCATTGTCAAGTACAAGGCCCTTTAGAATTGTTCCCTTCTTTTCCGTCTTTTTTTTTTTTTTTCCCCCATGTTTGTAGTTGGAGAAGATGCATTACATGAAAAAGTGTAATTACATGTAATGCAAGTTACACATATGTAAAAGGATATAATGCGAGTTGCATGTAACCCTTTATTTATTTTTTAGTTAGACTAGGTCAAAGTTGGTTGAGTTGCTTCCACTTTTTCCTCCATCTTTTTCTCAACTCCTGTGCCTATATAATGGAGTGCCCCCTCATTGTAAAAATTATCTTTTGTTGTATGCAAGAAAGCTCTGTCACATTTGTGCAAGCATAACTTTGATTGTGTAGTATGAATTTGGGATAAAAGTGAATTAAAAAAAAATGGATTCGAAGCTTTGATTGGAAGCAATTGTGATAGAGAAAATTAGAAGCTTTGACTGTAATTTTTGCCTATTGTCCTGATTCATGTTATTATTGTGTATTCAATAAAAGAGCATAGTGATTTAAGAAGCAATAACAGTCGAAGCTTTGACTGGGAGCGGTTGTGGAAGTATATAGTTAGAAGCTTTGTCTGTAGCTTATACTTCTTTTTTAATTCACAAAATAGTTAGATTATTTTTACTTTTAGGAGTTTTTGTGATTTAATTGTAAATCTTTTTTCATATAAAAGTACGATCGGACTTAGAGCCAAACTGATACATTTTAGCTAGCGTTTGAGTTAGTAAAAGTTTAGTAGTATAACTGTTTCCAGCTCTTGATAGAAGTGTAGTTAGAGATTCACCTCGCCCATTATTCGCTCTACGAGTAAGTGGATCCTTTCTTAAAAGTTAAGAAGAAAGGATATTAATAACACCCTATTTATAAAATCTCTCAACTTCATGCTTACCTTGAGTTGATCCAAAGAACGATGAGAATGGGGAGCCTTCCCTTTAAGGTAGGAGAGACTTTGTCTCACACGCTGTGGCTGGTCATCTTATTTTGCGATTGGATTTTTACCCAAAACCGTCGGTTGCAAAATATCCACCCAACACAAGTTACTTACAAGTAGATAGGAGCTATTTTCATTTTAGATGATGGGCAATATGCAACAATAGTAGGAGAAGAGCTTGTGACTTTCTTTGTGAGATTTTTTTATGAAAGGTATTTTTATGTATTAAATGTCCATCTTGAGCTTTAGCTGAATATGGAATCATGTATCAGTTATGCTACTTAAATTTTGATGTAATTATGAAAATTATGGGATGTATCTCGTATGTCCAAACTAATGATATTCTTAGGATGTTGATGGCAAATACATAATAGCAACATAATTTGCAAATCTCAACACAAGTCATTATTTGTGCATGAGGTAGTAAGTGTGATTAAGAATAGAAGGAATTTTTTGCCTTGAAGCCTTTTGAAATTGCATATTCAATTGAGTTTGCAAAGGCGAAAACCAATTGAGATTAATTGTTCAATAGGTGTTGTATTGTAAGGTAATAAACAGATTCTATAAATAGGGCCCTTTTTAAAAATGGGATATAACTGATGGAGGTCCGCTCTGATACCACTTGATGGAGGGCCACACCACCCTTACCCACTCACAATCAAGAAAGCAACAATATAGAGACCAAGAAAAGAAATGATTCACAAATAATTTTATTATACTTGAAAAATCCTTACAACACCCACAAGATGATATGACTTCTTCAACATAAGAGAAATCCTAAATAAGAGTCTTCACACCAAGAGCTTCACCAATAACTTCTACTTGAAGAGCTACACCTTTAGAGTTTTCACACCTTGAAGTCTTCACGCCTTCTAGCTTCTACTTCTCAAACTTCTCCTTGAGCTTCCACTCCTCAAGCTACTCCTTGAGCTTCTCTTTGAGCTTCATTAGAAATGTTCATATGCCTTGCTTAAATAGGCACTTCTAACCCAAGACATTACAAACACAACCAATGTGGGATAAAAGGTAAATACAACTACCTTTAAATAAATATTAAATTCTCACCCAAATACAACTAAGCACCCAACAAATATTAAATACATGATTTATCCAAAACCTTCTAGAATTTCCACCTACACACCTTGATTAATGGAATGACAACTATTTTTCTTATTTTTCTATTTTATGCCACCTATGCACCTCGAAAATAAAAATCCTCTTTTCCTTTCTTTTCTCCTTTTTATTTTTTATTTTTTATTATTTCTCTTCTAATTTTCGTCACTTTTCTCTCTCCTCCAGATTTTTTTTTTCCAATAATTTTTTCATGCAAGATGCTCCTGCATCAGACTCCCCCGGTAGATAGAAAAGTGTGTCCCACACTTTGATGCCAAAAAGAAAATCTACAACCATCTCCATCTTCACCAAAGGTTTCCACCTCAACAGAGACAAGAAAACCACCATACAAATCTTCCACATCTGCATCACTCTATCAAACACCAGAATCTCAACCATCCAATCAGCGTGCTCATTTCCAGGAACAAACTGAACATAATGCTTCATTAGCAAACTCCCATTCACATCAACAACTAGTGAATCCACACCAACAGCAACAAACCCCGCATTAGCAACAACAAACTCCATATCAGCACCAACATGTAGATTTTCATCAATACATGCCAAACTCTCAAAACCAACAACCTCATTGCTCACAACAAGATGCTTTGCAATACATAACTCACCTCCAACAATTGGATCATCCACCTCCAAGTGTTCCATAATCTCCATGTCAGATTCAACCAATTGATCATGAAAACCAATCTCCATCCCAACATTAGCAAGGTTAGGAATATCCTCAGCAACAACCTCTATTTGCTCTACAGGTTCTACATCAGACTCCACAGACTGATCAGCAAAACCAACCTCTTCCACCTCAACCTTGTGATGCCATCTTCTCTCACGAACCTCCTTAACTTGATCAGCCAATCTATCATCCAACCGAGAAATCATCTTAGAAAAATTCCTCTCCACTATATCATGGATTTTGGCAATCATCTTAGGGTCCAATCCTCTTGGAGTCATCTTCCAAGATCTTCGTAAACCCTCTGCAACAAATCCTTCCCACGCTCCTTGTGACAACCAAATTGTTTGCAAGTCAGATCGCAACCTGCCACCTCGCACGAACAATCAGGAACCACATCACAAGTCTAGGACAACAGATTTGCAGTCCACCAGCTCTGATAAACTTTGCCCAACCAAGGTCCTGGTACAAACTGCCTCACACTTCGGCGATCTGCTTGTACACTCAAGATCTCCCGCTCTGATACCACTTGATGAAGTACAACTCTGATACCACTTGATGGAGGTCCGCTCTGATACCACTTGATGGAGGGCCACACCACCCTTACCCACTCACAATCAAGAAAGCAACAATATAGAGACTAAGAAAAAAAATGCTTCACAAATAATTTTATTATACTTGAAAAATCTTTACAACACCCACAAGATGATATGACTTCTTCAACATAAGAGAAATCCTAAATAAGAGTCTTCACACCAAGAGCTTCACCAATAACTTCTACTTGAAGAGCTACACCTTTAGAGTTTTCACACCTTGAAGTCTTCACGCCTTCTAGCTTCTACTTCTCAAACTTCTCTTTGAGCTTCCACTCCTCAAGCTACTCCTTGAGCTTCTCTTTGAGCTTCATTAGAAATGTTCATATGCCTTGCTTAAATAGGCACTTCTAACCCAAGACATTACAAACACAACCAATGTGGGATAAAAGGTAAATACAACTACCTTTAAATAAATATTAAATTCCCACCCAAATACAACTAAGCACCCAACAAATATTAAATACATGATTTATCCAAAACCTTCTAGAATTTCCACCTACACACCTCGATTAATGGAATGACAACTATTTTTCTTATTTTTCTATTTTATGCCACCTATGCACCTCGAAAATAAAAATCCTTTTTTCCTTTCTTTTCTCCTTTTTATTTTTTATTTTTTATTATTTCTCCTCTAATTTTCGTCACTTTTCTCTCTCCAGATTTTTTTTTTTTTTTTCCCAATAATTTTTTCATGCAAGATGCTCTTGCATCAATAACATAAAAATCTAAAATTCCACTCTCTGCCCTTAACCAAGGCATGATTGGGCTATAATGACATAACAAAAGCATCAAGGTCTAGCATATATGCCTACATCTCAAAAAACAACCACCATGCTTTTAGAACCCCTACACATAAACACCAATACAACCAATATGATACTGCGCACACCACAACTTGTAGAATAATCACGATCCTTGAAGTCATCTGGACTAGGTATTGGTAAGATATGGGAAGATTGTAAATGCAAGATTTTGGAATTTCTACTAGGACTTGGTCAAACAAATGCGTACGGGTATCCATACGTGTATATGATTATTGAGAAGAGGTGGAAGCTAAAATGTAGAGCTTTTGAAGCTATTTCAAATACTTGTCAAAAATGAAGATAGAGATAAAAGATCTGCAAGATGGGTGAAGAAAAATGCTCCATTTAAGTCCCCAACCTCTTGTATCACACCATACTTTTTTCCTTCAAACTTGAATGTGCTCTATGTTTTGGGCTGAACTCTTCAACATTCCTTGCAACATTGCAAAAATCCAAACATAATGTTGTTATTCTCTCATAGGCATGGAGACTACATCGCTCAAAACAACTAGAAACCACACTCACTTCACACACCCTAAAATATGAGTAGAGCAATGATGCGGAGAGAGTTCACAATAATCAAAATAAAATAATAAATGACACAATTTACAAGGGAACCATATGGCAGACTCCTCCTAGCACTTCTTACTCTTGAACTAGGGCTTTCTCAATCACTTGATTATACACACTTCCAATCCCAACTAACAATGAATTCACCTTCACGTGTATATTGTTTAATGTCTCCAATCAACAAATAAACCCCTTGTTTGGGTAGAATCTCTATCTTGTTTAATTCTGCACGTGCTTGGTTAGTAATATATCATACATGTTAGATTAACTCTTTCCATGAGTATCAAGCCTTCATCCTCATGGAAAGATCTTCATTTCCTTTAAAACCTACTGCAGCAAATAAATAATTAAAAGAAATCTACTGGTTTTGCAACAAGCATAATAACAAACCTATAATAACATGAAACTTATCGACAAAGTACTTGGAATGATGAAGGAAACCTTATTAATGCACTTGTAGAGCCAACCAATAGGTTTGCAAACCTCAATATGGAATTTGAGTTGCAGAATATCTAAGTTTTAATATTCCTGTTCACCAGTCCGTACATACCAGTCTTTCAATATTTTTCCCTCTTCTTTTACATCAGAGACTCTTTCCAATTTATAAGACACCCTACAATAACTGATTCCAACCAACTATCATTGTTGAGTTGGGTATTTTAAAATTATTACAAACTAAACTTCCCTCTAAACCAACCATTACCTTTTTTATTTAATGTTTGAACTTGAAAAACCATACAATTATTTTATTAAACATTAAACTCATTTCTATACCTAAACCTATCTTGAAGACCTAATATTATTTTAGCATCATGATAGGTTCCAAGATTGCCCAATTGATTTGATGACCTTGTTTATACATTCCTTCCTTTTGATTTGTTTTGAGGATCTTCATGGTCTTTATAATCTTCAACTGTGGCTTGAAGATTTGAGGTGCTCCTGCACCAAACAATTCAATGAGATATTTGCCAAGAAAAAACTTAAAATAATGATTTTTTTTTTCCTGACTAAATTTGGTGCTTAATTTCTTTTAAAGTTGTTTAAGCTTTGCAAAAGGTGAGTTAAGTCCTCTGAGAAAAGTGATGACCAAAACTCCTAACTTGGTAAAACTTGCTAAATTTCTTTTGGTGATTTTTTTACCTTTTTATGGTATTTTACACGGCCTCACCAAAAGTATCAACACAACATCCTTAGCTCTCTTGGCACTCTTGGTTTATGATATAGGTTTATTTATTTATTTAGAAGGTGGAGTGATTTTCGTGCTTTGACTTTTGACTGCAAATTTTTGCATCAATACGACACAGTGGCACACCTTATCTTACAATAGTATGGAAATTGTTGAAGTCATTTGGATTGGATATTCACTAGATGTGAGTAAGATTTTAAATGTAGAGGTATAAGATTTCTAAAGGACATCCCTTAGTGCTCTTGACCTCTCTGGGTGCTATTGTAGGTGTTCTTGTTTGGATGGTCAGACAATACTCCTTTTTTACTATGTATAATGGTCAAGTACTGTTAATTTATAATAGTCATCCGTACTTATAGTACTATATAAAGTTTGCATTATTGTCACCCCTTTTATGCATGCTAGAAAGTTGTCTTTGAATATCATGGTTGATGACAACCATTAATGATAACCGCTCATCTATATTTTTTTGACTTCTTAGGCATGCTGATGCATGTGCACTCAAGCATGCCAATGAAGATCTAGAAGGATCATGAGATGACATGAGTATGTTTACATGTAATAAGGTCCTATGGACCATTCAAGAACTTATTGGGATGATTTGGATCCATTTGTAAGACCATTGACCCTAATAGGCACTTATAAGCCTACTTAGTCAACCTTGGTTAAAGGGTCTCTAGGAGTCTAGGATGGGGTAGAATAGGGCTCGTAAAATGTTTTTGACCATGTTTGGTCATTTGGAGGTGTCCAAGCAAAGTGTAGAGTCAAGATGCACAAAAGTGCAAAACGTTGTCAAAATGTTGCATGACAACAATGACAACTTGTATACTACTTTTGCTCAAAGTTTGCAACTCAATCCCAATTTTCACCTATGGTTCAAATGGAAGTTGGAGGCGGTTATAGTAGTTGAAATAAGACCATATAAGAATGAAGATTTTGGCAATTGAATGCAATAAAACATATTGATTTCCTGTCAATCTTGCTAGTTTTGCATTGTGTTCAGATTGTTGTTGATTCATTGTCAATTGAAGTGATAATTATTGTATAGAACAATGAACTAATTTCCATTTATAGTTGGTTTGGTGTGATTTGGTTGAGTTGGTGAAGAGATCCATTCATCTTCTCGAACTCTATTTGCAAACCCTCGCCTACCTAAGGTTCTGAATTTAAATAACCCTAACTTGATTTTCCACCCTTGGAAAATTATGGTCTTTGGTAGAAAGTCATTACTATCAATGTACCATTGGACTATATAGTTTTTGAACAAGGAATTAAGTGTCACGAGGATTTATGGTTATTAACTAACCAAGCATCTCTATGTGACTGGTTAAACTGTTAGAGCAATTCAGTTTGCAGAGGGATTGGGGAGTGAGACATGAACTATTGGTGGATTGGAGTGTCGACGGAGATGTTCCTATAATTGGTTTGCAGAGATCAATCCATACTTGACGTGTTTCTTTGGAAAATTGGCCTAATTGGCACTTTAGGCCATGATGGTCAGTCAGTCTCTTTGTCATTATTGGAGGGAGTAAGATTCAATCTTGACACACAAGGGTATCCTAAACTATGGTTTGTTTACTAGGTTGTTTGGGAGAATCCTATGTTGTAGGTCAAAATATGTGTCTAAGGAGGGTTAGTGGGAAACTAGGCCTAATTGTGTCATTATACCTTTGACACTAGGATCAGGCTCATTGGATGGTTGGGATGAGTTAAGAATGTAATGTCCCCATCATAAAATAAATATATTTAATTAAACCTTGTTAGTGGGCCGATTGATTTAATATATCTCAAACCCATTTTTAATTTAATTATTTCCGTAGGTAGGTGTGGCCGTCGGTTATCTTTGTACACCTTCGGATGGTTTACCTGACAGGTATTTCAGCACAACATGTAGGTAGTTGTTGGTATGCAATTTGGATTATTTCTTTGTACTGCGAATTCCCATTGAGATTATCTGTTGTTCGCTATTTCGAAAGTGAAAGATCTTCCCTACTTGGCTTGTCGGGTTTCTATGGGATTCAACCCTCACCCTATTCCGTTGCTTATAATACTTTAAATCTGACAAATTGGAGTACCATCTCTTGGCAAATATTAATTGAAGGTTATTCGTGTTCAAATCTTTATTCTTGTTTGGATTTGTTTCATGAATTCAGATCTATAAGTTTTTGGTTGTAGGACTTAGCATTCCCCTTTGATTCGCACACCATCCATCACTATGGCTTAGCACAACTTGCGGTACATTTGCCCGTCACCATTTTGTACGGTTATCTAGGCCTACCGTACAACCATCCCTTTGTCTCCACCATACGATAGTCATTTTGCTTCACCCATAGTCACCGTACGACCCACTCTAGCCATCGTACGACCCACTCCTTCCTACCATACGACCATCTCCATACTCCTCTATCATACAACCCACACTCCCTTGGCACACACCGTACGACCTCTATCTTTCCCCTCCCAACTTGGTGTGGCACATGTATGGACCTCCTTGCATTGTACAACCATCTCAATTTTTATCTCCCTTGATTTGAAATTTGAGTTGCGAATTGGACAAATCCTCATGTAGAGGGAACATAGGTGAACGAGTCATCACAGTGGTATTAGAGCTTTTGATTCTACCAGCCTGTGGAAGTGAATGCAAGTTTATACTCGAAGGAAAAGGTGAAATAACCCTATTGGTAGAATGGTAGATCATCAGGACCCTATGGTAGAACTCATCAATCTTTTAAGAGAGCTCAACAGAAACCAAATACAAATCAACGAAACCCAAAGGTTGATGCAGGAAACACTACAAAAATTAGCCGAGGGAAAGACAACATGAGAACAAAATGGGCATAGCGACGACTCGGTTTTGGGGAGGACAAATTTTCAACCCTCTCGCTCTCGACCCTCGATACCCATCTTCTTTCCAAGGACGAAAGCACTGTGCAAAGAAAGAGAGCCCACTTTTTAGGAAATGCAAGAAAAACTTCGGGAAGATTGGTGGAACACAAATATGGAAGGTGATATATCTTACATAGATTATGTTGATCTAAGAATGAGATATTATAGCGGGGGAAATCGTGGTTATTTTAATGATGATCTCAAGAGAAAGATCAGAAAGGTAAACTTATCACCATTTGATGGATCTAGAGCCATTACCACACAATCACAGGTTTTGAAGGTAGATACCTATTTCCAACTCAAGCCAATGCTCGAAGAGGAAGCAATCAAGTTTGTAGCACTTCATCTTGAAGGATTGGCGCATGAGTTGTGGCATCATGGATTGGTCACTCTCGGTTACGACCAAATAACCTCTTATGTTGAGTTCACTGAGAGATTCATTGACTGTTTCGATGGGAAGTATCCTGAGCTGAACTTCAAAGATTTAGCTTAGCGAAAGCAAATGGGCACGATAAACAACTACATCACTGAGTTCCAAAGGCTGTCATTATTAGTCACAAACATCTCTGAAAGAAATCAAATTGTGTTATTCACGGATGGGTTGAGAGAGCCTTTGAGAGGCTAGATCAAAGGGTTCAACCCTTGTGCACTCAACGAAGCTATTAAAAAAGTGCGCGACATGACCGCATCTTCCTCCAAAACTCACACAGCTACACCAACACCATCCCCACAAGAAGACAAAGACAAGGAGCCAATTCAGAAAAAACCTTAGTTTGATGAAGATACTTTGTAAGAGCTCCAGAGGAAAAAGCTCTGTTTCTCATGCAAAGAACCATGGGGACATGGTCATCGCTGCCTTGGGAAGGTAAATGTTCATTACATTGAGGTGAATCCTGATGACGACGAAGGACAAATACCTACAACGACTAATGAAAAAATTACCTAGTAGGAGAGAATAAATGCCCTGATACAAAAAGGGGGTTCCATTGCTACCCTCACTACAGCAACTGGAAGTGGTATCTTCAGGGTTTGTGGCACACTTCACTGAAAACGAGTTCCAATCATGATCGATAGTGGTGCCACACTCAATTTCATCAATTCATCTTTGGTCATTAGTAAAGGCTTGTGCGTAGTTGAGCATGGAGGATTTGAGGTTAAGGTTGCAGGAGGAACCTTGTTACCTTGTAGTCATGTGATCCCATGGCTACAAATTTTCATGGAAAACTATACCATAATCGATGATTTCTTTGTCATAGATTTGGTTGATACTAATATCATATTAGGCATCTAGTGGTTGGAAACTCTTGACCAGTACACCCAAAGTTTCAAAAGGATGGACTTTTCATTTGAGATGGGTGGCAAGGTGGTGTTGCTAAGAGGAATGTCAGATAAAGGATCGAGGGAAGTCACAATCAAGAAGATGGAGGCCATTTTTAAACATGATATGATCCCAGACGTTGCAAGTAAAAATATGATAGTCAACACTTTATCCTATTCCTTGGATAATTGACAGGGCCATCTATTGGTTGAGTACTCCAAGAACACTTTTGCATGTCAGTTGATTGATGGCTATATACACGATGAAAGATACAAAGTTATTGATGATATCATTTACTTCGGCAATAAGATATACTTAGCACTTGACTCGGAACTGAAGAAGCTAATTTTGAAAGGATTCCTAGAATCGGATTTGCATTTGTTTGAGGATAAGCAAATTGTGGGACAGGAGGACTGTAGTGTCTTAGTCATAAAATAAATATATTTAATTAAAACTTGTTAGTAGGCCGATTGATTTAATATATCTTGGACCCATTTTAAATTTAATTATTTCCGTAGGTAGGTGTGGCCGTGGTCGTCGACTATCTTTGTACACCCTCGGATGGTTTACCTGACAGGTATTTAAGCACGACATGTAGGTAGTTGTTGGTATGCAATTTGGATTATTTAATTGTACTGCGAATTCTCGTTGGGATTCTCTTTTGTTCGCCATTTCGGAAATGAAAGATCTTCCCTACTTGGCTTGTCCGATTTCGGCGGGATTCAACCCTCATCCTATTCCGTTCTCTATAATACTTCGTTCGAATCTGACAAATTGGAGCACCATCTCTTGGTAAATATTAATTTAAGGTTATTCGTGTTCAAATCTTTATTCTTGTTTGAATTTATTTCATGAATTTAGATCTATAAATTTTTGGTTACAGAATGTAGCATTCCCCTTTGATCCGCACACCATCCGTCACCATGGCTTTGCACAACTCGTAGTACATCTGCCCATCACCATTCCATACGGCCACCTGGGCCTATCGTATGTCCATCCCCTTGTCTCCACTGTATGGCAGTCATTTTGCTTCACCCACAGCAATCGTACAACCCACTCTAGCCCCTGTACGACCAGCTCCATACCTCTCTACCGTATGGCACACTCCCTTGGCACACACCGTACGACCACCACCAAATTGCATACCATACGACATCTGGAGCTTGGCGTACGGCCATCAACATACCCGTACGGCCTGTCTTTCTACGGACCTTCCTGCATTGTATGGCCATCTCAAATTTTTGTCTCCCTCGATCTGAAATTTGAGTTGCGAATTGGACAAAACCTCACGCAGAGGGAACACAGGTGAACGGGTCATCACAAAGAAGTTCTTCTTATTAAAGTTTTAATGAGATTTGATATGGCATGAATCCCAGTAGATTGTTAAAAAAACACAGTATTATTAAATTATTAATTGAATTATTATTGAATAATACAACTGCAGTTCGCCAGTCTGGAATCTATTTAAATTGTGATACAATTGAATTTATATTGTATGAGTAAAACTCATATGGCATACAAATAAATTTAATTATTGAATATCAATGTGGTATTTAATTCTGTCGTGCAAATTTTTTGGAGTGTATGTGTGGAAATCAAACTATTGCTCCTTATCGTGTTCCTCAAGCATAAGAAGACATGGTGAATATGTATATCGCTTACGGGGGGTGAGAGGGCATGAATAATCCACAAACCACTAGCAACGTATGCGGCGATCTCATTCATTCAAACCGTTGCCCACCTTCTGCAATGATAAATGTTTTTTATGTCAGTCAATAACTATCAGTTAATGACCCTAATTTATATCTTGCGAAATAAGAGAGGGATTAAGCAATCGAAATATAATTAGAGCAATTATAAACAGAACAATAATATTTTACTAATTGTTTATCTATATAAGTAATGACATAATTCAAATGTAAAATTGGCCTATCAGCCTTTGACGTCTGAATTCAATTTATCTACATTAGATGATTAGATAATTAACACTCCTCTTTGTTTATATAGATAAATTTATGAGAACACTTGCTATTCATGATTTATCATGGACTCACTCACCATGACATTATGCTGAAATGCATACTTGAAAAAATCTCTCAACGCAATAAGTTAATCAAGGAATCTCTTAACTTGATTTGTCATGGGTGCGCAAAAAGGGCATTGGTTAATTTCTAGACAAAATGCACCAAAGATAAAAAACAGTCAAACATGATTCTTTTTCAGATTCACAAAAACATGGCAAAATTTTCTCAAAATTTTTGTTGTTTTCGAACACAAAATATATCGATCATGAAGATCAAATGCTGAAATATTCAATTTTTTTTTATTGTGTTTTCATTTTTTTGAAATTTAGTCAATGGTGCAATTTGTAGGGAGGATAGCCGCGTCCTGCAAAAAGCAACATGAGGGATGCAAACAACATGCTGCCCGTACTGAAATATACATGCATGGCATCTATGATATACATCACTATGCCTTAATGGAGCTTTAACGGAGGAAGTGAAAGGTAGTGGAGACTGTCGTGGGACCATTTATGACAAACTTTTTAACTATGTTTGTAATTCTCCCGGCTAGTCATGGGAAGCTTTTTAAACTTCGCCTGCCATTTTGTAAGAAAGGTTTTAGAGTTTTGTAATAATAATTAAATGTTTAGTGTTTTTCAAATTGTTATTATAATTTATGTTAATAATTATTTTATTATAATAATGTGTTATTTAAATTTGTAAAATATATAAATAAATAAAAGCTTAAAACAATAATATTAATTATTATCATATATGAATTGAATTACTTAAATAAATAAATTATAAATTGATATTTTTTTGTAATAAGTTTGATTTAATTTTAATTGTTAAGTTTAATTTTACTTGTAACTTTTAATATAAATGTTAAAACTTTAGCTTTAACACTTTTCATATAATTAATAGTAAGCTCTATAATCTTATAAAAATAATAAATAAAGTAAATAATTATTAATAATTATTAAATAATTTATAAATAAAATAGAACAATCATTGAAAAATTAAAGAATACATAATATTTTTCTAGATTTATTTAAGATATCTATAACAATCCTATAGTCATTAGCTTCAAAATTTGATCCATGATTTGATATAAATGGGTACTTTTCCATTGATACTTACAAGCTAGTTATATTTGTTCAGAAGACTTATTTATCATTGTCGCTATCTCAAATCATATAAAACCTCCCTCCCTCTTTAGGTAAAATGGGTATGTCCATCTTCATAAGTTTCCATTATAAATATGAAGTTTTGGTATAGAGATTAAGGTTATAGAGTTTAGGGACTAGTGTAGGGTTTAGATTTATATTGTTATAGGGTTTTGGGTTTTGGGCTTAAAATTTAGGCTTTAATGGGAAGAGAAATAAGGAGAGGGAGAACAAAAAAGAGAATGGAAAGGGGGAGAAAGTGGGGGAAAGGAAGGGAGAAAGGAGAGAGAGGGAGAGAGGGAGATGGGAAGAGATGAAAAGAGTGGGAGAGGGGTAAGAGGGATGGAATAGGAGAGGGGGATGGATAGGAGGAAACTTCAAGGGAGGAGAGAGGTAAAAACAGAAAGGGGAAAAGAGATGAAGGAAATAGAGAGAGCAAGAAAAAGAGAGGGGAAAGGTTTAGGGGAGAAACAGAGAGGGGGATGGGAGAGAGAGGGGGACATAAGAAGGGGAAAGTGAAAGAAAGAAGGGGAAGGGATATGTCAAAGAGAGTAAGAGGGGGGAGAGACGGTGAAGTTAAGATGGGGCAAGGGAGATTCCTCTCTCTCTCTCTCTCTCTCTCTCTCTCTCTCTCTCTCTCTCTCTGCCCTCCCCTAAACCCAAAACCGTAAGACTAAGACTATTTAGAAATTAAATAAGAATCTACTATTATGAAGGTATAAGAAATTACCAATTTGATGATGGCTAACATTAAGGCTCATTTTTGGGATAATGGTTGAAGTTGGGCCTAAGGCTTAAAGGATACAATGCTAACTAATAGGCTTTATCTGGAAATTTTTTTTTGATGGAAGCGATAGGGAAGGTGAGAGAAAAAATAATAAAGAGAGATAGAAGAGTAATAAGAGATGGAGGAGAGGTAAAATTGGAGGGAGTGAGATAAATATTGTTCCAACATCTATTCATCTTTGTCATTTAATCAATTGGATCAATTTACTTTCATGTTGTGCATCTAAAGTTAATGAATAGTGTATGAAATAGGATTTACTTATAGGCTTAGAATAATTTAGAGTTAGTATTGACATCCCTTCATCCTATTTGTGTTTTTCTAATCTAACATGAGTTATGTTTGGAATCCCATATTTCTCTTCTATTGAATGGCTTAGGGTGAATTGTTTTAACTAATAAACTCATCTCATATAGTTTACATTGTTAAATTATTTACTTCCCCCACAAATTTTTTGGTGAACCCAACGTGTAACACTTCATTTTTACATTTTGGAGTTATTAAGCCGAGAGGCTTTCTATAGTGGAAGCATCAATCAATGTAAACTTTTATCAATTTTAAAAAAAATTGACGGTTGTATCAAAGTCACTCCACAATAAAATTTTGAAACGAATACCACTTCATGTTTCCCACTGGTTGAATTGAAATTATTATTAATTTATCAGCGGTTACTACAGTTTCTTCACTAGAAAATTCTTCACACTCCTGCCACATATTAAATGAAACTTAGTAATAATAGAAGAATTTCAGCAAGTGAATCGACCACTTCAACATAATGAAACATTTGTAACTGAATCTTTTTGGAAGCAATATCACTACTTTATTTATCCACCTATACAGAGGAGAGGAAGCAGGTGAGACAGAGACGAGCATCAAGCTGAGCATTAAAAAGAGTTTCTTGATTCGTCTCATTAATTTCAGTGGCCCAACTTTCCAAATGCCTCTTCCTCACATTCACAAATTTCTTTCTCCTCTTGATTTGACCCTCAAATCTGCCTCCTCTGTGAACTAGGTACACCAAAGATTTGAATCGGGGTTAAACGGTTTCAAAATCTCCAGAGTTTGCTTCAAGACTTGAAGAGGCAGATTTGAGAGAGTACGAATGGACTGACACAATCAACATGGTTTGATCGATCGCCTACAAGAACAGGTGATGAAATGATATTTATATATCTCTTTTCACCCTTGATTTGTAGCCAGAGCTAATCAAGTTTCTTGAGAGCGCCCAGCTTGCACGGAATGCGGGGTACCAGTTTGGAAGGAGCACTCGCTAGATAAGAGTTGCAGCCCTGAGTCAGCAGAGTCAAGGCATCTTTCATTGGAGTGGGGTTTGAGATTCAACATTGTGATTTGCCCTGAAAGTTGGGGATTTTCCTTCAAATTATACAAATTACATTGGTGGATATGATTTTTTTGTTTGAATTTCTTTGGTTCATTTCTGTGTTTTAGATTGCAGGAGATCAAAGTCACTTTTAAAGGTGACAAGCAACAGTTTTCTACAGAGGAGATCTCTTCAAGAGCGTTCATCAATATGGAGATTATTGAGACTTATTTGGGGCCGACCACAATGCATGAGTAATAATTTTGGGGCTGAATGTGATGATACATTGCTTTCCTACATATAATGATCTATCTTTATTAGTTTCAATTTAGTAAACATTAAACATTTGATAAAGATTTCATTTTTGTAAAATGAAGAATAAACTATTTCTATGTTCCCAAAATGCATTTTCTTTTAGAAGTTTCTATTTTTCACAGATTTTTAATGAGAAATATTTATGTGAACTATATTAAAAAGTTGAAATATTTTAGAAGTTTCTATTTTTTACAGATTTTTAATGAGAAATATTTATGTGAACTATATTAAAAAGTTGAAATATTCTAAAGACATAAAGTAAATATATAGAAACTTCCTACCTTTCTAATTGAAATTATAAAAAGTTCAAATATTCTAAAGACAAAGTAAATATACAAAAACTTCCTACTTTTCTAATTGAAATTAAAGATGTTTAGAAATAGTGAGAAACTTTTATAAATATTAGAAAAATAGAATATTTTGAAAGTATATAGAAAACTAAGATTTTTCTATATCTTTTAATTGTTTAGTTACATATACTTAAATAAAGTAAGATTATGAAGATTTTTTCAAATTTACACTCATAATAAATTCTTAGTTTTAAAGTTTTATTTTAATAAAAATTATATATTTTTTCTATTATTAATAATATTTTATAATTTTCTATCAAAGTAAATCAATATGATTAGAACATAAATGGCAATATATATATATATATATATATATATATATATATATATATATATATATATATATATATATATATATATATATATATATATATATATATATCATAGATTTTAGAGAGGAATAATTCATTAGTAATAATTAGCATGTCATGATATTAGTATGGTGAAATATTTTGATTATTAATTTTTGTATTATTGAGACAATGATTTGAAATGACAATGAGTGTGAGGATATGAAATACAAAACTAATTTGTAAGAATTAACACCCTAAATTATGTAATTATATAGATACTTAATATTGGCTCCTTATATTTGTCACAATTACCTATTCTTAAAACAAGTTATTCAAAACATGGGATACACGCATGCCTTTCAAAGATTATATATTCTTAATATGATGGTATAACTAACATGGCACTAACAACTACTTTTTTACAAGCCATTTAAGAATATCAAAATAAATATGCATCTTAAACCCAAATGGTGAAACCTAACCCTTACCCTAATCCTAAATAATGAAAATGTACATCCTAAATGATAAACTATAAATCCTACTTGAAACCATTATCCTAAATGGTAAACCCTAATAGAAAATTATGTAACATAACGTAAATAAGAAAACCTAACCTTAATAGTAATAATAAATGTTAAACCCTAACTTCAAACTTAAAATTTAAATGATAAACCTAAATGTTCAACCCTAATCCTAACACTGGCCTTTATCTAAATTCTAATATAAATCATATTCATAACCATAATACTAGAGAGAGAGAGAGAGAGAGAGAGAGAGAGAGAGAGAGAGAGAGAGAGATACACATACATGTAAATATGTGATATGTAACATATGTCTTCAAATACATTTAATTTAATTTAATTTAATTTTAACATTTAACCAAATTGTAATATAACATCAAACCCAACTTTAAATTAAACTAAATTTAACTCTAATCCTAACATTGAATCAATAATTTCTAACCTTAAGTCTCCTAAAACTATCAAGCCAAATTGAGCCCTCATGTTAAACTAATTCTATACTTAACCATCTTACCATTTATCACAAATCCAATAAATTATGATTCCTGAAAAATACACCTTCCTAACCCCAATCTTCCTAAATTTAAATTAACACTACGTACCAAGGTGAACTCTACCCTAAGGGACATATGTGTGTGTATATGTTTGTGTGTGTGTGAGAGGGAGAGGGAAAGGGAGGGAGAGAGTTGGGGAGGTAAATAAGGAGAGAGTTGGGAGAAACATATAGGAGGAAGGGAAAAAATCTTAGGTAGACAAAGAGAAGGGGGAGATGAGAAAGAAGGGGGAGAGTTAGAAATATGAGATAGTGCTCAATAATTCGGATAGTTAGGGCTCATAATAGAAAAAGGGGATGATGGAAGGGGGAGAGAGGGAAAAAAAACATAGAGTAATTACATAGGGACATGTGAAAAAGAGATTATAATAGGATGAGGAGGGGGTGACAGACATGAAGAAGACATAGTGGGTAAAGAGTGAGGATTATATATATATATATATATATATATATAGAGAGAGAGAGAGAGAGAGAGAGAGAGAGAGAGAGAGAGAGAGAGAGAGACAGATGTGGTAATTAGCGGATGGATGACAATTACGGTCCAAAAGAGATGGAGACATGATGAGAGAGAGAGAGAGAGAGAGAGAGAGAGAGAGAGTGCTTAGATTTTGAGAGACATGGGCTAGGGATATATAATAATCAAGAGGAATAGATGGTGAGAGGAGGAGAGGATATGGTAAGTAGGAGTGGAAATGGGACAAAGGGAGAAATGTAAGACAGTATGAGGTAGAAAGAGACAATGTAGAAGGGGAGAGTGATTAGGTAGAGAGAAAGAGAATAATTTTTAAAACTGTGTAAATGTGTAATTTTTAAAAGTATGCAAATGTGTAATTTCTAAAAAATATGTAAATAGATAAGTTAAAATAATATATAAATGAGTAATTTAAAAAAAAAAAAATCAAATGAAAACTCTAATTCCAATCCAAAGTTTAATTCTAATTAGTTCAATAAAAAATAAAATTGATTGTATTAATGATTATATAGCTTGTGATTTATTTATTTTTTCAAAGGGAATCTATTTCATTAAGAATATTTTTCAAGTGAGCATATAAAATCTATAATGTACCATAAAATATTATATATAATATTTATTATTTATCCTTGTAAATTACTAAATAATAATAATATTAAAAATTTATTAATTAAAATTTTTCATAATATACTAACTATATAATAAATTATAATTTTAAAAATAATGTGTTTCAATTTGCATCACGAGTGCTACTAGCTTATATATATATATAAAATAAGCCGAGAGATATCCTTCTCGAGGCGCCTATTTTCATAATATCACTCAGTGCAATAGGTGCCTCGAGAAGGATATCTCCCGGCTTATTATATATATAATATATATAAGCTAGTTTTTCTATCTTGTAGGGTTGGATAGATAGATATAAGTATAGACATTGAAAATACTCTGAACCTTATGTAGAATAAACCTTGTACAATCAATCTTGCACCATAAACTCTATATAGAGAGGGAGAGACAAAGATATATAAAAAGGTGATGAGAGAGAGAAGATGAGTAAGGAGGTGGGGGAGGGAGGTCTGCAAGCTAGGAAATAAATAGAGGGGATTGATAGAGAGGTGAGAAGCCTAGAGAGGTAGAGGGACATGAGAGACCTAGATAGGGAAATAGAGGGGTGATATATATAAGGGGGGACAAAAAGAGGTGGATAATGAGATATTGCTAGAGAGGTGGAGATATTTGTATCTTACATTGTTCATCTCTATTTTTAGATAATTTCACCTCTCTCTAGATACAAATATAACATAGGGAAAACCCTCAGCCTTGTGCACCCTAACTCTTGTACCATCAATCTTGAACCCTAAACCATATAAAAAAGAGGAAGAGAGGGAGATATAGAGGTTATGGGAGACAAAAGTGGAAGGGTAAGTGGAGGTTATGAACTGTTATATTTTTAATTGGCATTGATTCTAATAAATTTGAAGTTTACAATTATTGCTAACAATGGATTCTATCTATGCACTCCATATACAATCATGTATACATATCTTCCTCCCCCCCTCTCTCTCCTTTATCTATCTCATAACTCTACCATTCATACTCTCTCTCTTTCATTGTGTTCAGTGAACAAAGGGAGGTAGAAGAGTAAGAAGAAAAGTAGAAGAGGTAAAATTAAATGGAGTAAGAGACCCAGGAAAAAAAAGATAGTGTAGGAGATATGACATGTACCTAGAGGGGGAGAGATAAGAGAGATGGGTTAAGTATTATAGTTATGGTTAGTATTTTTCTTAAGGTTAGGATTTTTGGTTTACAATTAGGATAAGGGTTTAAGGTTTATGAATAATTCAAGATAAAATATAAATAATTCACCAATTCAAGATAGCATATAAATAATTCTCAATGGTAATACAAAGCCATCAAGCTTTTGTATTTGAAATCCATGGGATGGTTATTGCCTTTGTTATGAGAATGATCTCCAAAATTTATTGTTAGCCATTTTTGGCCCCCATTCAGCCTAGACAAGTATAAGTGTGTGTGTGTGTCAGAGAGAGAGAGAGAGAGAGAGAGAGAGAGAGAGAGAGAGAGAGAGATGGGGGGGGGGGGTGGGTGGGTGGAGGGTAAGTATGATTTTTATGGTGGTATCTTTCATTTTGAGCTATGTATTGTTATATTTTTAATTGGTATTTATTCTAGTAAGTTTTAAGTTTACAATTATTGCACATGACCAATTCTATCCATGCACTCTATATCTTACCATGTATATATATATATATATGTTCCTCCTCATCTCTCTCTCCTCTATCTATCCCATAACTCCACCATACACACCCTCTCTCTTTCATTTTGTTTAGGGAGTAAAGAGAGAGAGGATCTAAGGTGTAGGTATTGTGTCTATAAGAGAAGATGAAGACACATTTTATATGCATGGGAATTGACTATTGGTTGATTACAAGAGATTAAAATAATGTGGTGGAAGAAAAAGATTTGGAAACAGGTAATGCTAAATAGTAAGAACTATTCAAGTTCAATATGTATTCAAGGGAAGCACTAATTACTGCATTGCTAGAATCATAATTTTCTAAGGTAAAGAATTCACAACTTGCTCATGAGATTTGGATTAAATTACAAGCACATTTTGATGGTGATCAATATGCAAAGAAATCTAAATTATAGAATTGGAAAGATATGTTTGATAGTGTTGAGATAGGGTATCAAGGAAGAAGGGGAAGACAAAGGGATAGCGGCAAAAATAAAAGAGAACTAGATAGATTATAGAAAGAGAGAATGGGAGATGGACTAGAACTTGTTGGCACTTATACAAATGCATTAACATATAAGAATGATATTATTGATAATGGACACACTTAAAATATACATAATAAGCTTATTTTTATAGTTTATTTTTATTTTGTTTTGAGGTTATGATAAAACTTAGTTTATTATTAGGGTTAATTTTGGTTTAGGTTTTAAGTAGGTTAATATTTATCTTATGGGAGAAGGAGAGGGAGGGAACAAGAGAGTGAGAAAATGAGAAGTGAGAGTTTAAGAACATTTTGCATAATGTTTAGATGAGAACATGAGGTTAAAAATTGTACAAACTAAGGGAAGGTAGAAAAGTGAGAATTTTCTTTAATATTTTTATAAAACATCTACTAGTTAAGGCCAATTTTTCCAAGAGGTCTCATTTTAATTATTTTATCAATAAATTGAGACCTTTGAGAAAAGGTAACCTTAAAGTGAAGGTCTTCTTTTATTATTGAACGGTCAAAAGTTAGGAATCTTTAATATTATTTTGACCACCCAACATAATAATCAAATAAAAGTACCTTTTATCAAAGTTAAATTTGTACAAAGATAAAAAAAAGGATCAAAGGTTAATGGCTAGCTGCTTTAACCATATACCTCAAATTGTTATGAAGATGCCATAAGTTGATTGTAATATATGTTTTGCTACATAATACCATAGTTGTGGATACTTTTATAGTGAGACACCTAGGGAGAGATGAGATACATGGGAAGAGAGGTGACATATCTAGAAGGGGAGAGAGAGTTGAGATGGGGTTTCAAGGAAGAAGGGGAAGACATAGATGGATGGGGGAGAAAGATAAAGAGATACCTAGATAAATCATAGAGAAGAGAGATGGACATGAGAAACCAATGCAATATTTCATTAATGATTACAAAATTCAAAAACTTGTATATATTCTCAAGTATAAATCCTCAATATTATAAATTCCCCCCTCTCACACACAACTTATAAGAATTTATGGTCATTCTTTAAATTTCATATTTGATAAATATGAAGTCTAGCTTATGTAGTCATATACAAGAATCATAAATGAAAACAAAATACCAGTTGACATTTTAGTTTGGATTGTAGACAAATAAATAAGAAACATAGTTATAAATTAAATTTAAGAATTAAATGAAAGGAAAAAAAAATCATACTATTGTTAAATAGAATTCCACCATTTCAATTAGGACATGAGATATAAATATAATTCTTTAATTTATTAACATTTGTTATATATATATATCGAAACTAGTTAAACTTATATAACTTATGTACAAACTACTAGAAAGTGATGACAATGCAAAAAAATTATTTATATTAACCTCTGGCTATAAGATTTTACATTGCTCAATTATCTTCATACTATAACTTGATGCGATGAAGATTTGTAGAACACTAAAATTACAAGTTTTATTTGAAATCACTAATTGTTCATGTACAAGCCTAATGTTACAAAAACTTTTAGTACTAGAAGCTGGTTGATGTAGTTTTTTATAATTTTTAAATCTCTTACAATTCATGATTTTTTTTTTCCAGATTTTGACATCACATGTAAGATGATCATGAAATCTAATAAGAAACAAGTTGTTTCACGCTAAGATATCAAAATTTTAAATAAAAAGAATGCTTATGATGTGCACTGACTTTTGTTCTTGTATTTATAACATCACATACATCTCAGATCTTTACTTATAATGTAAAGAACAAAAAATTGAAAAATAAATAATTTTCTATCACAGTTTTGTGATTACTACCTAGATTTCTTTGTTATCTATAAAATAAATCAGCAAGCATAAAAATAAGGGTGCTCAGAGTTTTTTATAAGAACAAAACATTTATTTTACTTTCATTCAAAATTCATACGACTAAGAAGGCAAATTTAGTACTAAAAGACAAAATTGTCAAAAGCGTAAATATGAAAATAAAACATATGAAACTCCATATTAGATAAATGACCATAATACACATTTTAATCAGAGATCAGATTTTTTTTTTACATCACTATGCAATTTTAACTTCAATATTTTCGATTTCTTTGGAGCGGGAAGAGGGAGTTTGAGAACAATGACAGTTAGCACTCCATATATCCTACGTGGGAGATAGTTGGCAGAAATGATGCTCATGCTATAGTCATCAGGCAGCGTAGATTTGGGCATGAATTTTTAATCTGTAACCCTTATAGATTATAAAAATATTCTAAAGCACTGCCAATATTGATCCTAACGTCACCACTGCCAACAATGTCAAAATAGGTTTTGGGTCTATTCACAATCGAAACCCCATGCTTGAGCTTTGTCATAATGGAATCAACGTTGACATTTTGAAGCACACAGAATTGCCTCTAACATTTTTTAGACCAGTAACAAAGCTTGTTTTAAGAAGGAAGGGCAAAAGTAATTAAGCACCATATAAATTTACGACAAAGTCTAAGTTATAGTTGATCCACCAACATTTCGTCCAACATCCCTACTTATTGCTTAACTCATTGGACGTTAATAAGAAACCGCAGACGATGAATGAATCATTTGATACCAGAGAGGGAGAGCCATAGGGATTGGGGTGAGAATAAATATTGTAAGATAAAAGTTGGAAGCAAGCCGAGCCAAGAGCAACCAAGGTGATAAAAATAGGAGAAAGACCCACATAAACAAGAGAAAAGTTAACACCTTCAGCGAGTTAATTGTCAGGGATGTTGGTCTCCTCTTGAGGCGGGCACTCTTAAAATCAACATTGACGATTCTTCTCGGGGAAATCCTGGTTTGCCTGGTATTGGGGGAGTTGGACGTGATAGTTTTGATGATATTCAGTTTCTGTTTTCTATATACAAGGGTTACCATACTAATAACCTCATGGAAACCCTAGCTATCTTGGTTGTAGTGTGTTAGAAATCGTCAAACCTTCTTCCACATCACCGTGCTGTTATAACCAAACTACACGAGGTGTTGCATATTTCCTTTGATGTCGCTAAGAGATAGAAACGTCCTCCTTTAGACTAGGTCACCATAGTCATCCACTTACCTCAATCTAGAACATTCTCTTTACAGTATAGAGTTGATGGGAGTCTATAAATTAGAAGTAAATTTGCAGTAGATGTAATCTTTCAATCACAGAGATTTATGAGTGAATAAAATAGTTTCATTTTCTGAGTTCTTTCTGTGTATATGTTCCTATTTATGTTTTGATATAGCTGTGTACTGTTTTTTAAATTTTCAATATGGTATCAGAGCATTATTGACACTTGGGTTGTGGCAGATTTTTGGTATGTGTGTATTTTTCTATTGTAGGTTATAATCTGATTGAGCAACATCAATGAGATCTTTGGATGTTTGGAAAGCGAAGATGAGGAGTGGAATAATTTGTTTTGTTTGTTGAAGTTGCTGCCTAAAGGAGAATAAAAATGTTCGGTAAAGGATTACTCAAGAGAAGGGCTGCTTGCATTTTGTCGAGAAGAATGAGATTGTTGGAGGTAAAATTATATATTTTATCAATGTAGAGAAAAAGTCCTAAGAATTTGGTGTGATATTGTTGAGATGGTGATCATGTTCAATAATCTTTCATTTCAATTCTTAAGAGCATAGATGAAAAAATTTGAAGTTGTCACTATGATTGTGAAATCTAATAAAATGCCAAGTTAATTCGAAGAAAGTGTTATTTGTGGATTAATAGCAATGGGGAAGCAAGTTAAAAGAGTGTTGAAGGCAAATGAAAATTTAATTTCTGAGATAGACATTTTAGAAGAAGAATTAATAAATGTGAAGAAAGAAAATGGAAATTTAATTTGTGAGAAGAATTGTTTGCAAGAAGAACTTAGACAGTTAAGAAATGAAATGAATTTAGAAAGATGCAATTTTTTAAATCAGATTAATGACTATATAGATGCAAATGGAAAACTAGAAAAAAAAATTAAAGTTGTTGGAGAATGTTAAGAAAAGAAATGATGAATTAGAAGAGGAAATGATGAAAGTGAAAGAAGAGAATTACTTGTTAAAGGATGAATTAGAGGAGAAAATGAAGAAAGTAAAAGAAGAAAATGACTTGTTAAAGGATGAACTAAATCAATTTGTCATTGAAAGAAATGCATGTGTCAAAGAAAAATCAGTATGTGATGTTTCATGTGATACAGATGATTTGAATTCACCACTAGAAAAGTGTGACTTCGTTGAGGTTGTTTGTGGTAAAGAATATGAAAATGTGCCATCAAATACTATCAGTTGTGATAATAAGAATGTTGGATGGAATATAATGAAGAAAATGGGTTACAAAGGTAAAGGATTAGGAAAACATCAACAAGGAATCATAGAGCCTATTAAGCCAATAATGAGACCAAAGTATGAAGGACTAGGATATATGAGAGATGAAAGAAATGATTTTATGGATTCAATCAAATTTGTTCAATGTAAACAATATATGGAATGTTCAAATTGTAATAGGAAAGGGCACACAAAAGACAAGTGTTGGGATCTACATCCGTGCAGTTTTTGTGGATTAAAAAGTCATTGTGAAAAGACATGTTGGAATAGAGAATGTAAAAATAATTCTACAGAGAAATGTTTTAAAATGGATGTTGGATCGAGTTATGGATCAAGTTGGAAAAATATCACAGGTATGATAAAAGGTTTGTTTAAATACAAATGTTCGAGTGTGAAGAATAATCAAAACCTATCAAAGTGTCAACTCTCAATAAATGGTTCTTACAAATCAGAGTCATCATCTAGCAAGTCATCCATGTAATAAAATTTTAAAAAAAAAAAAAAAAAAAAAAAAAAAAAAAAATATATATATATATATATATATATATATATATATATATATATATATAAAATAAAAATCAGCCCTACAAACAAACCATTTCCAGCAATATATTTTCCTTCAACAAAACCCTCTAGCAATATTTCTAGCTGAATTTCTAAATAAATCTCTAGCTGAACTTGGCTAAACCATGCTCTGATACCATATTGAAAATTAAAACTATCAAGAAACATGGTGACAGCAGATAACAAAATTATTTCATTAATCTGACTGCACACAAACAACCAATTACATAACCTCTATAAATAGAGGACTTCCAGCTGTTTAGAGCTTACATGTGGATCATCTAATGTGACAGCACTAACACTTCACTTAACAACCTTGCCATGTGTTTGGAGACAAATTCAATTGTGCATACATGTGATGGAGTTAACTACAGTCCTACAAAACTGATGGCTAGAGAATAGGGAGTAGCAGTCAACTGTTAAATAGAATAGCAGATTTGGTGCAACAAACTAGTGACTTATTCCAACATAGTGGAACAGTGTTGTCTACATGAGTGGAAAAGAGAAAAGTTAACAAAAAAGAGAAAAATATCAAGAGCCAATTTCAGTCAGATCATTTCTAGATTTAGAGACAATGGTATACATTTCATTTGCATATCCAAATCCTGTAAGAAAATCTCCAGCTGGGAGGTAGTTTTAGAAATAGATCAAGGCCCAGTAAGCCCTATTCGACCATTCAACACAGTACCACTGATCTATCTTCTCCTTCCGTTCTTTGTGCCTCTCCATGCTTATTCACAACATATTGTTTTCCAACAATTCTATTTTCAAACCCTCCTTCCTCAGTCCTACGATCACCAAAAAAAAACATTTAAAATCTTTAATACATGCTACTAAAACAAAAACAATAAACCCATATTGGCTATTGTGATGGTATCAAGCCAGAAAGTGGAAGTCATGGATTGAAGAGGCTGATTTCCCATGGATAAAATACAAATACAAATTTGAGTGAGGAAACATGTCAAGCGCCTGCAATTTCATCAGACATCTCCGTCAGCTAGTTCATTTAGAATTGTTTTGTCAAAATTAGAAATCAAAAGAAAATAGAAACTCCAAATTATATTGGGCGGGGTATGAATTTCAAATTTTAGTTCGGTGGGATGAAAATTTCAAATTCTAGTGGGCCTGGGTACAAAATGGACCAAAACGTCTATTAGTTTTTCGTTTGTCAAACTCTCTTTTTACTGTGTAATGTTATGTATGGAATGGAACATGTGGATTATGCTGGTATTATGTTATTACATATTATACATTTTATTACCATGCCATCTTTTGTGTCAGAATAACTAGCACCCTTGTCATCGACTCAATATGATATTAGTTATGACAAGTCGTGGACTCTCTCAACATGACTTTTACAACTAGAATTGTCATGAAATCTCTCAACGCAACAAGTCACATACTCTCTCAAAGTGAATTTTAGAACCAGGGTTGTCATTGAATCTCTCAACATGACAATAGTAAGACTTAAAGAATTCAATTATACCTCAAGAATTACTTATATGAGAACTCCCTCTCAATAATAGTGTCATTTCCACAATTCCAAGATTGTCTCAAAAGTACACGAATTCGGTCTAGCAAGAGGCTTGGTAAATATATCAGCTATTTGTTCATTTGTTCTAATATACTTGAGTTGACTAGCATTCCTTTGAGCCATGTCTTTTAGGTAGTGATACTATATTTGAACATGTTTTGTCCTATTATGGAACACATGATTTATAGACAGCATGAAACAACTTTGATTGCCACAGTGATTGATTGTAGGAGTTATAGGCTAACTAAATAGTCCAACTAGTAACTTTATTAGCTATACTTCTTCTCGAGCTACCATATATGCAGACATATATTTTGCTTCTGTTGTGTTGAATTCTATAGAAGATTACTTCCCGCTACACCAGGAGATAACATCATATCCTAAATTGAAACAACAAGCACAAGCACTTTTCTTATTAGCTGTACTTTCGATCTAGTCCAAGTCAGTGAAGCCTTGTAGATTTAGATCCATATTACAAGAATATTTTAGTCCATAACCAATTGTAACTCATAGATGTTTTTGATTGCAACTAGGTGAATGCGTCTTGGTTCATTCATGAATTGATTGAGAGCACTTACAACACAACAGATGTCTAGCCTTGTGTTGACAAGATACATCAAGGACCTAATTATTTGTATGTATGAAGCAGGGTCTAGAATATCTTAATTTTCTATTGATTCCCTTAACTTTTGTAAGATGGTTTCCATGGGCGTCGGCATATATTTTCAATCTAACATATTGAATCTTTTCAAGATATCAATAGCTTACTTCCTTGACTGAGAATGATTACAACAAACTTTTGCCATATCTCTAGTCCTAGAAAGTAATGCATGACCCCTAAATGGTTCATTTCAAATTTAGATGCTAATCCTTTCTTGTATTTGATAATGAGATGCTCTTCACTGGTAAGGAATAAATCATCAACATGTAGAATTAGAATCAAAGCTTCACCATTAACCATTTTAAGGTAAAGATTAAAATTAACATTAATTTTCTTAAAACTTAAGCTTAGTAGATAACAATCAATTCTTCCATACTAGGCCGAGTGGCTTATTTTAGGCCATATGGAGCTTTATTTAACCTGCATACATGAGTATCCTTATTATGTGTTATGAAACCTTTGGGTTGTTCAATATAGAGTTTACCTTCAATACACCCATTTGATGTAATTTCGATTTCTTAGCTACAACAGTTACAATAACGGCTCTAATGGAAGTATACCAGGCGATAGGTGAAAATTTCTCCCCATAATCAATGCCTTCCTTTTGGGAAAACCCTTTGATAATAAATCTGGCTTTGTGTTTTTCAATGCTAAGATCTGATGGATGTTTTATTTTGACAAATCATTTTGAAGAAATAAATGATTTCTCTTTGGGTCTTGGTATGCTATCACAATGCCATTTTTTTATGAAGGATTGATATTCTTCGACCATTGCACATTTTTACAATTTTTGTTGCTCTACTTTAACCATAGTAGGTTATGATTTAGTAATATTGCTCATTAATGCTATGTAGTTGGAAAATTTATGTGGTCTCTTGCTTTTCTCTAAAGATCGCTTTAGGAGGAGCAATGTTTTCACACTCCATTGGTTTCCTAGCCTATAGCCATCTCTTTAATGGCTTAGCACAATATCTTTAGGACCATTTGTGGAGTCCAATGGTTCAGATAGTCTATTTTTTTTTCTTGTATTTTAGTAATCTCCCTCTAAGACTCGAGAGAGGGATCAACTTCCATATCTAGAGTAGGTTCCAATTTTTCTTCCTCATCTTCTATGTTATAGTCTTTTGATCTTTTGAAGGCACTTTCTTCTTCAAATATACCATCTCTGCTAACCTCGATTTTCTTTTGTCTAGGAATATAGATTCTATAAGATTTGGATGACTCACTATAGATGACAAATATTTCCATTTTCCATGTGGGCTCAAGTTTGGTTCTTTATCTTTGGGTACCTTTATATAGACATGACATCCAAATATCTTAAGACAACTTACTTCAGGTTTATACCTGTAAAGGCTTCGTTTGGAGTAAAGTTTTGTAGGATATATTTTGGAATTCTATTTTGAACATAAACAACAATTTTAGAAGCTTTTACCCATGTGAAGTTTTGATGTTTTTGATCATGTAACATAGCTTTTGTTGCTTCTATTTTTTTTTTCTACCACCCCATTTTGTCGAGGGATATACATGACACTAAATTCTCTCTTGATTCCTTCTTCTATACAATAATTGTGAAATTCATTAGTAGTATATTCTCCTCCATTATCAAATCTAAGGATTTTAATTCTTTGCTCAAAAATATTTTCTATTTGAGCTTTAAATTCTTTAAACATATTTATGACTTCTTTTGATTCTTTAGACTTAAGGAAGTAGATCCAAGTTTTTCTAGAGTAATAATTAATGAAGATTACATAGTACAAAAAACCACGTAGGGATAGCATAATCGTTGGACCACATAAGTGAGAATGTATAATATTCAAAATTTCCTTAGATCTATTTTCACTACTAGGGAATTTTTTTTTTTAAATTCTTTCTTAAAGTACAAAGTTTGCAAGTACCTTCTCTTTCAAGGTTGAGTTGTGGAATAGCTTTGATCATCTTTTCCATGTAAGGTAATGCCTTATAGTGCAAATGAGAAAGTCATCTGTGCCATAGTTTATTTGGATTTGAAGATTCCATCCGCAAGGCTTGAGTCGAGCTTGTAGATAGTTTGTACAAGCACTCATGTCTATATTGTATTTCATGTGCTTTCTTGATATGAGAATTCTTAGGCCAAGCAAGTACTTTTCCTTTTGGAAAAGTGATTTCATAACCTTTGTCTTCTAATGCAAAAGCCGATACATGCTTCATTTTAATCCCAGGTACATATGATATATCACTCACATGAAGTGACATACCAGATTCTAATTTCAAATAGGTAGTACATGAACCTATTACATGATAACTAGCATCATCTCCAATACTTCCTTCTAGATCACATTGTCTTTAAAGTAATTAGATTTGAGAGATTGTTTTTGAACCGTGTCATGTATTGAGAGGTTCTACTATTGTTTAATCATTAATTTTTTTCTTGATAATGCTGAAATGAATAAGAATTCTTTATCTTCAGATGCTTTTTCATGAACATTAGTGGTAGAAGCTTGTTGTTTGAATTTGGTTCTGCAGTCCCTAGCACTTGATTTTTGATTGATCTGTCTTCTTATAAGGTTCAGAATTTGAATCTATCCTTTGGTCTCTCATTCTTTTGAAGTTTCTTCTTTGACCAAATCTTCCTTTTCTTCTTAAGGTTTTGGATGTTAGGGCTTGATTTTCTTCATTGCAAGTGTTTGCATCAAATTCCCGTGGCAGCTCATTTAGATTCTTCTTGGATGCAATATGTTATTAGTCTATCAAAATTTGGTATTTTGGACCTTGTGCTCACTCCTTGAATAAATGCTTCCAATGAGGTGGAATGTCCATTCAGAGCTAACATGGTCAATTCCTTACTATTAATGACATATCCAATAGTCTATAGTTGATCTCTCAATTTAGTGTTCTTTAAGAAGTATAATGTAATACAATATTCCTTTTCCATTTTTATGTGGTGAAGATTCTATTTCAATGCTAATGCTATACTAGAATTATTGATTTCATATATTTGCTCCAAGGCTTTGAACATTTCTTTTGCCATTGACAATTTGGAAATAGTGGGAACTATATGATCTTTTACTGAATCCACTAATATCTTCTTGGATCTGATACTGGTTTTCCTCCATTGGGATAAATGCTTGGTATTGTTGGTTTCAGGTGTTTCATTCTTTATGAATTTTGATAATTCTTTTTATTCTAACGTAAGCAATACTCTGAATTTCCAAGAGGTAAAATTTAGTGCATCATCAACTCTACCCCCTTCTCACCATTTTATATTGGTCTTATATATATATAAAATTAATTAATTAATTGACCAATATAAAAAAGGCACGATTTGTTTATGCAATGTATAAAGGGTCTCAAAATGTGCAACTTACACTTAGATGTTTCATTTCAATGTGAAACGAGTCTTGAAAAGTGTGATCTACACTTAGACACATCACTTGCATATCATTCAAATTTGTAAAGTGCTTTGAGAAACTCGATTTAGGCTTGGCAATGAAAGACATTTAAATTTTTTCAATGCAATATGAAAATGCATTTGAAAAACCTGATTTGGAGAAGAGAGTTTCATTCCAACTTATTCTTTGCTCCAAGTTTTTCTCTTTGCTCTCTAAGTAAGCATAGAACTTTGTCTTTTTGTTGCATTTCTATATCTTGTTGCATATTTGATTCATTCTTTTTCTCTCTCTTCCATTTGTTCATTAACATCGTTAGAATTTTTGTTCTTAAACACAAATAAATTCGAACTCCCATTCCATGTAAATGCAAAAAGGTTCTTCCTCTAAAAAATGAAATTTCTTGCAAGCTTGAAGTGTTTTAAAGTCATTATTTTGTGTCAAAGAAAGAGCTATTTTTTTTTCTTTTTACTTTAAATAAAAAAATTACATTTAATTATTTTTTGCTTGATTTTGGTGCTTTTAAAGAGTTAGTTTGTGAGGAAAATGATTAATCTGTCTCAAGAAATGCAAGTTTCCATTAACATGTTCAACCTCCATGCTCATTCCATCTCAAAAATTTCCCAACTCCAAATTTCCAATTATGTAATCGGACTTTAAAACCCTAATTACACATTTACACAAGTTAAAAATGACAGAGTTTTTATGAATATGTAAATGAGTTTATAAATTTTGATTTTGGAGTAAACTCTCATTTTTAAACATGATGTTTCCTATGCACATGCTTTCAAGCTACATCTACTTACATTCATTACCATTCAGGCCAAAATGCATAATTTTTGCCCATATGCAATCCACTTGGGAAAACTCGATCTTTGATCATTTTTGTCCAAAAAAGAAGTTGTTCATTTTTTTCCAGCCTATCTAATTGTTCAAATAGTATCTAAATCACACTCAAAACACTTATCCTCCATGGATCTACCATTATTATCCAAATCTTGAAGACCTAATGGATTCAATCCCATTAGAAGATGTTTTCACATTTTGGAATTTTCATGTTGCAATGAACTTCTCAAGTCAAGATATGTTAGATAAGATAAGATAAATTTATTAATGTCCAACAAGAGACCACCACAAGGGTCCAAGGGCTTGAAAGCGTACAACCAAGATAACAACCAACAACTAGAGCACCAGATAGTGTCTGAGAAAGAGCAAACAAGAAAGAAAAATAAAAATGTTAAGAAAAGGAGTGAAGCTACGAGGTGAACCCATTGTGAGGTCTCAAAGATCTTGTGTGGTTGGAGATAGGAATACTAGTTGATTGCTTCATGTCCTGAGTAGGAGTCATGTAAGAAAAAAATAGTGATAAGCTAATTCAAGGCCTAGCTCTGGGAAATAGGAGCTGTAGAGTGTGGTTAGTGAGCTATGTGGTCTCTTGGAGTTAGAGTGCAAGGTATCACTAATCCATGTATCTAAAAAAAGATGAAAGAGATATGTACTCTCTAAATAGGAAATTATACATCCCTTTGACCTTGTCGTAGATGGGGCAACAAAAAATGAAGCGAGTCTAGGTTTTCACCTCCACCAAGGTACATAGGCTACAAATTTGATCCTTTCTATTAATATGATGATTAGTCTAAATCCAAATCCATTGTGAGCCAACTCGAAAGGAGCCTAGAAAGACACAAAGGTCATGGTTTCAGTGCCGAGACAAGTAGACTAGGCATGTAATAATCCCATCCTAGATATCCAAGAAGTGCTCAACATAAAAGGCCATCTTTAGATCCAACCCCCCAGTAGGGTTACTCTAGGTCTTGATAATGTATTGTTTATAAATATTGAGTCTAACATGCTTCTTCAAATCCTTCTATTTGGAGATGAGGTGAGCAGAAGCATCCAATGAGAACTAAAAGGAAGGGAAGTGATCAATGCCCAACAAAGTAGTGGCATGAGCATACCAAAAACATACCTTGGTAATGAGGTGAGAACTAGTGACATCAACTAAGGAGCAATAAGAAAGGTAGGAGTATCTATGGTAACCATCCACAAAGTCCACAAATTCATGAAGACAATGAAGAAACGAGATTAGATTGAAGATGGCTCCAAGTTTGAAGGGATGAACCTCAAACTCTACAAGAATAAAATTAAGTGGAGTGAATTGATGACATCTGATGATACACTAGAGGAAAAGAGTCTAGACCCTCTCAACTGAGGCCAAGTTCAAGTCCAAAAGAGAGGCCCCCACACCACAGAACCATATAATATTGTCAGTCTGACTAAGGAATCCAAGAGGAACAACTTGGATGTAGTGTCTTGAAAGTTATGTCTGAAACACTACCTCTCCAACATGGCTAAGGAGCCCATCCCTTTGCTAACCTTGGGTCGAATGATAGATTTCAAACTAAAGAAGGGTCCAAAAATCTTAACCTCGAGGTAAGTGTATGTGGAGACAATCTCAATCTTTTGGTGTTGAAATTAAAAATTGAGATGTAAGGTCTTCAAGCAGTTGAAGACCATGACTTGGGTCTTCCCTAGGCTCGCAACAAGTTGTCATAAGTCACAAAAAAGATGCCAACCCATCAAGAAGCCCCTATAAACCCTCTGACAAGGAGGCTAAAATAACATCCTCGATGAAGAGGAGAATGGAGATCAAGACCAAGTGTAAGTAACAACCATTGTTGAGGAGTGAGGAACCACTAAGAAAAGCCTCTAGCTCATCAATATAGATACCAAACATGGTGGGGAAGGGAGGGCATCCTTGCTTCAACCTAATGGTTCTCTGCATCAGAAGGAAGAAACCCTTAGGAGTCTCGAATCTACCCATAATTGTCTCATATAATTTTATAATAGCTGCCAGTAGAGTCTTGAAGATCCCAATATTTAAGTCTTTGAAAAAAGGCCACTTAGGGGATAGAATCAAAAGTGTTATGAAAGTCCACAAAGTAGTAGTAGAATTTTGTTGAATGGTGTCGAGTCTCCTCAATGATAGTCCACAACATCAAGATATGGTCCATGGTTTGGTAGTTGACTCAAAAACTAACCTGGCCCCTTCCTTGGCAAAGTCTTTTGCTAAGCTTTTTGGATAAAATGCTGTTCAACACCGTGGTATATAGTTTGGATAAGGTGTTTCCAATCACGAAGGTCCTATAGTTGTCGAGTTTAGAATCCAAACTGGTCTTATGTATCAGATAGATTATGTGCCTCTTCCAAGAAACATGGAAAGCAAGTGTACACAACCATTTTAAATTGTGTAGGAAGGAAACTAAGACTAAGATTGGGCCTATGCATAAGCGTGTTGTAAAGGGATTTGCATTATGATGCAATGAAAAACCATTTCTTGTAGTGAAGAAAAATGTGATAAGAGCCACAACTGGGTGTAAGATGGGGAGTGAGTAGAAAAAGCTGAACACAAGGTGTAATATAAGGTTTTACATCATTGTGAAACCACTAGTTCATAGGAAAAGTATTCTGATGATTTAGATTAAGAAATGGGGGAGTAGTGTAGTGAGCGATGGAGAGGAGAGTCCACTCCCAAATTGTAATGGTTAATGAATCAAACATGGAAGAAGCCTGACTAAAATCAATGAAGTGATCAAGGGGGAGAAGTTGTTTAAGATGGAGGGTGATGAGGTTATGATCACTCCTAGAGAAGTAGAAAAAAGTATGTGGGGGGGTCATAATGAATGAGGGGTTGGAAAGGAGAGTTGAATGGTGGGGAGAAAAGTGGACCGTGAGATTGAGGGCATGATTGGCGAAGCAGAGGCATGAGATGGTGAAATTGCTGATAGAGAAAATGAATGAGGAACAAGTAAGAGAATAGTCCACAATGCTCACACCGCAACAATGTAGCCAACAAGTAAAGAGCTCAAAACTTAGGAAGCATGAGAGGCCATCCAAAATCATAAGGTTGGAGGACTCACAAAGCTGAAGAAGGTGGCGATCATAGCATGAAGGAGACCCAAAAAAATCCTCTAAAACTCTATGAAGTCTCAAGCTGGTTGGATCTGTCTCAAAAGTACAAGAAAGTCCGAACCATAGTCATAAAGAGGATTCTGAAGAGCTCTGGTTCATAGATTAAATTCCCCTAGGATGATAATATCATCCATGGCCACAAACTTGGAAATGCACTCATGCAAGTCCATAAATAGGTCCCCATCCTTGGTACTCTACGTGGCATAAGGTGAGGAGGCCAACAAAATGTAGTAGAAAACCATGAAGATATCTCTACGGTGATGACTAGTATGACCAATAGAGATCCATAATAATCTAGTAGATATGTCAGAATGGACCACTGAGGTAATATTGAAAAGACCATCTTTAATCAAACATGCAACTACACTTGAACCAAAAACCCTTACAAAATCTCAGACATCATCACTTTACACTAACAACGATTGGCACACATTTTGCATACCCAAGGAGAGGATAGATGAGACTCTCATGAGTCTTAGTGATGACCCAAATATCGACAGACCCAACCACATCCCAAAAAAGACCAGTCAAGAACCATAAAGTGTCATTTCCATTCAAACAATTGACAAGTAGAGAACTAATGAAGGGCTCCCTCTTGCCCAACTTCTAGTGAGAACTTCATTTGGATGTGGAGGCTAGTCTCAGTTCTTAGTCACTTGGAGGGTAGTCATGAATAGCCACTCTGGGGTTCCAAATAACTTCCCATTTCGCGCTATATCTTGCCTTTGCAACAAGACTCCTAGAGTGTTTCAACTCTGTCACTTGTGATTTCATGAGATCCTCATCAATATAAATCTTAGAGGGTGTGTTGTCTTAAATTAGAAGCACTTAAATTTATGACCTTTAAGATCCTCTTTAGTGTGTTTTCATTTCACAATTACACTTAGATGACACACTTTCCTTGCTTTCTTCTCTTCCCCCAAGGTGAAATTGGTAGGACCTAATAAATCCTCCTTGATTTTCTTTTTTCTCACACATTGGTTTGTAGGATCTAATTTCTAATCATCCTCCTCCTAGGCTTCATATCTCAGATCTTGTCTTGATTTATTAAATTATGACACACATCATGCCTGGAACCTTGGGGTCCTCCCCAATGCTGGAACAAGAGAACCTAGGAATCTATCCTCTTGGAGAATAGGTCAACCTCAAGGTATTCTAGAATAGGTCGACTTGTTCTTGAATTGTCCCACAATTTTGGGCCCTGACCTATCTTACTCTTACATTTAATTCACACTCATTGTAGTCAGCTCTTGTACGGATATTATGGAAAATATTGGAAATTCACTAGAAAAGGACATCAAACCCCTTATTTGTACATGGAAGAAACATGAGGTAAGCACACGTGGAAACCCCAATCTGACATAGGTAAATTGCAAGGTGGAAGCAAAGGGCTGGTTTCTTGTTCTTCATTGCAAAGCAAGGTTTTCATCTATTAAGTATTTGAGTGAAATATATCATCATGGAGATGCAAGGGGATTATGAAGATAGTTAGAGTACTTCAGCCTTTGGGGCTTAGTATGATATCTATACTATGTTCATATCTAATTCTTTCTACCTTCATACTTTTTACATACACTTATACACATGTACTTGATTATATGCTAGGGCTTCACTCATAGAGTATATTCTTAGCTTTCTTATGTATTTTATATTCTAGATCTACAATCTAGGATACATAAACACTACATACACACACATCATATTTCATAATGACTATTCATGGATGTGGAAATCACCAAAGTGGGGGGCTAACTAAGGCAAACCCCTTTATAGCCAACTACACACACCAGATCTATAACAGGTTTGTAGGATATCAAATTTGAGGCTTTGGATAGGAAAAGTACTCCTTAGGACTTATCTATAAAAGTTAGGTTGACTTGCCTACAATGCCCTAGGAAGACGATGACTTCGTGGAAGAGAACTTAGAAGGATTTCCACCAAGATGACCTATTCCAGACACCTTGGAAAAAAATTAGTTTATGGGTATTTCATTTTATTTGGGAATCCGCTGTCAGATTTTCAAAAAATAGGTCCAAATTTATTATTTTTAGATCAAAAAGTCACTTTTTCGAGCACATTTTAAGGCAAGTCCTTCATCATCTATCTCGTCTTTCAAAATTTACCTATTGTCGCATCTATATTGAGTTGTTACATAGATTTAATATCTCTAGTCATCTTGCATATCTTATTAGCTAATTATTACTTTTACATTAGAATTAATTGATCGCATAACATTGCATGAAACAAGCCTTCCTAGTGTACTTCCTTTATAAAAATTTGGTTAAGTATTGTAATCCATCATCTTACTTGGGTTTTGCTAATCTAATGTAAGTCTTTTTGAGAGGTATGCTTGATTGCTCTTCTTTCTTTTGTATTGAATGGTTTAGCGAGAAAGTGTTGAACATGCCACATCTAGTTTGCATCATTATCATTGATGCCATTTCCCCCTTGAAACATTTTGGTGAACCCAACATGAACCCTCCTTGTTTGATCTTTTTCTTTTACATGCATTAAATTTATAAACACAAAAAAAAAAAATCTCACATTGTTAGGATTGTATTTTATATATGCTTAAAAGGAAAATATGTAAATATTTCCATTTCATTTCATTTTGGGTAGCTTATTTCACTTTCAAAATGTATGATGTCTTTCATGAGTATTTTGATGATGCATTTGTTATCGAACCCACAAGGTGTTTAGAAGTGAAGTGTCAAATGAAAAGAATGAGACCTTAGTTAAATCCATTACTTCAATGTCTTCCTCTACATCTTTCAAAAAAAAACCTTTATGATAGGTTGTTATCATGGCTTCCTTTTTGTGATACTATTTGCCAAATTGAACCTATGCGATATTCTAAGTCTCTTATCACTCTCAAATGATGTCCTCCTGAACAACCCCTTATTACTCTTCAAGGTTGTCCTTGAAATGAGAAGCCTCTTATAGTTCTTAAGGGAAAACCCGATTACACTTTGGTTGCTCATACTTATTGAACACAAAATAATCCTCAACCTACTATTCTAGTTGTTCCCACACCTTTACCTCCTTTGCAACCGGTGCTTCCACAAGCACCCCATTTGCCTAGTTTCTTAAGGAAGGAGAATGATTGAGTTAAGAAGTTGTGTGCAACTCCTACTAAGATCTTGATGCATGAGCATCCTGGGTGTAAGAGCAATCTTGCATCACCCAAAAATATTTTTATTTCAGTCTTTTCTATTTTAATAAGGACTAGTAGATAGGGGGGTTGCTATTTTTGGGAGCTTGCTATTTTTAGTAAGTTTGTCATACAAGCCTAGGATGTTCTCATTTTCTACAGGAAGGTTCAGTTTAGAGTTGTAAACTTACCATAAAAATCTCATTACTCAAGCATAAGTATCAGAGAAGTTATTGCAGATTTCTGGTGGAAAAATTTGCAAAAAAATCTTTAGGCTTACTATTGGAGGCCTTTGAGTGCCCGGATGAGGTCCAAAAACTTGATGGTAGGGTGCTAGTGCCATTTAGAGCTTTTAGATTAGGTATTGGCATTTCTGAAAAGTGGTTATATAGCCAATCAGAGCAACAGTTTGTGAGTTATGGCCTTTCAAAGTTGGGCTACCTGAAATATCTAAAATGATTGTCAAAGATGTATTTGGCCAATTCTATATGTATTGTTAGGGTCTGTCGGCCCTAGGTATTAAGCTTCAATGTCTAGAACCTTCCCGAGAGGCATAAAATTGCCTATTTAAGAAAGGCTCGAACATTGTCTAGAACAACTCTGGGTGGTAGTTCGCAACTTAGTCTACAGATTACTGTAATGAAGGCACCCATGTGGGTTAGCATATTGTACTTGTGAATTCTGTAATTCTGCATTTGCAGTGCAAATAAGAATTCCATAGTTTGTTCTCGTATTTTTTGTTGTTTCTTTATTTCTGTTATGTGTTTATGGTATTAAGGGGAGCACCCTTCATTAGATCTCCTTGTGGGGACTTCTTCAAACATCATCTGCTTATCACGAGGCTTTAGAAAAATCTTTGTCTACTCTCCCTTTGCCAACATCTAATCAAGACAAGATTAATTCTTTGTTGGAGTGTATGCATATTGTATCTACTCCTCAAATTGTTTTCATTGAAGATGATCTACCTCCTAAGAATATTGAAAACCAATATGATGCTCTTATGGTTGTGGTTCTCATCAATGGAAAGATCATTCGTGGAACTTTGACTGACAATGGATCTAGATTGAATGTATGTAGCTTAGACATGTTGAAAGATATCAAAGCTGATATGTCCACAATTAAGCCTGATAACATTCCTCTTTGTAGCTTTGATAATATTTCTAAGAAGACTTTGGGAGTCATAACTTTACCTATAAAAGTTGGTCCAATCATGTTAGATACACAAATTCATGTGATACCTAGACCTCTTAATTACAATATTCTTTTGGGAAGACTATGGTTACATAACATGCATGTTATTCCCTCTAT
The DNA here is from genome assembly GCA_028749045.1 of Cupressus sempervirens. NCBI lineage: Eukaryota > Viridiplantae > Streptophyta > Pinopsida > Cupressales > Cupressaceae > Cupressus > Cupressus sempervirens. The sequence goes on along the minus strand of CM053792.1, from coordinate 279,531,599 downwards.
TCTTTATTGCAAAGTCAAATTAATTTTCAACAACATGATCACCACTCTTCATGTAGATGATAAACTTAACAACTATTTAAATGTCGAATCCTTTGGAATCAGAACCTAGGGAGGAAAAATAAGGGCCATCATATTCCTCTATTTTATCTAAGGATGATTAGGTTACCCTAGACTTTAATATTACATTTATTTGTGAATATCAGGTTTTTGACCTTTCTTTCATGAAAGCAACTGAATAATCTAAAGTTGAAAAAGTTACTATGACCCTTCTTTCAGGAGAGTTGAATAATAAGTTTATTTATGCTTTATCTAGTTAAACCATTGAAACTATCAAGCTTGATTTCTATGATATAGGTGACCTATGAAGCTCCTTTATCTCTTTTTGATTGGGTTGATTGTTATGGTCTTGGATATTGTTTACTAGGTAAACATGGATTCAATGGACAAGGATGTGGAAAAATTGGACAAGTAATACAAGCTCCCATAATGATTGACAATTGTAAACATACTTTTGGTTTTGGAATCAGTCCTTTTAAGAAACCTTCATTCTTTCCAAATGTGAATCATATTTACAGTGGTCCTTTGAAGTTATCAAACCCACACTCAGTACATTCGATCAAAAACCATCTTTCAATATATTCTCCTCCTATGCTTTAGCTGATTTCTCAGGGGTATATGAGGATTAGCCTTTTTCTCATCATAATAAGAGAAACCTTATTGTTTGGATTCTAATGTATATTTCAAAGGAAATTGAATTTGACCCTTACCTTGATCCTCTTTTCCCATGGAGGAATCAGATAAAAGTAATCTCTTGATCACTGATACTGTGGACATGCAAGTTGATCCTTACAATCCTCACATGGTTATTAAGGTTAGAAATTTTTTGGATGAGGATGAGCGAAAGAAACTCGTTGAACTTCTTGTTGAGTTCTCTGCCATCTTTTCTTGGATCTATTTAGACATGCCTGACATTGATCCCAATATTTTCACTCACAACATATTTCTCACACAAAATGTTAAACTAGTTAAGCAAAAGATTCATAAAATTAATCCTAATATTGCTCTTTTTTTGAAGGTAGGAATAAAGAAACTTTTGGATGCCAGTTTTATTGTTAGGAACCTGTGTGTTCCTTCTGTTTATTTTGTTAGAGTAGAGTTGTTGGACGCATATGCTTTGTAAGTCGTCCCGTGAGTTTATTTTATTATCCCACATGCATAGGTAGTATTACTTTTCTAGATCGTACCCAGTATATAAGAATAGGTTGAGGCCCTTGATGGGCACGGACGAATTTATTGTATTGAGCTTGCTCAAAGGAGGTTACCCCCTCGAAGTGGCCTGCGATCAGTAGATTTATTCTGAGTTCTGCTATCACTTTGTATTCTGTTATTTCGAGCATTCTCACGATATTGCTATAAGGAGGTTCTTCTCATTTATACATCCTATAGATTATTCTTCTTGTATCTATAATATCATGGCTATCTCTAAGGGATAAAATAACATAAGGATGTGCACTAATTTTTATGACTTGAATAAGGTTTCCTTGAAGGATGACTTTCCCTTGCCTAACATCGATACGATAGTGGATTCTACAGTAGGCTACACATTATTGTCTTCCATGGATGAATTCTGAGGATATAATCAGATAATTTTCATTCCTTCTTACGATCAATACAAGATCGCCTTCATTACTCTATAGGGGACCTTTTGTTGGATGATGATGGATTTCAGACTTAAGAAATGTGGGTGCTACTTATCAATAGGCTATGCCTTTGATATTTAATGATTGCATTCATAGGATTCTTGAAGAATATGTGGATGATATATTGGCTAGATCAGTAAAATGAAATGGACATGTTCCTATTCTCAAAAAAATATTTGAAATGATACACAAATATAATATACATTTGAATCCATAAAAGTGTGGCTTTGGGGTTGACAGTGGAAAGCTCCTAGGGTTCATCATCTCTAATAATGGTATCAAGGTAGATACAAAGAAGATTGATGCTATTGTTAATATGCCTCCTCGGAATAACTCGCAACTATGTAGCTTACAAGGGAAGATACAAGCTATTTGTATATTTGTTTCTCACCTAGAAGATCACACTATTCATTTAACATCCTTTATTAAGAAACTCTCCACTTTCTCTTGGAATGAAGATTGTAAGCTCTCATTCAAAAAATTCAAGCCATATCTCGCTAATCCTTCTATTTTACAATCTACTCAACCAAATAATCTATTCTTCCTTTATAGCTCTCCTTCTTCTAAGGTGTTAAGATCTGTCTTGTCTTAGCATGATTGAGATGGTAAAGAGTATCATGTATGTTATATAAGTTGCACGTTAATTGATTATGAGATATGTTACATTATGATTGAAAAATAATGTTCTGCTTTAGTTTTTGCTTGTCAAAAACTCATGCATTATCTCCCCAATGTAGAACTTAATGGTTGCGTGAAGCTTGACCCTTTGATACATCTCTTCTCAAAAATTGATTAATTGAGATGTCTTGCTAAATGAGCCATGCTCCTGATAGATTTGACTTAATGTTTATTCCAAGGCTATTTGATTGAGAATGCTCTCTCTCTCTCTCTCTCTCTCTCTCTCTCTCTCTCTCTCTCTCTCTCTCTCTCTCTCTCTCTCTCTCCAATAGAATAATCGAATTACCTGACGAGCTTCTTTTTCCTATTGAGAAAGATGACACATGTCAATTATACATTGATGGATCCAGATGTCAAATTGAATCTACTAAAGGTGTCATATTGATATCTCTATCTAAGAATCCTATCCCTCTATCCTATAAGCTTAATTTTTCTTGCACTAATAACATTGTTGAGTACAAAGCCCTCATCGTAGGATTGAAGGAAGCTTTGTCTCTACAAATTAAAGACATTAGAATCTTTGGTGATTTGCAATTTGTTGTGCAACATATTAATGACACATATCAAACCAAGAATGATAAATTTACCAACTATTCAGACCTTACTATAATCTTACTTGGGAAATTTTCTTCTTTCCCTATTTAGACCCTACCTCAAAAAGATAATCAATATGTTGATGCTATGGCTAGTGCATCATTTCTCATTACTTTAGAGGAGGGTGTGCTAAACTTTCATTTCACTAATCATACTTTGTCGAATCCTATGGTCTCGCAAGATACTTCATTGGATGTCGATTGTTTTAACATGCATTTTGATGAGTGCTAATCATACATATATCTTATCATGGCCTTGAACTTATACGCCTTAACAAAAATGAAATACTTGTGGCTATACAAGAAGCCCATGCTAGATCATGCAGGGGGCATTTTGGTGGGAAGTCATCAGTTAACAAACCCCTTTGTATGAGATACTAATGGAAAACTATGTAATAAGATTCATTTTATTTTGTCAAGAAGTGTCTGTAGTGTCAGTATCACAACAATCTTATTGATGTTCTTGCATATTCCTTGCAATCTCAAGTTCCACTGTGTGTCAGGTTTTGATCTTACTCGTAAGATTTCTCCTCCCTCCTCTCAAGGAAACACACACATCCTTACGACCACAGGCTACTTTACTAAGTGGATTAAAGCTACCCCTCTTTGTTCAACTACTGCAGATGTTATTTGTGATTTTGTTCTTCAAAATATCATCACTCAATTTGTTATTCCTATGGAAGTCATTTCTAATAATGGAGAACAATTTGAGAACAAAGATGTAAACGTATTTTGGAAAAATATTGGATTGATCATTTTTTATCTACCCCTTACTTTTCTCAATCTAATGGTCAAGATGAGGCTTCTAATAAGATTATTGAATAAATAGGTGGGTGGATATTTTGCTATTGTTAGTTTTTTCAAATTCAGTCATAAAATAGGTTGACTAGCCACAATGTGAGATAGAGTCTCTCCTACCTTAAAGGGAGGGCTCCCCCTTCTCACCATTCCTTGGATCAACTCAAGGTAAGAAAGAAGTTAAGAGATATTGTTGTTACTCATTTTTCATCTACTACCTCAAATAAGTAGAGCCATGATTTGATCTAAATGCTATGCTCAATGAATTTGATAATGAAAAGCACTTATTTTTCTATACATGCAAGTTATGCTTTATGATGAAAAGTAAAGCCATCACATAAAGAAAACAAAGATCATATACATTTTTCTTCTTCTAAAAATCTAACTTTATTCATCAAGTGTCCATAATGTCCCACACAGACCGTGAAACTAACAAGTAAAAAAAGAAGAAAAGCTTGATTTTGAAGATAAATACAAATGTGGAAATAGATTGAACATGAAAGCAAAGGGGTTCATAGATGCCAACCATTGCTAGAAATGATTGGCCTGTTGTTGGTTGTTTGCATGCTTGCTCCCACTATCCCACTTTTCCATGCTACCACACCATCTACTACATTTGTAAAAAAAAAAGAATTAGATCTAAACAATCTAAGAAATGGAAAAAAAACTCACCCCCTTGTCCTGCATATGCATCTACATCCACATTTCCAAGACCTTGTTTTATTCATTAGTTGTTCGTGTAATGTGCGGTAAAATGATCAATGTCACGTGAACGTTGTTAGAAATAGGAACAAATTTGCATTTCACAATTTTTTTTCCCAATTATGGATATCATTAACAAACTTATAATTTGCATATGAAAGTAAAATGATTATGCTGAATATTAAACACAACCGTAAAATAATGCAACACACAACACCATATTTTGTTAACTAGGGAAACATTGGCCAAAGGAAAACCTCGGTGGGATGTACCCACAAGATGATCCACTAATAAAAATGTATCTTATGAAAGATATTGACCCTGTTAAGAATCTATTACATCTATATAGTGTCTCGGTTTAGAGGAGTAGGCCTTGTTAGATGCCTCAACCCTATTAGGAGTTGTTATTACAACTACATAAAGTATGCAAGATGAGCCCACTACCCATACATGCAATATACGATAATATTCTTCAGTAGAAGAGATAAATACCAAAACCTCTTACTGTTGTTGATATCTTCAATATCTAATTTTGCCTTTCGTTGCTCTTCACAAAAACTTGATGATAAATTCACATTGCTTTGATCTTACATGAGAATTTGCATCTACAACATATCACATAGTTATCACAAAAACTACACTTAACTTTAGATTCAAAACTTTTCCTTTATACCTTATTTCTTTGTCCTATTGGCCTTCATTACTCCACACACTTGCCAAATTACAAAATTAATTCTTTCTCTCTTAGAGTTAACATCTAGAATGTCGTCCATAATTAGTTAAGTAATTATTTTGATAAACAAAATAATTCCTTAATATAAAATATTTGATTCCATGTCTTTTACTATATTTTGTTGGTTCAACACTATCATTGTAAAATTGGAATATCTTTGTTCATACTATCGTATGCCCATGCATACATCATGCTGACATACCACACTTTCTCCAGGTAAGTGCACACATGTCAGAAATATTTCTGTGAATTGTGCTAACCAAACTAGTTCCCATGTTGACAAATAAACTTTTTTGTACTCAGACAATTTTCTAAATCTTCGTCACAAAACTTTATTTCCAAGATTTGTTAAATTAATCTTGACTATATGTTTCCATAAATGAAAAAATTATACTAAGTAACCTATCCAAATTATCAGTAATCTCCTCTTGCGACATTTATGGGAACATAAGGAAAAATTGGCTAAGACCCGAAACCAAAACTTTAAAATCTTGTAACTTTTGTCACACGACCATTACAAAATTTACAAAAACTATGTGTCATCATATATACCATCTTTACATACATAGGGATACCCCCACTTTGATTATATTCTATTATTATACTCCCCTTTTACATATCCAAATTGTGTTACCTTCTGCTTCATGCTGAGTTTGGTATTCAAGTAATGCAATCAGAAAAGATTGCTTTTAGATTCTCAAAGTCTTTCTCCCACGTATTTTTGACTATTTCAAATACACTGATGAGGTTACACAATCCATACGATGCTACTTCTACTGCATTTAAATCTAAATATATAAATTTTTCATATGATGTCTTAGCCTTAAGATATTCCTCTAGCCACTTATGTACATTGCTGATTTTCAATGTCAAATGTTCTCTCAATATTGAAAAATCTCTTGATAATTCTCTCTATTTTAAACTTAATCAGACTTATATCATAATATATCTTTGCGATTCTTGTCTCCAAGTCTTCAATCTTCATGTATGATTGTTGTAGCTCATTAGAACCATTCTATAGTTCTCTTTGCTTCTCATTTAGCTCCCTATTCACATCTCTGATGAAAATGTATAATACCTTAACTCTTTTATACAAGAGTCAAGTCACGCAAAGTCATTTATGATTTTTTTTTGGCATTTTGCACACTCTATCAAATAATTGTGCATCATGTTTGATTTGTATATGTGTAGCCACTACTTCTGATAATCAAGTAAGATCATTATAAAATTCCTTAATCAATTCCTTTTCTCTCATTTGAGGGTTTTCCTCTATAACTTTGCTAGATACAATATTCTATAATTTCTCAAAAACTTCCTCTTACTTCCTCTAATGTTTCTTGAAGACTCTTCACATTCTTGTTCTTTCGAAATAACTTGCTCAAAGATGATATCAATCTAATCTAATCATCATCATCAATAGATAAATTGGCCAAATTTGATTCCAATGGTGACTTAGATTTGACTAGGGTTTCCAATACGATATCTGCCTCATGCTGAAAAGTAACTTTATCAATCATAGTCTTTGTATGTTTCAACTGTGGCAAGAATGTTGTCTCTTGCATGATTGTCTTCCAAATTTTATTAAGTTTTTCCTCTTCCTTTTCTTATTCCATTTTCTCTCTCTTCTTCATCCTTCTTCTCTTCATCTTTCTTTTCTCTTTCTTCTTTCTCCTTTTCTTATTCTTCTTTCTTCTTTTTCTCTTCTTCCTTCTTTTCTTCTTCTCCTTTCTTCCTTTCTTCTATTCTCTTTTTCTTTTCTTGTTATTTCTTTCATTCTTCTCTCTTCCTCTTTTCTTCTTCTTCATCTTCATAGCTTTTATATTCCACCAAACTGTCAACAATAGAAGGGCCAAAATCTTTAAAGGGATTTTTTGTAGTATCCAAGGTGATTCTTGTGTTATCTATTTGCATAGTATCAGTGCCAATTGTTACTTGTGGGATCTCTGATGATTTTGATGCCTCTTTCATTTCTAAAACTTCTAGTGGTGGTGGTGGTGGTGCTTCTCCATCCTTTTCCTCTGTTTATGTTTCAACTGTAGGGATTGCTTCCCCTATCATAAATCTTTCATTTTCTTGTGCAAGTGCCTCTATTGTAGATTTCTGTGGGCTAGATGGCTTGAATCCTACCATCATCTTTATTATTGCTACCTCTGTCTCCTTGTCAACCTCTTCATACTTTCCACCCATGATCAATATAGACCTTATCTTATTCCTAAGGTAAGGTCAATGACTACTCAATAAAATCTGCAAGTTGTTTCACTAGTGACTTCATGAAGATTTCTTACATGCTTCTCTTATTTTTGATCCTCTTCTACTACTATCTTCTTTATGTTAACAAGTCTTTCATACAAGTATTTGAGAATAAGACTTTGTATATCTGAAAGTTTCTTGCCATTTAGTATTAGGTGCCTTATCATTGCATTCTCTAGCTCAAACTTTTCAAAATTATTGTACAAATCATATAACTTGTTTAATTGCATGAAGTTACTATCATTTATGATTGCACAATTTAATGTCTCTATCTTTGGTTTCCATGGTTTTCTTCCTCTTGTAGGAGCTTTTAATTCTTCCTTTTCTTTTTCTTTTACCTTCTCTTTTACCTTTTTTTTAGGTGTCTTCCTTTTTAGATTCCTCTGATTCTGATTCAACACTTGTGTTCTTCTCTGTGTACCATTTTATGTAAGAATTGTCTTTCTCTTCTTCTATGGTCCACTATCCATTTGTTTGATTTTTTGTGTGTAGGAGGTTCAATTGGCTCCTTTTTAACTTCAATTAACCTCATAGACCTTCTAGTGCTAGGAGGGGTGGTTGACTAAACTTTGACAATGTTGACATCTTCTTCTTGCTTTCTTTGAACAAGTGGGATGAACTGGGGTTGTATCTGTGATACTACTACATAGGGTACACTGGGTATCTACATGGATGGTCCTGCTATTGTCATTCCTTCTGTTTTACTCCCAATAGCTAAAGGATTAGCAATGAGTAGATTTGATAGCCCACTTGCCTTCATCTCCACTACTATTCCTGTGGCATCTTTAAATTCTTCTTCACTCATTCCAATTTTCTTCAATATACTATATTTTAGTCAACCTTTTTCTTTATGTCTTTACTATATAGTTGACTGTGACCTTTTATTTTTTCTTCTTATGTGCCCCATCTAGAATATTCCTTGTCTCTTTCTAATTCAAGAATGATCTTTAGATATCCTTCTATTACCTCGTCTCTCATCTCATACCCCATAGGGTCAATAAACTTTACCCTTGGTTCAATTCCTTCCATGCAAGTCACATAAGTTTCAACCATAAAAAAGATGTCATCATTCTAGTTATGTCTTCTGTCATTCTATCCTCTAAATGTTTTCTATAGTAATGAGTAATCAAGTTCATTGTGCATCTATTTGTGTTCTATTCATAGTCTGACATTCTAGAGAATTTTGTTATCACTTGATAGAATAAGTGTGTAATCAAAGATTCAAATCTAAATACTGCATTCTTTGTCTTCTTAATTTTGTCAATGTTGTTCAATATTTGTTTCCTCAAGATCTCACACATATTGAATTTTTCTTTCTTAATTGTCATTAGGTAAGCTGGATGGATAAATCCACTAGGTATAGAGTTCAATATTGAGTTGTAGTTCATCTTATACCCAATTACTTTTCTTATCAATCTAATATTAGTTTCCTTGATCATGTCTTGTTTCATGTTTCTGCTATCAGATATTGTCTTCAGATTTATTTCTACTAACTTCTTGAAATTCTTTACATTAACAGGGTTACTACCCTCATTTCTCAATCTGATGAGTTTATGAATCATTTCATCATCTATCATGACAACTATATACCCTACCTAGAACATGTCCTCATGTATACAACTCAGAATTATCCATGTTCACTTGTGATTGTCAAACTCCATATAAAGCATGTGTCTAATGATGTTTAGGTCTTTCAGGTGCACAAACCCTTATGTAAATGATAGGTAATTGATGAAAACCAATTCCATGTCACTTTGGATGTCATTATCACCTATACTCTCAAACTTACAATGAATATACACACAAATCTCTTGCATGTGCAAAATATTGTTGGGTAATTCTCAAAATGCTCATAATGGGTCATCATCTAATGCCATATAGGGATGTTTCTTAAATTTGTACCTAGGTCTCTCACTAACATGACATACAATTGTGGTTTCCATTTCTTACAAATTCAAACTTTAAATTACGATTGAGCAAGTGAAAAAATACCTCAAATTTGTAAAACTAGGGCTTGCTGAATTTGTTGCTTAGAACACTTTAATTTTACCTTTAAATTCACTCAAAGGAACCCTTTAATTCTTTCATGATTAAATGGTACTCAAAAACTTGATTTCACCCTTTAAATCATATCTAATTTACTTCTGCATTAATTGCGTAAGTACTTGCAATTGAAAATGATTTTCTTATTTTACCAGTTTCTTTATCTTACTTCACACACTCACATATCAAATCATAATCATATGCGCACTTAACCTTAGCTTCTATTCATCTTGTTCTAGCTCATACTAACTTCACAAGTCACAATTCCTACCCTAAAGTTTTCTATACTATTTTGATGTTGATTCGATTGTATTAATTGATGAAATGATATACTCAATCAGATTGTGATTGGTTGGAGACTAGAATCAACTTCAATCTATTCTTAGATGCTTCACTTGACTAAATTTCCAACACAACATGTGAACTTGCTGGTTTCTTAGCTTTAACAAATGATTCATCAAGGTTTCCTACAAGATCTTTCACATTTTCTCTTTGACTATTACTTCTATTCTCATTCCTTCTATTGATGCTCATATTCCTTCTATGATTTGTGTTTCTATTGTTATTCTTCATGTTGTTAGGCATCCTCATATTCTTCATCCTACAATATCTTTCTATGTATCCCATTATGTTACAAATATGACAAACTATAATATTGTTTCCATATCTAGATCTTGACTGACCAATATGTGCTCTACAATATATAGCTATATGTCCAAAGTTGTTGCACTTATAACACATAATGCCATTCCTTATAACATTGGTTCCTCAAATAGGTCTATTTACTATAGGGTTAGTACCTCTAAATATACTACTATTATCATTATTGAATCCAGGTTTCTTACATTCAATAGCTTTGTGACCAAAACAATGACAATTATAACAACAACTACAAAGGGGTTTAAATGACTTATATGTAGAGTCCCTTTTCATGTGACCAAATTAATTACATGCATAACATCTATTAGTATGAATGCTGATGATTTTTTATGGGGGAGTAATCTAGCATTGCTAGAGTAGTGAAGAGATCATTCACATCAGTGTGTATTGCATTCATGACTATGTTTATCATTGATGTCAACATACTGAGAAGATAGGTAGAGTAGAAGATATAGATTTAGATCATACAGATCACATATTGAAGATGATGCTAAAAATAGGGAATATTTTGGGGGGGGGGGGGTTGTTGAATTAATATTCTACAAACTTTAGCCCAAAAATGGATATTATTAATTACCTTATAACTTGCATATGAAAGTAAACTAATTATGTTGAATAGTAAAAATAACCATGCAATAAGAGAATTCATAACACCATATTTTGTTAACTAGGGAAACCTTGGCCAAGGAAAAACCCCGGTGGGGATGGTACCCACAAAATGATCCACTAATAAAAAGTATTTGGTTAAAGATATTGACCCTTTTAGGAGTCTATTACATCTAAATATAGTGTCTTAGTCCTTGTTAGAAGCCTCAACCCTTCTAGGAGTTGTTATATACAAATAAAAAGTGTATGGGAGAAGAACCCACTACCCAAACATGCAATACACAATGTAGCTCCTTGATACAAAAGGATAGATACAAAAATCTCTTTACTTGTAGTTGTTGATATCTTCAATATTTGATATCTCCTTTTCTATTCATCACAATATTCATATTCCTCTGATCATATATTAGAATTCACATCACATATAGTTCGTATAGTCTTCCCTAGAAGCACACTTAACTTTGCATTTCATATTTTCTTTAATACCTTTACAAAATATAAAATATTGTCCAGTCGACCTTCAAGCTTTCGCATGATTTACAAAATATATTATTATAATTCGCTGACTTAGGGTTAACATCTAGGATGTTGTCCCTAATTAATTAAGTAATTAATTTGTAATTAAAATAATTCCTTAATCCAAAATACCCATTTCTATGTTATGCTTTGTTCTGTACTAACCTATGGACTTACATACTTCATAACCAAGATGTTAGGTAGCCATATCTAACTTTACATGTGTCCAATGTATCTCAGCACACCACACTAACCAAGACTCTATCTATTCTGCTAGATAAATTGTATGATACTTAGACAATTTTTTAAGTATAGCTATCAAAAGTGAATCTTCATGATCTTCCCTCTTCACATAACTAATATGTTTCGATAAATAAAAACATCAAATGTATACTTAGCCAAATTGTCAAAAATCTCTCCATTTGGCATTGATGTAAACATGTGGGAAAATTGGCTAAGTCCCAAAAAAATTACAACTTCAAAAACTTTACAAAACTGACCTTATCAAAATTTGCAAAATTCAAAAACTTGTGGATCATTGCATTTTAACCATATTTCCTTATAACTCCTATTTGCATTTCATAAATCCCCCTTTGATTTTAGTTCTAGCTGATACATTACTTCCCCTACCTTTCTCTCCAATTTATATACATACATCTATACAACTTTTATACAATTTTCTTACATACAATTTTCCTATATTACTCCCCCTTTGACATCAATGACAAAGGTATCATAATTTATGTACAAGTCAAAATTTTATCCTTTACCTCTAAATTAGGTTGATAGGTGTGTAATGTAATCATCAAAACTTTTCTTTAGACTCTTGAAGTTCTTTTTCCATGAATCTCTGACTCCCTCTAATATACTGAGAAGAGCACATAGCCCATAAGATGTTATCTCTACCGTGTTCACATCTGAATAAAAAGAATTTAAAAAAGATTTCTTGACCTGTAGAAATTATTCCACTTGTTGTTTAAGGGTGCTGATCTTCAGTGATAGGTGTTCTCTCAGAAGTGAGAACAATGTTGCAATTCTTCCTTTATTCTTCTCAATTAGACTTATCTCATTGTAAGTCTTTGCAATCTTTGCCTCTAAATCTTCTACCTTTTGATGTGTCTGTTTAAGTTGATTTACTAGATATTGGAGTTCTTCATGCTTCTTCCTTAGCTCCTTATCAATGTCTTTGGTGAACTTGAATGATAATGTGCATTTCACATATAATGCCTTCCCTTCCTATTCACATTTTCTTAGCTCTTTTATGGAAGTATCAAGAGCTCTCAAGTCATTTCTAATATTGTGACAAAAATTGTCAAACATACGTGCATCATGTTATGTTCGAGCTTGTACATATGCTATGTTTGATAGGTTAGTGAAATTTGCATCAAAGGATTTCATTAATTCCTTAGCTCTTAGTTGTAAATCTTGTTCTATCACCTTGACTATGACTGAGCTCTACATCTTTTCAAGTACTTTTTCTATAGTCTTCTCCAAATTCCACACTTTCTTGAACTTCTCTAGTAATGTACTCAATGATGACATGAGACCTTTTTCTTTTTCTTTTTCTCTTCCTCTTCCTCTTCCTTTCTCTTTTTCTCTTCTTGTTCCTTCTTTTTCTGTTCTCTTGCCTTCTTCTTCTCCTTTACTTTCTTCTTTTCTTTTTTGGTGCCAAACCACCTATTCTTTGGATGTCTCATAGATAAATTCATATTTTACATTGTCTTTAATATGGTCTCAATGTTATATAAGGACATAAATACTATTTGGAGTTCATTAAAATTATTTTGTAAGGTTATACAAGCCATTAAAAACATAGTGACTGACAAGGTGCTGAAAAATGTCAAGTGTGATAAAACCACTCAAATGTATCAAAGTAGAGTGGAAATGGTTTAATTTGAGTCTTAAAGTAATATCCATCATATTTTAAGGGTTTATGAAAAGTTTGAAGTCATTTGGATAATCATTGTAAAAGTCGTTCAAAAGTTGCCAAAATTGTAATGCCTACTTTTACAACTTGGTGACAACTTTTTAAAAGTAGGTTTAAAGATGTTAATAGGTAGTAATAGGTTGGTTGGAGAGTTTAATTTACTTCCAAATTATATATATTTGGTATCCAAAACATAAAATTGTAGGTGGGGTAAGATGGAGAAGTTGGAGGAAGGATCTGGAATGGAAGAAAACTTATTTTGATGTTGTATATTTTCGTTTTCTAATTTTTTTTACAATAATTTTTTTGATGTTTTGGTTGATACGAACTCATTTTGAATGATACAGAGTTGAAAATTATATTTTTAGAAAGGTATATGATTTATATTTGATTTGGTTTTGGTTTGGATTATTTTAATTACTTATCAAAGAAGTTATGGCCATTTTGGTGAAGACTAGTCAAATTTTGTCATAATATGAACAACACTGAGGAAATTGCAATAGCTTTTATTTTCTTTCTTGGATTTGGCTATAACTTGGAGAAAATGTTGGTGACTCACTTTTATTGAATCTCACAAAAATGATTGTTTTAATTATTTCATTTATGAGAGTTATTAATGACTGAATAAGGTTTCTAAATTCTTCCCTCGTTGAGAAATTATTCTTAAAAGTTGCAACATTCTAACATTCATTTGAATGGATGGAAAGAATTATAAATGTGGATCCCTTCAGTGGAATAATATATTTTAAAATTTGGATTGATTCTATTTACCCATTCCTTTCTACTTTCTTTGTAATCCAAGCCTAATTAGGCCTATTAGGTTTGTGAACATAGTAAGGATTAAGGAGTGTCGGAGTAGAGTTGGTTCTATAACTTTTAAATTTTGTGGAAGGCCCATAAAGCACATTTTTGCTATGCTACTTTGCATTATTTTTTTTCTTTTTCTTCTTCCTCTTCTTTAGAGCTCACATAGGTTGTCAAATTGTCAACATTTTCACCAAAATACTTAAAAGGATCTTCCTTTGTATCAACAATAACATTAGTATTTTCAATCTGCATAGTATCTGTACGTATTGTTATTTATGGAGTTTTTGTTGTAGCTGTTGTAGTTTGGTGGCTAGAAGATGCAATTTTCTTCATCATTTGTATAATTGCTTCCTAAGTTTCTTCTCTTACCTCTTCATAGTTTCCACCCATAATCAATATAGCTCAAGTCTTGTTCCATAGAAAAGGTTCAAGACTCTGTAAGAAATTCTTCAAGTGATCTTTACTCTCTACTACACAAAATTTTGATCATGTTTTCTCTAATCTACTTGTCCTCCTCTTGTACTCTTCTCTTTCTATTTATTAGCCTTTCATACAAACCATTAGGAATTTGTTCCTCAATGTCCTCAAATTTCTTCTTATTCAAAATAATGTACCTTATTGTAGCATTCTCTAAGTGTAACTTGTCCATGTTGCTGTATAAATCATAAAACTTGTTTAACTGACCAAATTTTCCTTCATTGGTGATTGCACTGTTAAGTTTTTAAATCTTAGGATTCCATGGTTGCCTACCTTTTCTCGTCAACTCTTGTTTTGTTTTGTTGGTAGTTCTTTTTCTTTTTCCTTCTCTGATGACTCTACTTGTCCTTGCATTTTTATCCCTTCATAGGTCATTAAGACCTTTTGCCTTTTCCCTGGTATGCTTTTCATCTATTTTACTCTCTTATGTTGAAGTCCTTCTACTTGCTCTTTTTTAACTTTAGCTAATCTTGTTGATTTCCTCTTGTCTCCATAATCTTTGCTTCTTCTTCTTCTTCACTTGATTCCACTAATTGAACAATGAGTGAACTCAGTGGTTGTTCTTGTGATACTGCTGAATATGGAACAATTGATGCTACCACCTAAGGTTCTACCACAATTATACCCCCTGATGGCTTGAAAGTGCTTGCACATACATGATTCCTTGTTATCCACTCTGCTTTATTCTAGTAGTAGTCTTTGTGACTGCTGCAATTTCTTCAGGAGTCATCTTCGCTTTCTCCATGACCTTTTTCATTGTGTCTTCTACCTTCTTTATAGACTTTTGAAGATGATCTTGAGAGGTTACTTGCATAATCTCTTCATGGGTTCCAAACCTATTGAATTCTTCATCTCTAGCTAAATTCAATATTACTTCTGCATGACCCTTTCTTTAGTCATCTCATAGCCAAGTGGTTCAACATAAATCATTCTTGGTGCAAGTGGTTCTATGTAGGTAAAATTACTACCAACCATAAAACATATATCATCTTTGAGTTTCTTCACAACAGAGGATGGGATTCTACACCTTTGTTTCATCTCTGTTTGGAAGGTTTTTACAATAAGATTTGCACTATTATCAATTTTATCAATTGGATATTTGGTATACAAGTTAATTATCTCTGCAATAGTGCATTTGTCATTTTTATGTAAATCAGTAACTGATATGAATAGAAATCTCCTAATTAGATGGAAAAATATGTAAACAATCAATGATTTGAATCTGAATTGACTATTTTTCACTTCTTGATTTTCTCCAAGTTCTCTATCAACTGCTCTCTCAAGATTTTACATATGTTTACCTTTTCTCTCTCTACACAAATAATATAGACCACATGGATAAAATATGCTTCCATATCATCTTCTCTAGAGTTGGAACAAATCTTGGATGCTGTGATTTTTCTTATGAATCTCACATCATTTTGTGTTATCTTTCTTATCACAATGCCTCTTCCATTATACTCAGATTTAGTCTTTTCCAACACAAGTTTCTTTATGTTCTTCTCATTAATGAGGATAGATCTTTTATTGCATAGTCATGTTACCTCATGAATTAGGTTAGCTGATATATCTACTACATTATCTCATAACTAGGATTTCCCTTCATAAATTTGGCTTAATAATATCTTTACCCAATCTTCATTCTCAAACTCATGTTGAAACATAATCTTAGTCATTCCATTCTATTCTAGGTATTTATAACCAACTTTAAAGCTCATGTATTGATTATAGATATGTTCAAACTCATTTATTATTCTTGCTTCTCCTACTGTCTCAAACTTGCTCTTAAGATAACTTCCAATATCTTCGAAGTATAGGACTTCATCTAGAATAGCGAAAAAAGCCACCATAGGGTTTTATTCCAAAGGTAGAATGGGGTTTATCTTCATTTTCAAATTTACCTCATCCTCAACATTATGCGTCAAAATTCTATCCATGTTTATCACAAATTCTTATTTCAAATTCACAAATAAACTCACGAGATTTGATAAACACCTCAATTATGCTAAATGTAGGGGTTTTAGATGAATTTTCTTGAATGTTGCTTAAATTTTCCTTGGATTTGCATTCAATTTTTGATTAACTTGTCACACATTTGAATGATACTCAAAATATCAATTCTGGCCCTTTCATTCACCAACTTCATTAATTGCACAAGTACGCAATTCACAACAAGATATTTATTCTTTATCAATAACTTGTGTTGATTCGTATAACCTCATGTGATCTCTAAACAATCTACACACTTAACCATGGCTTCAAAGTTGTATATCTTATTCTACCTCATACTAACTTCACAACCATTAATCACTCTCTATCATTACATACATCTTTTCTGATACTCGATCTCTAATAGAAAAGTACTTAGTTCAAATAGGATGAATCACATACAATTTTTGACTTCAATCTTTTATTAGGTTCATCAAATAACTATTCTTCTAATACTGCATGTGAACCAGATGGATCTTTGCATTTGAAAAATACCTCTTTGACTTTGTCTACATGTTCCTTTAAGTTCTCTTTCTGACTGTCATTGATGCTATCATTCCTTCTGAAATTTCTATTTGTGTTTCTTCTAAAATTTTGATTCTTATTGATGTTCCTCATATCCATCTTTCAAAATCTTTCTATATGACCAAAGTTATTGTATAACTGACATACTGGTGCATTGTTTCCATATTTGGGTCCAAATTGGTTTACATGTGCTCTGCAATTTCTAGCTATGCATTCAAGGTTTTTACCTTTGTAACACACAATCTTGTTCCTTGCTCCATTTGTTCCTTCATTTGATCTCATTATTTCTCCTACAGGGTTAGTACCTCTAAAAATTCTACTATTGCTACTATTATTTTTAAATTTAGGCTTCTTACAATTAATTTCTCTATGACCAAAACCATGACAATTATAAAAATAAAAATCAGTAACATGTTTAAATGGCTTACTCGTGCATTCCCTTTTCATATGACCAATTTCATTACATGCAAAGCATCTACCTTTGAATTCATACCTTACTTCCTTGGGTGATTCAATTTTTTCAGATTGCTTAGATTCATCAGTTTGTTTATGTTGATCAACTTGTTCCATCTCCTTAGGTACATTAGTAGATTGATTTGGCTCATCCTTGTTTAGTTCTTTCTCTTGTATAGGCTAATGGGTTTCAAGATTAGGTTCCTTTCTAGCTTCAGATATCTTGGCTGATTTTTCTCCACTAAAATATCCAAGACTAGTCTTATCATTAGAAGGTCTCTGAAAATATAATTTCTTATGAATTTTCTCACTACTGGAATATAAATTTTCTAATTGTTGTTTAGTCTAGGTTAGTTCTCCTTTCACAAAAGTGTTGCACTTCGCAAGTTCTGCATATTATAACTTGGTGGATTTGAGTTCAAATGTAACTATTGTAAGATGAGATCTTAGATCAACATTCTCAAATTTTAGATCTAACTCAATTTTGTCATTGTCTTTCTTTAAATTTAGTTTTAGTTCAGTGATCAATCTTCAATTCATATTTCAAGATCTCATTTTATTTCCTCAATCTTGAAA
Organism: Cupressus sempervirens; assembly: GCA_028749045.1. Taxonomy (NCBI): domain Eukaryota; kingdom Viridiplantae; phylum Streptophyta; class Pinopsida; order Cupressales; family Cupressaceae; genus Cupressus; species Cupressus sempervirens. The sequence goes on along the minus strand of CM053792.1, from coordinate 279,513,566 downwards.
CTTGTTCACTATCCTTAATTTGATCTTTAGGCTCTCTTTTGGATTTGAGATGATCAATCTTGTCTTTCAGATTTCCAATGTAGTCTTTTGCATCTTCATATCTTTCTATCAGGTTGTCTCTTTCTTTAGTAAGAATGCCAATCTTCTTAAGAGTTTCTTCTATGATCTTTTGTGACTGTTCCATATCCATAGGGATCATATTCAAGTTTTTAAGCCTCTTTGGAGTAATTGAGCTCTGATACCAATTGTTAGAAATATGGAATACATGAGAAAGGGGGGGGGGGGGGGGGGGTGTGTGAATCATTATTCTACAAACTTTAGCTCAAAATTGGATATTATTAATTACTTTATAACTTGCATATGAAAGTAAACTCATTATGCTAAATAGTAAACATAACCATGCAATAAGAGAACTCATAACACCATATTTTGTTAATTAGGGAAACCTTGGCCAAGGGAAAACCCTAGTGGTGATGGTACCCACAAAATGATCACTAATCAAAAGTATTTGGTTAAAGACATTGACCCTGTTAGGAGTCTATTACATTCGTATAGTGTCTCAGTCATTGTTAGAGGACTTAGGCACAATCTTCAACCCTATTAGGAGTTACATTATATACAAATAAAAAATGTATGCAAGAAGAGCCCACAGCCTAAACGTGCAATATACAATATAGTTCCTTGATACAAAAGGATAGATAGAAAAACCTCTTTACTTGTTGCCGCTGATATCTTCAATATCTGGTATCTCCTTTGTTACTCATGACAATATTCACATTCCTCAAATGATATATCATAATTCACATCATATATAGTTTTCATATTCTTCCTTACAAGCACACTTAACTTCACATTTCATATTTTATTTAATACCTTTACAAATTACAAAATACTTTCTAGTCGGCCTTCAAACTTTCACACGCTTAAAAAAAAAAATTATTATAACTCACCAAATTAGGGTTAATATCTAGGATATCATCCTAATTAATTAAGAAATTATTTTGTAAATAAAATAATTCCTTAAGCCAAAATACCCATTTCTCTATTATGCTTTGTTTAGTTGTGATTGGTGATTTACCCATAATTTGTTTCGTACTGATTTGTAGACTTGCATACATCATAACCAAGATGTCAAGTAGTCATACCTAACTCTGCACATACTCAATGTACCTCAACACACCACATAGACCAAAACTCTATCTATTCTACTAGACAAACTGTATGATACTTAGACAATTTACTAAGTATAGCTATCATAATTGAATCTTCATGATTGACCATCTTCACATAACTGATATGTTTCCATAAATGAGTACACCGAAACAATTTACTAAGTATAGCTATCATAATTGAATCTTCATGATTGACCATCTTCACATAACTGATATGTTTCCATAAATGAGTACACCAAATGTATACATTAGCCAAGTTTTCAAAAAATGAGGTGAAGAGTAGTTGAGGACATGTTCTACACTATGCCCTAATTTAGTTGTTAGGTGAGCATACAGAAGGTTGAAGACTATGAGAATTATTTTTTATTTACAGAAGATGGTTTGTAGACAGAGTGCCTGAGAAGTGGTTTCTAGTGTTCAGATTATATCTCATAATAGGGATAGAATCTAGATGAGTGAAGTTAGATAGAGGCAAAAGGCATATTGATGTTGATGTCAACAAGTGCACAAAGTTAGAGGTCACACATGTGAGAATTTGTAAAGGCTGTGAGCTAATATTGTTATGTAATTATGAAAAAATGTAATGTATTATTTTATCTTAATGAGATCCTATATTAATTGTAATTGGGAAAGCCTCAAGGCTGACTCAATGAATTATTTTTGAGGACTTGGTATAAAGGAAAGTTATTTTCCTTGTGATGTAAGTAGAGAAGTGTGGAAGAAGTAAGATGCAAATTTGGTAAATGCAAGTAAGCGATCAAAGGGATCGTTGTGATGCGAATTTGGAGATTTGATATTGAGATCTGAGAATTATTTTGGTGTGGTAGAGGCACAAACATGTATTGAGTTGTTGAGATCAATTGTATTTCTATTATTCTGAAAGGAATAATACGAAGACTAGTTGGACATTGAGTTCATTGGTCTTGCCTTTGAAGCTATTTGGATAGTGGGTCCTTTTGCCTTCTACAATGCCTAATAGAGTTGGAATATACTCATAGGGATTCAAAGTCTCCTAATAAGGACTAATATGTACTGAATGTATTTCATTGGCTTATAACAAAATTCATCCTCTTACAAGGAATTTATATATTAGTACATCATTTTGTGGGTACCATCCACACTAAGATTTTCACTTTGATCAAGGGTTCCTAGTTAACCTATCTACCTTTAAATTTGTTTCTCACTTCTTTAGGTGATTCAACTTGCTTAGATTGCTTTGGTACATCTCTATATTTATTAGATTCAACCTTGTTCTCTTCTTTCTTCTTAGGTTGTTGGATCGTAAGATCTGACTCGTTAATTTCTCGAGACTTCTTAGATGAATTTTCTCCAAGGTATCCCTATCTTATCATAAGAGGGTCTATGTATAAGGATATGTTCATCAAGATTTTAACTTCTAGAATACAACTTCTCAAGATGTAGCTTAGATTGGGTTGATTCTCCTTTCACAATTATTATATACTTCTCAAATTGTCCATACTACAATTTTGTAGTCTCAAGCTCAAATGTCATTTTGGTAAGGTTAGATCTCAAATCTGGGTAAGTGCACCAAGTTGTGGTGCCAAAAAGGGGGTATAAGTGGCCACTTTTTTTTCTTTTTGAAATCAACAATTTTCGAACTTTGACAAGAATTTGAAGATAGTTACACTCAAAATTATAAAATATGACAAAAATAAAAGTAGTAGTCTTTGAATCTAGTTTCTAAACTACTAATTTTTTTTCAAAATGGTTTATTTTTAGGTCCTAAAAAAAGGGGGCCATAGAAAGTTGTACTATTTTTTAAGAAAAAAAATAACATAGTGCAAAGTGTGGCCCCTCTAAAATTTTGACTTTTTAAAGAAATTCTTTAATCACTTTGGTAAAAAGTTAACTAAAATTGTATAGTTTATCCTAGATTTTTCAGGTAATTTTATAATATGTATTTTTTTTAATGAATTTTGTAATTGGACACATCCTGAAAATGTGAAATATATGTGTGCCCCCCCTAGAAATTATTGAAAACTAATCTAAAATTAAAACTTCTTTTTTTCAAAGTGCATAGAATAGAGTCTAGTTTCTAAAAAACTAAGTTGTTGCAAAATTTGATGAACAAGCTAAAATATATACCCCAATTAGTACATGTTGGTTTTTGAGAGAAAATGGACTTACATTAAAAATAAATTATAGTTGAAAGGCTTGAAATAGTATGAATTGAAAATAAATTATATGGTTATATAGCTAACACAGAGATCTACAATATCACGTAATCTAATTTTATCGATGCTCAACCACGAGGAAACTTGAAGGAGAGCACATTAAAAGAATTAATTATTTTTTGTATGCTTGCTACAAAACATGTCTTCGACCACTTTAGAGACTCCAAACCTTTGGGTTGGATCCCAAAGGCAAATCCAAGCCTTAGGCTTGTAGAATCCGATGCTTTAAATAGTGTGTGCATGCCATAGTGTGTGCGCCCTATGCAAAGAATTGTTAAATTCAAGGCTTACATAGAGCACACATACTTTTTAAGCCTTTTATTTTAATAGAGAGGATGGATAGGGAGAGAGGGAAGGAGAGAGTAGGATATGGGATAAGGGGGGGGGGGGGGGAGAGAGAGAGAGAGAGAGAGAGGGGGAATATAGGAAGAGATGAGGAGTGTGTGTGTGTGTGTGTGTGTGTGTGTGAAGAGAGAGAGATTTTTATTTTCATATAGTGTAGTTTCTCTATAGCACAATTGCACTATAGTGCAGTCACTCTATAGCATGATCACACTATAGTACAATCTCTCTATAGTGTGATTGCACTATAGTGAAATTGTATTGTGTAAGATAGAAATATTGGTAAGAAAGACATTTTCCTAGTAAGGAAGCCCCATATTTTTCTATGATTAAAGGGATAAGGGGACTGCATGTGATTACGATTGACCCTTGATCACTCTAGACATATCCACAATGATTTGCAGAAATTCATTCATGGGGCAATGATACTGAGAACTAACTATTGTTCAAAATCCATTGTTACTATATGTTATGTGTAGTATATTGCATAAAAAGTCACTTTTCATGTCGGTGAAGACCACTAGTACCATATTATATCAATTTACACCATTCTTTTAATTACCAATCCAAATTGAACTAGGGAAGTCAATTATTTATCATCAAAATTGATCACTTGAGGTAAGTTTTTTTTTTTTAGATGAAAAATGTTAGTAAAGACCCTTTTCTAATTTTAATTTGACATAATATAATGTATTCTAATTGTAATATGAAAAATTATATTATCTATTTAAATTGCAATTGGTAATTTAATTGATTTGATATGTAGAAATCATCATCATGCAAAGGAAAAAATAAAAAATAAAACAGTAGAAGAGCATGAGAGAGATTTGGAAAATAAAAAGGATAGAATGAGACTATTTTGAGAATGATTTTTTTTGCACTCCATTAATGAAGAATTATCTTTGGATTAGGAACATGAACCATCTAGAAAGAGAGAATTAGAATTAGAAAGACAACATCTAATTTGGAGCTACACAATCATATCACGCTAAATTTACATCATGTTCTATGTCTGATGAAGTATACACTCTCTTATGTTATGTTGAAGGCACACCATAAACATATCAAGTTGGTGATAATCCATCTTTCAAATCTTATTGTGAAGGTACATCATCTTTGGTTGAAGGTACTCCATTCTCCCATAATGTTGTTGATGTTCCTAATGTTGAGCCTACTCAAGAGATTATAACACCTTCTATAATATGTTTTAGAAATCCAAACTATTTGATTGATATTGATACTAATATTTTGCAATCAATGCCTAAGAAGATTCCAAAGTGTACTTGTCAAAGAAATATTGATCATATTTGGAGATCTATTTTTGAAGAATTTAATGTGATGTGAAGTTGTCAACTATTTATTAAAATGATGATTTTTTAAAAATTTAAGCCCATCATGAATATTCTTGGGCTAGGAATGATGGATGAGCCAAGTGAAAAAAACATTTTAGAGATTCTAATGACTGTATATGAGAAAGTGGGCTCTACATCACATACCAAAGATAGTAATGTCACAAAACTCTTACATCAACAATAGTAAGCACCCATATGAAGAGATATTGAATCATTAGAAACACACACAAAAATTGAAAATAGGTAAAATTTCAGTAATGAGAGCCATAGAAAGGCGTAAAAGAGTGGAACATCCAACAAAAAGTGAGTTATGGGCATTTTTCATAGACTACTGCAAAAGGATATTGAAGACTTTTGGAAGAATAATATACATGCTTCCCTTAATAAAAGAGATATTATAAAAAGAGGTCTGGTAGTTGAATTTGTGATGCATGTGCAAATATTTTTTTGATTCAACTTAGACACAATTATTTGCAAAATTTATAGGCATGTATCCTCAAACTAGAATTAATCAAAGACATTTTACAATGGGTAGACCTTTTTATGTGAAGATAAATCACACACGCACAACATGTTATTATAAGGTACATATTGATTTTGCTAACCATTTTGATGTTCATATGCATAGATGCACTTTTGCACTCTAATAATGACTTACACGATTGTAACATAAATGAGCCACCTACTTATTCAAATGGATTCATATCTACCATTTTATGTGAATGGATGGACAACAAACAATTTTACAAGTTTCTAGACTTTAATGGTACATGCATAAATATTTGTAGTGGTTTGTGATATTTATTAATTTATCTACAAATGGAAAGTACACATGCAATGAATTAGTGGATTTTGGAAAATATAAGACTGTGACATATGCTTTAAAATATGGAAAAGTGGGTAAAAGATGTGATTAAGTAATTTAAAATATTTCAGTGTATGAGTTCATGAACATTTTCTATGAACAAATTATTTACGAGTATGTTTCAAGGCACACTCATAGGTCTCGATGGTTGGAATTGCAATTCAAGTTGTGCAAGGACACATTTCTACTAGATAAATTGTTTCTGTTGTGGAGTTCCTAGAGAGCTACAAACTACAACCACAAAATGAGGCAAGAAAAGTATTACACTTCTCAATTGGTTTCCATATTTTTTCATATAACATCTGTACATTTAGTTTCTAGTACAAAAGAGGTCAGAAAGATATTGAGGGAGTATCATTTTTACATTAGTTATGATCACTGTTAGAAATGTTTAGGATAATTGAGAGCTGGGGAGAGGGGGGGTGAATTAGTTACTCAAAGTCTATATGTACCACTTGAACAATTAAACGTTAAACACATCATTGTTCTAATTATTTTGCATATCCTGTTGTTACTTGATCTCTATTGTAAAACTATCATAAACTTTAACTTGCATTGCATAATTAAAACATCATCACATGTAAAATATTCATAAGACATTCATCATAGTTTGACATTGGGATTTCACGTGGAAACCTAATTTGGAAAAATCAGTAGCAATATGTCACTCTTTTTCACTCTTTCAAAGTGACCTTTTTAAGGAGCCAACCCTATAAAAGGTTACAATACACACTATTAAATGTGACCTAGTTAGATGATTTAATCACCCTCTTAGGAGTGGCCTTGTAAGATAACTTTGGCCTTGTAAGAGGACTCTTATGCGCAACAAGACATTTGAATTGTGAAGATATTGATACATTATCTACTATTTTTCAAGTTAAAGTCATATTGTAATATCATATTGAAGGTACACCATCACATTATGTTGAACTTACACCATCATCTAATATTGGAGTTACACAATCATATCACGCTAAAGGTACATCATGTTTTATGTCCGATGAAGTATGCACTCTCTTATGCTATGTTGAAGGTACATGATAAACCTATCAAGTTGGTGATAATCCATCTTTCAAATCTTATTGTGAAGGTACATCATCCTTGGTTGAAGGTACTCAATTCTCCCATAATGTTGTTGATGTTCCTAATGTCGAGCCTACTCAAGAGATTATAACACCTTATATAATTTGTTTTAGAAATCCAAACTATTTGATTGATATTGATACTAATATTTTGCAACCAATGCCTAAAGTGTACTTGTCAAAGAAATATTGATCATATTTGGAGATTAATTTTTGAAGAATTTAATGTGATGTGAATTTGTCAACTGTTTGTTAAAATGATGATTTAAAAAAAAAATTAAGCCCATCATGAATATTCTTGGGCTAAGGATGATGGATGAGCCAAGTGAAAAAAATATTTTAGAGATTCTAATGACTGTATGTGAGAAAGTGGGCTCTACATCACACACCAAAGATAGTAATGTCACAAAACTCTTACATCAACAATAGTAAATACCCATATGAAGAGATATTGACTCATTAGAAACACACAAAAATTGAAAATAGGTAAAATTTTAGTAATGAGAGCCATAGAAAGGCGAAAAAGAGTGGAGCATCCAACAAAAAGTGAGTTATGGGCATTTTTCATAGGCTATTGCAAAAGGATATTGAAGACTTTTGGAAGAATAACACACATGTTTTCCCTAATAAAAGAGATGTTGTAAAAAGAGGTTTGGTAGTTGAATTTGTGATCGATGTGCAAATATTTTTTGGATTCAACACAGGCACAATTATTTGCAAAATTTATAGGTATGTATCCTCAAACTAAAATTAGTCAAATATATTTTACAATGGGTAGACCTTTTTATGTGAAGATAAATCACACACACACACACACACACACACAACATCTTATTATAGGGTACATATTGATTTTGCTAACCATTTTTGTGTTCATATGCATATATATGCTTTTGCATTCTAATAATGATTTACACGATTGTAACATCAATGAGCCACCTAGGTATTCAAATGGATTCATATCTACCATTTTATGTGAATGACTGGACAACAAACAATTTTATAAGTTTTTGTACTTTAATGGTACATGCATAAATATTTGTAGTGATTTGTGACATTTATCAATTCGTCTACAAATGGAAAGTACACATCAATGAAATAGTAGATTTTGGAAAATATAAGACTGTGACATATGCTTTGAAATATGGAAAAGAGGGTAAAAGATGTGATTAAGTAATTGAAAATATTTTAGTGTATGAGTTCATGAACATTTTCTATGAGAAAATTACTTATGAGTATATTTCAAGGCACACACATAGGTCTCAGTGGTTGGAATTGCAATTCAAGTTGTGCAAGGACACATTTCTACTAGATAAATTGTTTTAGTTGTGGAGTTCGTAGAGAGATACACACTACAACCACAAAATGAGGTGCAAGAAAAGCATTAGACTTCTCAACTAGTTTCCATATTTTTTTAATATAATAATAATCATGCATTCACTTTCTAGTACAAAAGAGGTCAGAAAGATATTGAGGGAGTATCATTTTTACTTTAGTTATGATCATTGTTAGAAATGTTTAGAATAACTAAGAGGGAGGGGGGGTGGGGTGGTGGTGAATCAGTTACTCAAGGTCTATATATACCACTTAAACAATTAAACATTAAACACATCCTTGTTCTGATTATCTCGCATATCCTACTATTGTTCGATCTTTGTTGGATACAATTGTTAATTGTGTATTGTCTTTGATGTTACACAAATGTTATATCAGCCATTAGACAAAGTCTACTGAGCTCAGATGGTTAGCAAAGCAATTTATAGTGACTACCGAGTGTTCCTGAACATTACACAGTAAGTTAGCTCTTACCGAGCTCACTCGGGCATCAAAGGATTTTGTAGCAGAAAGTTAATGTTAACTGAGCTCCCAAGGTTAACAAAGGGAAAGTCAATGACTACCAAGTTCACTCAGTCATCGAAGAGAAAGTCAACTTTTATCGAGCTCACTCGGTAAGTGAAGGAAGGTCAGTGTTTACCGAGTTAACTCGGTCTTCGAAGAAAGTTGCAAAGTTTACAGTGTTTATCGAGCTTCACTTGGTTAACATTGGGGAAACCATTTTGGAGCAGTGGTCACTGAGCTGGGTCGGGCAGTGAAGAATTTTATTGTTCTAAAGAATTAAATTTTGTGCAATGTTTGCAACCGACTGATTTAATATTTTTTAGTTGTTATAACTTGTAATTGAGCCGACTTGACAATCTGTAAGGTATATATGAAAGGTCAAGTTGTGAATTCATGAATATGTAAGAGTATGGATGCATAAGAGTGCGAATATATGGATGTAAATGGAATGAGAAAATATTGAATATATGAGCGAATGTTGTGGAAGGATTAGATATCCTAATGGAGCTACAAAGTTGTATTCGATCAGTGAGGATCTAGTGAAGTAGAATAGAGATCTGTATTCAGCAAAGATAAGTTGCATATATTTCAGATCACTTCATTTTTGCTTTTTGATCATTGTAACAGTGATTTAAAATCTCTTAACAGAGTTGGTTTAACAGCCATTTTGTAAATCCTCTAACAAGGTGACAATTCAGTTGAATTGTTCTAAAGACCTTTGACAAGGCCACTCCTTACAGGGTGATTAAATCCTCTAATAGGGTCACACCTAATAGTGTGTTTTGTAACCTTTAACAGGGTTGGCTCCTAATAGGGCTCACTTCAGAAGAGTGAAAATTGGTGACTAGTTACTTGGTGGTTTTTCCCAAATTGGGTTTCCACATTAAATCTGGTGTCTCTTGTGTTCATGTTATTTCTTTTATGCATGCATGTTAATCACTTTAAATGCTTAATAAGTTAACATAACATCTATCAAGTTTTAGCATTTATTTGTGTGGTTACCGAGTGTCAGCAACAACTATATTTTAAAGACATCTAAGGATCAATGGATTTATTTTTGTGGTAACTGATTCACCCCTCCCCTCTTAGTTACTCCATCTCTATTTCCAACAGATCTCTACTATAAAACTATCATAAAATTTAACTTGCATTGCATAATTAAAACATCATCACATGTAAAATATTCATAAGACTTTCATCATAGTTTGACATTAGGATTTTACGTGGAAACCCAATTTGGAAAAATTAGTAGCAACATGTCACTCTTTTTCACTCTTTCAAAGTGAGCTTTGTTAGGAGCCAACCCTATATAAGGTTACAATATACACTATTAAATGTGACCTAGTCAGAGGATTTAATCACCTTGTTAGGAGTGGCCTTGTAAGAGGACTTTGATCATTCTATTTAGAATGTCACCTAGTTAAAGGATTTACATAGATTTTTAAATCTTTAAATGACTATTAGGTCAACTTGAGTTAAAATTATTTCAATAAAAACTGTTTACAATGATAAGAAAGAACATAATAGGTTTTGATCTGTGTGATTACAACTCACTTGGTTCAGATCTATGTTTGGTCCTTATGCTGGTTCACTGATAAGCCTTTCATTGTCATCTTTGGTCTTGATCTTCTTGGACAATCTTCAAACAATTAGTCGACTTCTTCTTATCAAAACTTAAGCCTTATGCTCAAATTCACTTATCAACAACAACATCACATATGCAAACTTTTTTCTTTTAGCTTCACATCCACTCTTTCTGATCAACCTTACTCTATATGACTTCCTTCACATACAAACTCACATAGACACTGACTAGTGTTGGACTGAGCACCAAATCTTCAATTCTATATCACCTTAAATAGGAAATATGTGCTTTAACATTTTCTACATCCACTGTAGATCTTAGGGTTTATGATTAGATTCAACTCCATTCAATGTATCCATACATCTTCTTGATCATACTCTAGAAAATTCTCTAGAATATGTCATTTAGGTCTTTAACTAATCATCACCTTCAATTTAATGATCCAACTCATCAATCTTACCTTCAACACATTTTACATCTCCCAACAAATCGAGTCAGCTTGATCTTATGATTTCTTTGAATTTGATCTTTTATTGTCACTTGACAATCATTGAATTTTGACACTCACTCAATACTAAAATACTCGATCACTGAAAATATTTTTAGCTCAACATCAACTAACTTGCTTGGTCGATGCTAATGCTCGGTCAACACTAGATATGGTCAGCATTAATTGTGGCTCGGTTGACACTAACATTACTTGGTACTCATTATTTTACTCTTTTTCTCGGCTAGGATTAGCTTCCTTGACATAAACAATTACTTTTATTTATGAAAGTCTATCTAATAAAATGTCCATTGTAACTCCTTTTCATAACTTCAACCTGTCCTCTAGGTTCTATAGTTATGAGTAACTCTCAAATCATCTTCATCAATTAAATAGATATGACATGTAGATTACGTAGCAATATGTCTGAGATCAATAGATTCGAAATCAATGAAAAAACAATAATTGTTCCAATTGTAAGTTTCCAACAATCGCTTGCATTCTATAGAGTTTTTTACATGGTTACTTTGAACTATTTTATGGTGATTTGGCTAATAATAGCATATCATATCATCAGCACATCATCTGGTCAAACAATTGTGCATCACAATTCAATAATGATCAAATGTTTTATTGGTTAAGTAGGATGCAATTTGATGTACCAAAAGAGCCTTAGCTCATGAAGAATTAAAGTACAAAGATGCAACACCATTGGCAGATTCTAGAAGTATCATTGAGTGGTGTAACACTACGATGGATCTAAGAAAAAAAGGTGAGTGTATGATTCATATTTATTTATTTATTAATAGATCAAACTAACATTGCAACATAGATCAAAATATGTTTTTTGGAAGTTATTTTGGAAAATTTTGGAGAAAAGGGAAAAAATCAAGTTTTGGAGGCCTACCTAGTTGGAATTTTGAGTACAAAATAGTTACTTGGTAGAAAATTGTCATCTCCATCAACTCTATTTAGTTGGGTAAATGCTATTGGAGACCTGATTTTTCCTATGTAACATCAGAAACATAGTGGAACATGTTGTACCAAAGTGTTCCCAAGGTGTACTAAGTCAAATATGGTAGCCATTTTTGAAGGTTGATATCTTAGATCTTGTGAGGGGTAACAAAAAAAATGTTAAGTGCAAAAGGGTCATCTTGGGATGGCGTACAAGTGTGTAGCTCAATTTTGGGATATTTTGTTTGGTTTCCATTTGGCGACCCCATCTTGCTTGGTGCAAATTATTGTAATGTTGCTTAGTTGAAAGTTGTTCAGTTATGCATCTTTCAAATGGTTCATCATGGAACCAAACCATCAACTCCAATTGGTTGGGTAAATGGTACTAGAGACATCATCTTTCCTGTGTAGAATTAGGAACATTTCGACGCATGCTACACCAAAGTATTCCCAAGGTGCACTAAGTCAAATTGTACAATTTTTTTTGGAGACTGATATCTTGGAACTTATGGAGATATCAAATAATTTTTAAGTATAAAAGGAGCTTCTTGGGGAGACCTACAAGCACATATCTTAATTTTGTGAGATTCGATTTGGTGATCCCATCTCCTTTGATGAATATTCTAACAATGCTTCTTAGTTAAAAGTTGCTCAATGGTATATATTTCAAAGGTTCATCAAGGCACCAAGTTGTAAGCTCCATTGGCTCTGATTAGCTTAGTGAATTCTACAAGAGACCTCATTTTTACTGCATAGCATCACAAATGGTTGGCACATGTTGCACCAAAGTGTTCCTAAGGTGCACTAAGTCAAATTAGGGAAAAAATATTGGAGGCCAATATATCAAACCTCATGAGGGGTATCAAAGAATAGTAAGTGAAAAATTACTATCTTGGAAATGCCTAAAAGTGCATAGCTTAGGATTGGGATATTCCATTTGGTTTCAATTTGGCAACCCCATATTTCTTGGTGCAAATTCTTGTAATGTTTCTTAGTTTAAAGTTTCTCAATGGTGTATCTTTCAAAAAAATTGTTGTGATACTAAATTTCCAACTCCATTGACTCTAAATATTTAGGTAAATTCTATTGAAGACCTCATTTTTATAGTCTAGCATTAGGAACATCTTGACGTAGATTACACCAAAGCGTTCCCAAGGTGAACTAAATCAAATTGGGCATCACACTTTAGGTATTCTTCTATAAAATAATATAAATGTAGGAGAATTGAAGAAATAGGGTAATCATCCAAGTGAATTGATGTAGAAAAATATGGCCAATCCAACTCCTTGACCAAATCACTCTACCAATGCCTAATAACCCAACATGATTACAAATATATCCCCTTAAGGATTACTTACACAAGTGACCTCAACTTTCAACAATCCAAGGCTCTTATGGGACCTTCTAGGTTTTTAATGACACCATCTAACATAATTCAAACACTTAAAAATACCCTCAATTCATTTTACAACACAAACAACCAAGACTGGTTCATAAACTAGGCTAATCCCTTTGTAGCCCTTGAAACCTAATTTTTGGATTTTTCACCAACTTTTTCCAAAATGATAAGAACAAAATTGCATATCCAAATGCATTTTCAGAGGTTTTACAACATATATAAAACCAAAGTACAAGTCCTTTTGACCAACTCTATGGAACAAAGTGATTTACTATTGCTCAAGGCCTAATTAGGTCATTTTTACAAAGAAAGTATACTCCAAAATACACACCAAGACTCCAAACTTGGTATAATCTCATGAAATGTTTCCAAACTGAGTATTTTCTAACTATTTTGGACTCATTAACTTACCAAGTGGGATCTATATACCAAACTCTTACCAAACAAGGTATAAAACTAGGGCTTCTTGGATACTTACCAAAACTCACTTCCTACTTTCAACTAAAGTTATTTCACCATCTATAGGACACGTGCCCAAAAAATGTCAACCATAAATAGTATACCTCCTTAAGGCACTTCTTCTACTACACTATGTGTGGCATCATTCCAAGCCCCATTTTAAGACCAACCCTATGGTGATTACCTTCAACCAATAATCTCTACATTAGATAAGGTTAGTATTTCATATCTTACATCATATGCGATCTATTCCTCAACCTAAAGAGAGGACATAAAGAGATATAGACCTCTTAGTGTATGTAAACCCTCAAAATGTAAGGAAAATGTACCCATCATAGAATAGTCAAATATAAGAATACAAAATATATTAATTAACCTTCTATAATGAATTAAAATTTTATAAAATTTATTTGAGAATATTCCAAATTTATTTTCAAAATATTTTGAGATAAGATATTCAAACAAGAACAAGAATCAAGTATAACAACTCAATAAAAGCTTTGAAATCAAAAGTTTTATTTGGTATAGTCAAACTCTCCATATAATACCTTCACTCCCTTTACATCTAGGACTTTAAAAGGATTTATAGAATCTTCTCCAACCTTCTCCAATTAGTTATAACTGATGGGAGGAATTACACTAACCAAAACAACAAAATATGGTTAAGATCACCAACTAGAAACTAGTTGTTATAGTTTGAATCTTCAAATTCAAAATTCCTAACAAGTTAACTTCGAAGCCTTCAAAAGCAATAAAATGCTTTTTTTGGAACCCATTAACCCTTCTTGTGTCAAGGGATACAAATACAAATATCATATTTTTTGTGAGGTTGTGAGTGGACCAATTGATTGGGTTGATAACCTTTACGTAAAAATTGTCTCTATATCAAAGACCTAATATGAATAAGTAGGAGACATTCATGAAATCATGCAATCAATTTTTGATGTGATTAGCAATTAGCGAGGATGTCCAAGGAGCCATTGTGGCTTGATCAATGCAAGAAATGGTCAAATGAACCTAATTATGAGTTATTGAAGTCTATCATGGATTTTGATTGTAGTGGCAAAAATAAAATGTATGTAAGTCCTAATGGTCTTGAATAGGACCATAGGATCAAACATTGTTTTTAGGAGTGAAATTAACCCTTGTAACTCTTATTAGGTCAACTAATAAACTTAATTGTTTAAAGCACAATTAAACATATACGATTAATTTATTTCATCTATATCTACCATTAATTCAATATTAATTGGTAAGATAATCTTCATTGGTGCATATTTGACAATCTTAACTGGAGAGAGACAATTTATCTATATTAAACATGAATTACATACATCGATACTTAAAACATAAACTAGATAGATATTTGTAGGTCATGAAACAAATATACACATGTCAAATACTTTCATATATATAAGCTATATACTCAATAATGTCATATGTATCAAATATATGTTCAATAATATCATGTACATCCAAAATATGTCCAATAATGTCATACATCAAATATATGTCCAATATTTCATACATAGACTATATCCAATACAATATATCCACTAGTGCCATACAGACATACGATATGTATCCCTAATCTACTCCTTCCCATGAGGGGATGCAAAAAAATCCCCTATTGTCAGGTATGTGCAAGATCATGGTCAACCAAACTATACCCTTAAGTGGTAATGAAAAATCAGAAAATCAAGGTTATGTCAACTTGATGTGCAATTTTCAACTTGTTATGAATTTTCCTTAAAAAAGTTGAGAGAAAATAATATCTAGGAAATTGAATTTAGTTTCTAAACTACTAGGCCTTAACTAAAAAAAATAAAAATTGATTTCTCAAATTTTTTAATTTTATTGCAATAGTACAAAATGTTTAGGACAAAAATAAGTAGTAGATGTATGTTTGACCACCTTAATCAAAATCAGATGATAATATTTTTTAGTAAGATTCTAGATATAAGAAGTAGACTCATCAGTATATGTGACACATATGTTTGGGTATTTTTATTCTAAATAATTAATTAATTATGATTTTTCTACTATAGTATTTTTGGAATAAAAAAATCTTGTTTTTGACCACCTTAACTAATTCAACAATTTGTAAAATGTAACTTTTATTTATTTATCCTTATAGTAGAAGAACCATAGAATGTGATGGATCTTTTGGATTTGAAAAATATTGTACCGTTTGAAAGTTATAGTTGTTTTTCAATCAATGTGTCAATCAACACTTTATACGTAACTCCATTAGAAAAGTAGTAATAATCACTTATAAAACTCATAATTTGATAGGCTTTACATTTATGGAAAGATAAGAACATTCTTAAGAAACCCTTTTCGTTTCATCAAATTTGGGTGGAAAAAAAGTCGTTAGATACATGTTTTAAATAAAAAACACACAAGAATAGGCCAAACACACATTTTTTGGGACATCTTTAAAGTTGACCACATAGGGTTGGTATCTAAAGATATACTAGGCCTTATAAAGGTATTAATTTTTTGGTTTGGTATTAGGATGGGTGGGAAAAAAGTTGGAATAGATTTTGAAACGCTTTGAGGTATTTCAGAACTACATATTTCTCAGGTCGCCACTTTTTGCCACACCATGATCTTGCACATACCCTATCTTCAATTGTCACATGGAGGTAGATGGTGTGGATGAGGTGGTTGTCTAACTATGCTCACTATTCCTCCTATATAGATTCTTATACAACTAGAGATGATAAAATAAAAATTATAAGAACCAATAAGTATTATACATCAAAATTTAAATATACACATACATAAAATAAAATATTTTCTCACCACTACCAAATAGTCACTATGTACATCCATCTCGAGGGCATGTAGATGATTTGGAGTGATAAAGACCTACAAAAAGTGATCAAAATAATGACTCAAATACATATATGAATTCCATTTAAAACTTTAATACAAACTATTATAAATAACAAATAAAATTAAGAAAAATCTTCCATACCTCAGTCAATACTTCAAAACTAGTGATTACAACAACTCTACAATCAATAGTCTCACAAAAAGTTAGAGGAGTCTCCAAAGTCAATATCTGAAAATGATACACCATTAGTAGTATTTGTATTTATCAAGAATATATATATTTTTGTACAACATCACCAATTAATAAATTAGGATACCTTTGTGAATGTACCACCACATCCTTCACTCTATAGTGTTAATGTTGAAGGTACACCACTTACCTAATGTAGACATTAAATTGTTTTATTATAAAATGATTCACATACAAATGTACTATAGGAATACCAGTAATAATGAATTAAAACATGTATATACCAATGGGAACAATTATGAGGTTCCAAAGCCAGGTGACCCCATCTCAACATTGCCATGACCACTTTGACTCTACCTATTAATTATAGTTTTCCAATTCTTAAATTAATTATTATTTCATTTATTAAATAAAAATAATCAATTAAATTAAATTAACATGCAAAGAAATATACCTCTACATAAGTCATATCACACCCATGCTTATTGTCCAATGTGAAGGATGAGAAAAACACAAATGCACAAATGCATAATAAGTTATGAAATATCCATTCATATGATTACATGATCAATACATACTTTTGGAGTTATCTATGCAAAGTAAAATGGGGCTGAGGGATCATTACTAGTGCCACCAACACTCTTGCCCTAAAATTTGTACACATTCAATACATACTAACTTATTAGTCATTCATGTATATATGATACATGATCAAATTATTTTAATATAATTATAAATATTTACTTGTGTATTAATGCAAAATGTTGCATTGACATACTCACTGGTCATCAGTCCATCATCCTCCCTGTCTCTATCGCCAGTGCCAAATAAGCAAAAAGATTCAAATGATTGGCACATATGGGTTTGTCTAGACTGTTTATTCTCATCTTTGAGTAAAGGAATGATAGAATGAATGTGACACTAAGTCAGAGAACTAATGACGTCTAGTGTGTTGAACTCTACATGTTCCTTTACAATAGAAGGAGCACTAACATGCTCTACCTGGGGAATGCCAAGAGAGGCCCTAGGTACATTAAGGTCATGATGTGCACCCTTCCTATCAAATGATGTCCCACTACCTCTACCTTGAGACTCTATCATATAAAAATGATTTAGAACCTCCATGAGGATAAACTCATAGTATAATTTCCTTAACAAATATATAGGAACCTTGTAATTGTCACAAGGAGGGGAATAAAATACCATCCACCATCTATCCAAAAATATTTTTTTATGTCCTCGTTACTACACTAATGAATAGGGAACCTCTTTACTATAGTTCTGTGGGTGTCATTTTCTCTAAGATTTTTAAACAATTTTCATATGTCATGTTTCATAATCTTTTTTATTTTTATATTGTCACATGACAACTTGTTCGCATTATAGAAATTTTTTTCTTCTTCTATAGTAAGTTTATAAAATTTCTTGTGTCCAAGAAGGAGGTCTTTGGATTTGTGGAGGCTATTGAGGTTCCAATTCTTCAAAATTTTCTTCATTAAGGGGGTTTTATGGAGGGATTTGTGGAGGATTACCTACTTGTACATTAGTCATTCCTACAAATTAAAAAATCCTATTTCAAAATCCTAATTAAATATACAATTAAACATTGAAAATAAAATTGATTAAAAATTAACAAAAAACTTAAATTTTATAAAAAACAAGAGCTAAAAAACTTACTTGTTTCACTAGACCTCAATTGACACTTATGTGGCAACATTGTTTACTCAATTTGGTGAAGAAATTTGCAAAATAATGTGTGTTCACACTTTGGGAAGATGAAGAAAATGCTTAAATTCTATTTGCAAGAGTGAAAATTAAAAATTGGCCATGGGTTTCAATATTTTATATTTTGAGAGCATGATTACAGTATATTCTAATCGCCCTATAGCATGACCATGCAATGTATTGAATTAAATGACCCTGTAGCTCAGGCCTTCCAACCCATAATACAATCACCCTATACTACAATCACACTATTGGGTGATTGCACTATGCCTTGAATTGGGAAAAAAGAAAATGACATATTTCTGGTTTCACATCTTCGTCCACTTACCCCTTATCTTACTAGTTATCATTACCTATGTTTCAATTTCTTTTAAATAATTGTATTTAGCAATATTTCAAATATTCTCTAATCCAATTAGTTTTGCTAAGTATAGTTAAGAATTTATTTAATTTAAAATTATATATCATCATAAGTAGTTTTTTAATTAATCTATCAAGTAGTGTATGAAAAAATGTGAAGTTTGCTAGTTTGTAGGGAAAAAAGTCAAAATGTAGGTAACTTGTATCAACCACTACAGGTTCCATCTAGTCCTTGAGATTCGATGAGTATAGATTTCTTTTTGGGTTTTCCTCACACTCAATAGGGCATTTAATTGAATAGTTGTTGTTGTGGATAGATTTTCAAAGATGGTTCATTTCATCCACTATAAGAAAACTAGCGATGCTACCAATTTTGATAGTTTGGTCTAAAAAGAGATTGTAAGATTGCATGGAATTTTATAGAATATTATATCTCATCAAGATTCAAATTATTTGGGATATTTCAAAATATGTTTGGTACAAATATAAGTTTTTCTTCAATATATCATCCCTAAATGGATGACCAAACAAAGATGGATAATCAAAGTGTTAAGTGTTTTTTTTAGATACATTTCTAGGAAAGTACCTAGTAATTGGAATTTTGCATCAGCACAAGTGTCCGACTTTCCTATAATAATAATCCAAATAGAAATAAAAGTATAATTTTTTATATTATATATAGTACCCATTCATAGCATGTGTTTGAAATTCCCAATCTAGGTGATATGGAAAGGAGAGGTACAAATGAAGCAGGCCTTGCTAAAACAATCCATGATCTCAATTGGTGAAAATGAATATAGAAGAAAATAATAAAAAATATGATTAGTGATGATAAGAAGCAAGGTTAGATGCATTTTCAAGTGGATGACAATGGACCCACAATAATAGGTTGCACTTTTTTCCTAAACACACAGTGAAATGTACATTCTAATTTTTTTTTCCCACTTTCACACAAAATTTGCTGCCTAACTGTTACAAATTGGAACATGAAGTAAATTAGAATCTTTTAATTTTTTTTGTCTAGATTTTGAATATAATTTTTGATTTTTTAGGGAATTTGTTTGAATCAAATTTCCTTTCTCCTACAAAAATTGGCATGTTTTTTAAAACAACATTTTAAAACAGTGCTCACTTCAAAGAGCATAATACTTTTTCTAAAATATATATCAAGTTCATTCTTCAGAATTTAATTTTATATCATCCATATCTAGTGACTTTAATTGGTTTCATGCTTATATCCTTAGTATTTCATATTTTATTAATATTTAAAGATAATCATAATTTTGAAATACATTCACTTCATAACTTACATACAACTTGTTGTGTATTTGTCTGATTTCAATTTTTAAAAAACTTTTGGGTATAAAAAAGACTTTAATATCTTGTGTGTGTGTGTATGTGTATTCTCTCATTTACTATTTTTTCTATGAACGTCAAACATAGAGGTTGATCTATTGTGAAATATCCATGTTTAGTAAATCTAAGAATAAGAATCGTAATAAACTTAATTTATATTAAAATTTTAATCATTGGATTTTTTTTTTTGAGTAGTATCATACAAATAAAATTAAGTTTGTGAAATGAATTTATTTGATCCTCCAAATGATAATGTCAAAGTGATTTTTGTGACCATTGAATAGTTGCAAAGGAACCCCCATTGCACCTATGATTGATGAGTAGAGAGTTTATATCAATTATTTTTTTTTGATATAAGAAGCTTTGATATATTCCTTTTTAATTAATTCCTTTAAATGACACCTCACAAGGTTTAAATCATCATATTTTCTTAAAAGTGTGTTATTTCAACACAAATTGGCATGTCTAAAAAATGTGTTATTTCTTAAATAAGTATAAAAAATAGTATGTTTTAGCTCACCTTAGGAAGGAGACATTTCCTAAAGAAAACTAAAATAAGATGAAAATTAAAGAGGTTGGTTGCTGCAAAATACCAATTTTTTTTTGCATAATGCCTTTGAAATAGCCTGTCATTTGGGCCTTGAAATTTTAACCATATTCAACATAGAAAAATTATATCCATATAAAGGAGATGTTGAGGAAGGAACATTAGACACAAAAGTATCAATCACTAAGTGGACTATGTCTACTCCTCAAGACATAAAATGTATTCTAGATAGACAACTATTAAAGAATACTTATCAAGATCACCGTAGGTATCTAGTGAAGTAAAGAGGCCATCCTCTAGAGGATGCTTCCTTGTTCATTAAACCTAAAATCATTAAGTTGGGTTACCTTGTTGAAGACCTTATAAGTAGGAGCTCAATTTTGATATAGTTTAATCCATTTTAGTTTGTCTTTTGTATCTAGGTATAAGTTTCAGTAGTGTAGTTTAGCTTTGGTGTGAAGTATTTGTTTATTTATGATAACACATTATTTTTGGATTGACTTCAAGTTTCTTTCCAACTTCCTATTTTAGGTGTTCACTAGAAATAATCTTTCTACCAAAAAAATGGCACAAAGACATACAATCTACTAGAAGTTTATTGGCTCATGGCAATTGTTTGTTTATTTCTAGAAGTTAAACAATTTCTCAACTACATCCTTGGTGGATATAAGGGAAGTTTGATAGTTTTGCAAGGTTGATTAGGTTTTAGTTGAGGATTAGAGAAAGCCATTTTCCAAAAAGAAAGTCATTTGTCACAGAAGAATGTTGTGCAAGTTGGAAATGAATGTGTGCATTATTTATGTCATAAGTGTTGAATGTTTTTTTATTAAGGCTAAAAAATATTTTTTACAAGGGACCCGAAACCCCAAATGTTTAACAAAATGATATAAAAATAAGTCCCAAAATGAAACAGTAATCTGACCAACAGACCAACCCGCAACCACGACCAACATAACCTAGCAAAAGACAACACCAAAACCAACAACACTAAAAAATGAACAACCTAACTAGAGGAAAAACCAAAAAGAGACAACAATAAGTGTTGAACGTTTATGGAGTTTGTAGTACGAATAAATCTAATTTCTAATCTAGGAACTAAAGACATTGTGTAGTTCTAATAAATGAATTTGTGAATAATATCTTTGTTAATTTATGACTTATCATATTACTATGTTTTCTTTTCTTCTCTCTTTCTTTGTGAGATTTTATCAAATCTTTTTTAGGTCGGTTACCTCATATAGGCACTGGCTTTCATTAGATTGTCTTTATTTAAGGTGGTTCGTTAGGTAAAGGTTCCATAAAGCCTTTCAAAACTTGTTGTCGATTGGATTTTCCCTTGAATGTTATGACTCCAAAGAAAGGATTCTTTTTAGTTTGATGGTCTATGGTTGCTTCCTAAACCCTTATGCTTTTGTTACTATTATGTAATCTTTTTGGGGTTTGATCCCTTATTTCCTATACGTTATTTCTTGATCAAAAGCATTGTTAAGTGAGTAGTCTTCTCTTTGCATTTTTAGTGGTCTAGCTACTTGTGAGCTCCTCCTATTTGTCTTCCTGATTATCTATTTGTAAGGGTTTGAGCCCTCTCTTTATTTATCTAATTTGAATATTTATCTAATTTGAACTCCGAGACTTCTATTTATCCTCTAATCCTTTTAATATATACTTTTATGATAGTCACATAATATGCCTTGCACATGGTTTGGGAGAGATGAGACAATGATCTAGTGCTTAACACATAAATTCCTCCCCAATTAAGTCATGCCTTAACTAAAAATTGTTTTATTTTGTTATGCACTAAGCACCATTTCAATTATTTTAAAATTAGTATGTTAGTGTAAAAATTAAAATACATTTAAATTTTTATTATTATCTCAATTTCATTTTTTTATCAATTATCTCAATTGCATATTATATAAACAATACCAAAAAAAAAAAATTTTTTTTTTTGAAAATTCAATTAGAATATACATAGATCTACATATTATAACACAAGCTTAACATTTAATATGTCATATTTGATTACCAAAACTTTAAAGATTGCTATGCTGTTTTAGATAAATATTTTATTTTTTTATTGATGTACATTTATCTTTTGTCAATATTTTAATTAAAAAACATTTATTTAATATTCTGCTTTTGATTTTAGTTTTATTTATTCACTTGGTAACCTGGACAATTTTGTGATATGCTATTGTAAATTACATAATTTAGATAAAGACTAATGTTTTATTTTATCCCAATGTATGTAATGTGCATGGACAGGTTCATAAGCTTCCCTACCAGTTAGCTTAAAACAATGATATGACATGGACATAATTATAGTTTACTCTTGAGACTAATAATTACATTTTCCTCTGGACTAAGCCAATACACTAGGATACATGGAATCCAAATTGTAAGGAAACCATGACTGTTTTTTCTTTTTTTCAATTTATTTACAGTGGAATAGCTTTAACGGAGCAGTGACAACACCCCATCTTCTCCAAACGTACGAAGAGAAATTATCACAAACAGAGACAATTTTTATTCTTTATTTCTTTTTATTGTTTGAGTAAAGGAGTTATAATTCGTAATGAATGGCATGCCCAGCATCAAATTATGATGTTCTGAAATTAAAGAAGATATACTTAAAAAACTGAAGCATAATTTATAGTTTTTCCATGACCAGAAAACAAAGTCCACAAACATGATTGAACGACGATGAAAAATATAAGACGACATGAGTTGGATTAATAATTAATGATTTATAAGACTAGTCGTTGAGCAAACCATCATGGATGTTTACATTTCGGAATCAGTGCAGAATACTGCATTTTACAAGTTATTAATGACATTTAAAAAAAAAATATTTATGTTTTGGATACATTGAGAGAATGTGAGGATATATAATCGTAAGATAATACAAACTAATATCATAACTTATAATTTTACAATTTTTAAAAAACTTTCTGAACATTATGATGATGGATTATTTTATTACTTTGATTAACGATAAATTAATAAAAAAGAAATAATTAAAAAGAAATTCTAACATAAAACACAGATTTATATTTGTTTATTATAAAATAAGTCCACTTTCAAATAGGACAATCTTTTTATTATCAACTGTTGTCCAATATATATAATGTAATAATAGATTTATTTTATAAACAAATATTATTTAAGATATTGATGTAAATTAAGTTTCTGGTTTAGATTGTGTAAAGATTTTTTTCATCAGCGTTTCGAAACTACGTTGATGAAAAAAATCTTTACACAATCTAAGCCAGAAACTTAATTTACATAGCTATCATGGATTGTGGAAATCTGATCGCATTAATAAAATATTGATGTCAAAAGATTTGAAGGAAAAACTCAACACACTTAAATATTAATGTAGACAAAGTATAGAACCAAAATTTTAAAAACATCTAATTGATATTAATATAGATTATATATTTATAGACCCATTAAAATATTTCTCAAGTTATAGATATTCGGTCGGATAATATGTGCTTAAAATGTCTGAAGAGTCAACAATGATCTTAGCAAGATTTATAGCTCATAGAATCATGGTATTGTCATCATAAAACATCATTTGGTTTACCGTGAATAGATCATCGTACTTGTTATGTTGTTTTGGTTATGCCCATAAAAAAAAATCTGTTCTGTCCTTTCCTCAGCTAGGATTCCAATGCCATTTACCTTGCATTCAGCCCCCCATTAATGTTGTTAGATTGAACGATACCCTAAACGAAGAGAAATCTAGTGTGGTCATAATTCCTGTCTTGAAAAGTCGTTTGCATTACTTGAATGCATATCCAACTACAGTGAAAACTGGTGGCTTTACCGAGGGAAACAAGAGGTTTTAGCTCTTGAATATCTATAAATAAACGTGTTTCGAAATATAGAAATCATATCAAACATTGGGTCTAATTATATCTAACACGTGGTTTCAAATTGGATTGAAGTTATAAATTGGGGAAACACATAATACAAAAAACAGCATTATGTGCTCATATCTTTGCTGAAGAGTGGCAAGCTAAGCTTGGAATGATTTTGTCACTACTGCATCATTTAGTGTAGTTGGCTGGATCATTAGTAATTTGTTGTAGGATAAGCTTCATAATTTCATATATTTTTGCTCGTTAAAACTTGCGAGTGATTATGAGGCGAACAAAGTCATGTATTGGTATAAACAGAGGCACCTGGACACCCGCTGAAGATCTTCTGTTGAAAACTCATATACAAATTCATGGAGAAGGTCACTGGAATTCCATTGCTAGTAAATCAGGTAGAACATTTTTTTTTTTTTTTTGTTTTCACCGAATGAACATTATAAGCTAGATTTTAGAAGATTACTATTTTGTTATTTTCATTTTTGGTCGAAAGAAAATTAAGGCTATTGAATTTTTCAAGTGGGTGATTTAGATTGAACTGCTTCAAGTCATACTAAGGCTGAATATTTAGACGAAGAGTGTTAAATAGTCAAAGTTGATTTATTTTTCTAAACTTAAATTTTCCATGATACCAAAAAGCTGAGATGAATTTCTCATATTTGAGAGAGTGAACAGTTTATTTATGAGTGGGCTAATTCAGTTTTTTTATTCTTAAGAACAAGTGGGGATTTCATATAGCTAGCTATTTTGTAAAGGAACCGTTAAAGTTAGTTCTTTGTGCAGGTTTGCAACGTACTGGAAAGAGTTGCAGGCTCAGGTGGATGAATTACCTCCGCCCTAGTGTCAAACGAGGTCATATCTCAGCTGATGAAGAAGAACTTATCATCAGACTTCATAAATTGTTGGGGAATCGGTATATATTTTGATGATTTTGTTTTGGGTTGTAAACATCACATACAAAATGATTAAATAATCAAAATAGGCTTACTTTTTCAAATTAATGTTTTCATAGCTGGTAAGTATTTTTATCCCTTCCAATACCACTTTAAGAAAAGATTATTTGAATTCCTTTCATCGAAATTTTGTAGTTAATTAAAAGATTATTTTTGATATTTGGATTCAGCTTCAGTTAAATAATTTAACAGACCCATGTGATTTGACTCCAAAATTATATAGTTGAATCTGGATAGTAATATTATGATTTAAGTTCTTATGAAATGTTTTCATGATTTAACTATACACAGATGGTCATTGATTGCGGGGAGGATGCCTGGAAGAACAGATAGTGAAATCAAGAACTATTGGAATACACATTTGAGCAAGAAAGTGGTTAGAAAAGATCCCAAATGCACCAAACAAGGCTGTACATATAATGTTTGTGCTGTTACAAATCTACAGCATTTGTCTGATCAGAATGAAAAAGTGGGCAGTGAATCAGAAAGAGAAAGAGAAAAGACTATCATGGATAATACGATAGAAATAAATGAGCTCATGGGTTTAGCAGAGTCCGATGACTATTCTTTATGCAATCTCAAAGATCAGACCAGTTTCTTATATGAAGAAATTGAAACAGATGAGGACATACGATGGAATATTTCTTCCAACTGGGAAAGTGCAACTTACCAACTCAGTGGATATGAAGATACTCTATTACAAGATTTTTCAATGGGTATGGAGCAAATCTCATCTATGAACAATGATACTAACAACATGTATCATTTTGAATCTCTTCCAAATTCATCTTTGTTATTATCGCGATTCATAAACCCACATAATTTTTGTTGCTCATCTCCATTTAATATTCCTTCAGATGAACCGAGGTTCCCATATACTGCAGAGGAGATTTCAGCCAATCCCCACACTCAAACGGAAATATCTACTCTTTTCTTTTGAACAGACAATGTAGGAATATAGGCTCCAATATAAACAACTACTGTTAGTGAGTGTTATGTGTGTGTCATCACATATGTTGATGTTCAGTTTGTAATATGTGAAGCTCAGATTGTTGATAAATGGCTTCAGCTTGGTGTCATATCTGTTAACCTAATTATAAGAAGGTCCTTGAGTTTGTTGAATGTATAAATATGGATTGGTAACTATTGTTGATTAATAAGATATCAGTGGGTGTTTGAAGGTGTTTCATCCCTTGTTGTTTCTCAATTTTAATTTCATGATCAAGCTTTGTCCATTCTCTTGAAAGTCATAGTCTGAGTGGTGCTGCAAGAAGGTTAGTTTCAATTTCATAAACTATTTGATCTCCATGATTATGTCGTGCTTCAGTCTAAATAAGAAACTAGCTTTGCATACAAATATGTCATAATATTTTTTAAAAGGAAATACTTTAAAAAAAATTTAGTCATAATTATGGCACATGGAAGGGGAAACAAGTAATTGATGAATACAAATAACGGGGTACAGTGAATGCCACATTGACAAACCTACAAATGGTAAAGGGAAGAATGAGTGGGAAATCAGAGGAATGAGTTAAGTCTATTATTGGCTGCCTTCATTCAAATTTGAATTACATTCCGTTGACCTTGAAAAACTATCAATAAAACTCTAGAATGAAGTCATTAAATTGTTTCGATAAAAAACAAGATATGCAAAGATATCTCTGAAGCTCTAATTATGTAGTTTCAAGATGTCTCTGAATCTCTAATTATGTAGTTTCAAGATGTCTCTGAATCTCTAATTATGTAGTTCCAAGATGTCATGTCTGCTGAAAATTACTGCCTGATTATTGGAACAGTCTGAGATGTCTCATTAAACAAATGAGATAAGTCAATGTTATGGCAGATAAGAGGATGACAAAGTCGTTGTTTCAACTATTACCAGATCTATGTCTAAGTGACTGTTTTGGTTTTGGGTTAACTTCAAGTTGGTTGAGAGTTATGATTCCTCTAAATTATCACTTGGACTAATTTACTAGTTTTTGTACTTTTTTTATTTTAAGTAAATAAATTTGGTGCTGAAATTTAAATTTTATAAATAATTATTTTATATTCAATCAATACTTTCACAAGCTTTAGAGAATGTACTTCAGCACTTCTAGTTGAAGAAAAGAGAACATTTATAAGATTTTGGGAAAATATTATACAAGAGTGGGTATAGTATCAAAGAAAAGGACGAGAAAGAGTTTTTCAGGTAAAAGAGATTGAATATTACTAATTACAAAATCTAGGTTATTTGAGATTAATTGTAAAATCAATGCATGTGATCTTCTCAATTTTTTTTAAAAAGAATTAGTAAATATAACTCTTGTTGGAGAGCTTCTAGATATAAATTGTGATGATAACTTCATTAATGATAAGTTTGTGTTCTATTTGGAAGAGGCCAACACTTAGAAGATAAGGAAGAATGTGATGGATA
The DNA here is from genome assembly GCA_028749045.1 of Cupressus sempervirens. NCBI lineage: Eukaryota > Viridiplantae > Streptophyta > Pinopsida > Cupressales > Cupressaceae > Cupressus > Cupressus sempervirens. The sequence goes on along the minus strand of CM053792.1, from coordinate 279,485,566 downwards.
ATACTTAGGTGCTAAATAGTTTAAGGTGCTTATGCATAATAGAAAGTACATTTCATTGGAGTTATAGATAGACATAAGATGATTGATGTCAAAAATTACAAGGAGATTTTAAATTTGAAAGTTTGATGTCATATCTTTATAGGGGCAATGTTGAACTTTATATTTAAATGGTGTGGACAGAGATGTTGATAGCTTATATCCCAACTAGACATCATAGGAAGCAACTTGAAAATATCTTACTCGTTTGAGAATCATTTTCAACAAACACTTTCTCTAGCTTTTGAATAATGAATTAATTTGTTTTATGTTAGTCAGTTTAGTGTTGTGGCATTAAGATGCATAGTGTTGGAATATACAGACCAAAATAAATAAGTAATAGGGTAAGTGCAAGAAGTTGGGTCTCACTTTTGGGCAAAAAGTGGAAGTGTTTTTCTTATTTTTGAATTTTTTTTGTCAATTGATGTCAAAATTTGAGGCATTCAGAGATTGAATATAGAAAACCTTTGAAAATAAAAATTGTAGTGCTCGAACTCTAGTTTTTGAATATGTAATTTATTTGTGTACCCATATGATAGATTTTGTTTTTGGTTTGGATCTTTAAAACCCACTTTTTCAAAATGCCTGTTTTAAGATCATACCACTCATGTATGAACACCATAATTTCACACAAATAAATGAATTTTTATAATTCTTTTTAAAATAAGTTACCTAACACACCAAAGATTAATGAAAATATTTTTCCTTAATTTTTAATTGAATAATATTTTTTTATTACTAATTATTAATTGGTTATAAAGGTCAATTTCAAAACCTCTCATTTATGGATACCATAATTTAATAAAAAATTCACTTTTTTTATTTTATTTTTTTAAATTTAAAATAATTCTATGTAGATTGATGGCATATAAATTAATTTAAGAAAAAACTTAAAATAAAAAAGTTATTAAAGTTTTAGTGAACCTCACTATTTTACATTTAGGTACCACCTTTGATTAAAAAATAATGCAAAAATAATAAATAAAATCATAACACTGTAAAATTTATATTTTTAAAATCATGACAGTGAGAACTCTAATGAGTTTATGTTTCATAAAAAAATTTAATCAGGAAGACCTTCTAAAAACTATGGCAAAGCCTGAATTTGTTAGTTCAATGCCTTAGCCAAATCTTGAGAGGTCAAGGCATAGGCTTAGTCTCACCAAACTTATCTCGAACTGAAGTCCGAGGCAGGAGAAAAAAATCCAACCCCATGTTGTAAGAAATGGGCACACATTTTTTGAAATTAAAAAATTGGGTACCATTTTGAAAAAGAATTTTCAATGTTTAAAACACATTTTAAATCCCAAAAAAAAAAAAAAATTGATTTTTTTCAAAACTGGCACCCATTTAAAAAAAATAAAAAATGGGTACTTGATTTTTGAAAATGGGTGCCTATTTTTTAAAAATTCAAATTTTCTATTTTTTAAAAAAAGGGGCACCCATTTTTTGAAATTCGGATTAGGTATCTGAACCTAATACGGGTACCCATTTTTTAAAAACAGGATCTTGTGTCTACAAGAGCATGATCTCAATCTGTAGACTTCTGTGGAATTGAGACTCATCTTTGTGCACTTACCCAATATTAATAAGAATCATTTGAGGAAAGTCAAGAAGGTGGGTAATAAGGTGGTGGTTGGTAATGAATAAAATAATTATGCTCAGGGTCCTCCTAAAAAATTAGTTTGGAAGAAGAAGCTAGTTAACAAGGAAAATATGAAGAAAATGCGACAAAAGGAGGGAAGGCTTCAAACAATGTAAGAGATTAATAAAAAGATTAGTGGTGTCTAAAGGAGGGAAGGCTTCGAACAATGTAAGAGATTAATAAAAAGATTAGTGGTGTCTAAAGGAGGGAAGGCTTCCATCTTAATAAGAGATTAATAAGAAGATTGGTGTTGTCTAGAAGGGGGTGGAAGGATCCTCCACTCAACAGAGGATAGTGGAAAGCTAGAACAAGGACGAAGAGGTTAATACCTTGGTAGGCCTAGAAAATACCATAGAGAATATGAACAAAGAACCTAGGAGGCCCAAAAAAGGAAGGATCATTTACCCAGAAAAGGGTGGATGAAACCCTGAATAAGGAAGAGGAGATTAAATCCCATATGGACTTAGGTATTATAATAGTGGATTCGTTGGTTTCTTCTTCTACTCCTGAGTAGAATCTTAATATGGCCAAATATCAAGTTAGGAATCAAGAGGAACCTCAAGAATTTTTTTTTGAAGATTGAGAAATAGATGTGAGAGAGGACTCTAAATTGGATAAATCATCATTCAATATTCTCCATTAGGGAGTTAATCTTGCTTCTGTTAACCCTAATAGGGCTGAGAACTCTCAAAGTAATGAAAATACTATCCAAGTTCATATGCCCATATTGAGGATTGTTGGTTCATTAATGATGAAGTTCAACAATGTTACATTTTGGAAGGTTCCTTTAGTTTTCTTTGGAAGTTGGGAAGAGGAATCTTTATATAGGGATATGAAAGATTTTTTATCCAACCAATGAATAACTAATCCTTAGATCATGGTGGAAAAGAGAAGGGAAGTTAAGAAACCTATACCAATATTCAAAATTATGGTTACCCATAGTAGTATGAAGGATGATCTTCATAGAGAAAAGAGAGGGGCAGGTAGAAGATAAAAAAAGGGCATCAGAGAATGCATCAATAAATAGGACATTGTGGATGGAAAGAAACTTACCATCTAGGAGGCATGTACTCTAGGTTAGAAATAAATATTATTTCTTGGAATATAAGGGGCCTTAATGCCCCTTATAAACAACATATCCTTAGGAATGTTGTTAGGGATCATAAGCCCAATGTGCTTCTAGTTCAAGAAACTAAATGGAAAGAGAGAAAGTGGAGAAAATTAATCTCTTTAAGAATTATAAAGTAGAAGAATGTAGTTCTAAAGGGGTTATTTTAGGAACCAATTTTTTTTTAATGGATATGTGTTGTATTCTAAGGATAATTTGATTTATATTAGATTGTTTCACATTAGAGACAAGTTTTCTTGAGTTCTCTCTAGTTTCAATGTGCCTAATACTAAGTCGAGAAGAGCTAAGCATTGGAAAAGGATGACAAATAATAGATGATCATTTTTTTCATCTCCATGGCTTTTTATGGGAGACTTTGAGTATCCCTTAAAGGATTGTGATAAGGCCAAAAAGAGTGATTCATTGAATCACCTAGATTATAGACTTGATCTGATGGACTTTATGAACCAGCAAGCCGTTTTGGCAGGGTGCCAACTTTACCTAGTCAAATCATTGTTCTTGTCATGAGCTCATTCAAGTTTTCTTGGATAGAGCCCTCATTTCTTGTGAGTGGCTCAATAGATTATTTTTTATCCTTATCTTCTATCACTAAGGTTGGGTCAAACCACAATCTTATCTCCTTTGTGGAAAACTTGATGGTAGCTAAAAGAAAATTCCCTTTCATACTTGAGAGAATGTGGCTGGATCATTCAAGTCTGCTAAGTAAAATTAAGGATTGGTGGAAATTTAAGGTTGATGGTTCAACTATGTTTAGGGTGGAAAAGAAACTCAAATTTGTAAAGGACAAGGTAAATATCTGGAAGGTTTTTAGGGATATATTCGAAATGAAGTCAGCCATTAAGTATGAGCCATTAAGGTAAAAATCTGGAAGGTTTTTAGGGATATTATTTCCAAAGGGGAATTTTATTGCAGGTATAGATCTAGATACTTTTGGCTCAAGTTTGGAGATAGAAATACTAGAATCTTTCATATGATTTCTTCAAAGCATCATGTTGCTAAAAGAATTTCTTGCATTAAATCAAGTGATCAAAGGCTAGAGAAAGATAAAGAAATATCATATGTGATGACCTAGACTATTTCTCTTATTTTCTACCTTTGGATAGTAATAACAATGTTGATAATCGAAATTTCCTTCTTTCTTCTATCCCCTTTCTTGATGAAGAATCTAATAAAATGCTAGTGGAAACCTTGAGCTCTAAGGAAATCAAAAGAGTTGTCTTCTCTTTTGAAGGAGAAAAACCCACTAGTCCTAACAACTTTCCTATGTTTTTCTTTCAAGTCTTCTTTTGAGTGGTGGGTCTTTATGTTTGTAATGTTTTCAAAGAATTCTTTAGCTTTAGGACTATGCTTAAATATAACTCAACACTACTTTTCTAGTCCTCATCACCAAAAAACCTAGGGAAAACTCTTTGGACACTTTCAAACTGATAAGTTTATGTAATTCTATCTATAAAAAAATTCCAAGGTGCTTACGATGAGATTTCTATCTATTCTTCCTTAAATTATATCTCCTCAACAAAATAGATTTGTTCTTGGGACATACATTATAGAGTCTATTATCAAAGTGGACTAAGTCATCCATTATGTGCATAATTCTAATAATCAAGGGTTCCTTCTTAAGATGGATTTATCCAAAGCCTATGATTAGGTGGACTAGAATTTCTTATGTAAAGTCTGTAATGATTTTGGGTTTGGAGGTAGATTCATTCAACTCACCAGTCAACTTATTAGTACATGTACTTCTATTGTGGTTATTAATGACCTCCATCTTATGCTAGATTTTTTAAACATACCATGGGTTTACTTCAAGATAATCCCATTTATCCTATTATGTTTTCCATTATAGCTAAAACCCTTGGTAGATTTTTCTTCTTCAAAGTGGAAGATGGTTCATTGAAAGATTTATGGCCTTCCTCTATGGATCATTTGTGCTTTCATCAATAATTTGTGGATGAAACTATTTTTATGTGTCTCTCTTCTATTTAGGAAGCTAAAGTTTTCAAGGAGTCTCTTCAGATCTATACTTATTCTAGGGTATGTGCAGGATCATGGTGTACCAAACTATGGCCTTAAGTGGCAGTGGAAAATCAAAAAATCAGGGTTATGTCAACTTGACACATAATTTTAAAGTGGTCATGGACTTTATATCAAAAAGTTGTAAGAAAATAATCTGTAGAAAATTGAATGTAGTTTCTAAACTACTAGGCCTTATCAGGAGAAAAAAATAATTGATTGGTCAAAAGTTTGAATTTTAATGCAGTACTACAAAAATTTCAAGGCAAAAATAAAAAGTAGGTGTATGTTTGACAACCTTAATCAAAATCAAATGATAATATATTTTTAATATAATTATAGATATGAAAAGTAGACTCATGCCCAGATGTGACGCATATTTTTTGGTATTTTTATTCCAAATAAATAATTAAATATGAATTTTCTACCAAAACTTTTTTGGAAAAAAAAGTCCCGTATCTGACCAACTTAACTAATAGAAAATTTTACCAAATTTAATTTAATTTTTTTCCTTATATTAGGCGAAACATAGAATGTGACGCAACTTTTAGATTTAAAAAATGTTATACCGTTTGAAAATTATAGCTGTTTTTCAATTAGTATGTCAATCAACACTTTACAATAATCTTCATTGATAATTAACTAATAAATACTTATCGATCTCAGAATTTGACAGAAATTATATTGATGGAATCTTGAGAGCGATATTAAAAAACTCGTTTCATTTCATTCAATTTCAATGAAAATAACATTGTCAGATGACTACCTGAAGTTTGAGTATCACTAAAACCCTCTTCAAACACGTTTTTTGAGTTGACCGGGTAGGCTTGGTAAATACCAAGCCTAATCGGATATCGGATTTGAAATCGAATATCGAATTTGAAATCGGATATCAGATTTAAAATCGGATATCTGATTTGAAATCAGATATCCGATATGGCTAGGTGAATTTTGGTGGAAAATTTGAAATCCCAACCCATTTTGGAGGTAAAACCGGATTTAAGACTTATAGCTTATGATTTATAAATTATTTTTGTTATATTACTATGTAAATATGTATTATAATATATTATATATATATAATAACGTAATGTAAAGATATAACATATAATATATTAATATATAATAATATATTATGTTATTCTCATTATAATCTATAAATATAATTTATATTATTATTATTTTTACTAAATATAATAACATAATATATATATATATATATATATATATATATATATATATATATATATATATATATATATATATATATATATATATATATATATATATAAGTATGTTATTAATTTATCTATAATAACGTAATATTTTTATTAAATAAAATAACCTTATATATATATGTTATTAATATATATAAGAATGTAAAATATATATATATATATATATATATAATAACGTAATATTTTTATTAAATATAATAAAGTAATATATATATATATATATATGTGTGTGTGTTATTAATATATATAATAACCTAATATATATTATAACATAATATTTTATAGCTTATGATTTATAAATTATTTTTGTTATATTACTATGTAAATATGTATTATAATATATTATATATATAAAATAACGTAATGTAAAGATATAACATATAATATATTAATATATAATAATATATTATGTTATTCTCATTATAATCTAACAATATAATTTATATTATTATTATTTTTACTAAATATAATAACTATATATATATATATGTATGTATGTATGTATGTATGTATGTATGTATGTATGTATGTATGTATGTATGTATGTAATTAATATATATAATAACGCAATATTTTTATTAAATATAATAACCATATATATATGCTTTTAATATATATTATTATATTAATATGTATGTTATTAATATATATGTATATTATTAATATATATGAGTCAAAGGGGGTCATAGGTCCCTTCGACCCATTACATAACAACATATGTCCCTAGGGGTCCTAAGACCCCTAGTGACATATTAGAATCGTTCTTATGGGTCGAATGAGGTCATAGGTTGACCTATGACCCCCTTCGACACATTACATGACGACATATGTCCCTAGGGGTCCTAGGACCCCTAAAGACATATTAGAATCGTTCTTATGGATCAAAGGGGGTCATAGGTTGACCTATGACCCCATTCAACCCATTAAATGATGACATATGTCCCTAGGGGTCTAGGACCCATAGGGACATATTAGAATCATTCTTATGGGTCAAAGGGGGTCATAGGTTGACCTATGACCCCCTTTGACACATTACATGACGACATATGTCCCTAGGGGTCCTAGCACCCCTAGGGACATATTAGAATCATTCATATGGGTCGAAGGGGCTCATAGGTTGACTTATGATCCCCTTCAACTCATTACATAATGACATATGTCCCTAAAGGTCCTAAGACCCCTAGGGACATATTAGAATCATTCTTATGGGTCGAAGGGGGTCATAGGTTGACCTATGACCCCCTTCGACACATTACATGATGACATATGTCCCTAGGGGTCTTGGGACCCCTAGGGACATATTAGAATCGTTCATATGGGTCAAAGGGGGTCATAGGTTGACCTATGACACCTTTCAACCCATTACATGAAAACATTTGTCCCTAGGGGTCCTAGGACCCCTAGGGACATATTAGAATCGTTCATATGGGTCAAAGGGGGTCATAGGGTGACCTAGGACCCCCTTCAACCCATTAAATGATGACATATGTCCCTAGGGGTCCTAAGACCCCTAGGGACATTTCAGAATTGTTTATATGGATCAAAGGAGATCATGGGTTGACCTATGAACCCCTTTGACCCATTAAATGATGACATATGTCCCTAGGGGTCTTAGGACCCCTAGGGACATATTAGAATTGTTCATATGGATCAAAGGGGGTCATAGTTCTTCGACCTATTTAATGATGACATATGTCCCTAAGGGTCGTAAAACGCCCAGGGACATATTAGAATTGTTCATATGGGTCAAACAGGGTCATAGGTTGATCTATGACCCCCTTTGACCCATTACATGACCACATATGTCCTGAGGACCCCTAGGAACATATGAGAATCATTCTTATGGGTCAAAGGGGGTCATAGGTTGACCTATGACCCCCTTCGACACATTACATGATGACATATGTCCCTAGGGGTCCTAAGTCCCCTAGGGACATATTAGAACTGTTCATATGGATCGAAGGGGGTCATAGGTTGACCTATGATCTCCTTCGACCTATTAAATGACGACATATGTCCCTAAGGGTCCTAAGACCGCTAGGGACATTTTATAATTGTTCATATGGGTCAAAGGGGGTCATAAGATGACCTATGACCCCCTCTGACCCATTACATGATGACATATGTCCCTACGAACCCTAGCAACATATGAGAATTGTTCTTATGGGTCAAAAGGGATCATAGGTTGACCTATGACCACCTTCAACACATTACATGATGACATATGTCCCTAGGGGTCCTAGGACCCCTAGGGAAATATTAGAATCGTTCTTATGGGTCAAAGGTGGTCATAGAGTGACCCATGACACCCTTCAACCCATTACATGATGACATATGTCCCTAGGGGTCCTAGGACCCCTAGGGACGTATTAGAATCATTATTATGGGTCAAAAGAGGTCATAGGTCAACCTATGACCCGCTTTGACCCATTACATGATGACATATGTCCCTACGGGTCATATGACACCTAAGGATATATTAGAATTATTCATATGGGTCAAAGGGCGTCATAGGTTGACCTATGACCCCCTTTGACCCATTACATGATGACATATGTCTCTAGGGGTCCTAGGACCCCTAGGGACATATTAGAATGCTTCTTATGGGTCAAAGGGGGTCATAGATTGACTTATGACCCCCTTCGACAAATTACATAATGACATATATCCAAAGGGGTCCTAGGAACCCTAGGGACATATTAGAATCATTCTTATGAGTCAAAGGGAGTCATAGGTTGACCTATGACCCCCTTTGACCCTTTACATGATGACATATGTCCCTAAGGGTCCTAGGACCCCTAGGGACATATTAGAATCATTCTTGTGGGTCAAAGAGGGTCATAGGGTGACCTATGACACCCTTCAACCTATTACATCACAACATATGTCCCTAGGGGTCCTAGGACCCCTAGGGACATATTAGAATCATTCTTATGGGTCAAATGGGATCATAGGTCAACCTATGACCCCCTTTGGCACATTACATGATGACATATGTCCCTACGGGTCATAGGACACCTAGGGACATATTAGAATTGTTCATATGGGTAAAAGGGGGTCATAGATTGACCTATGACCCCATTTGACCTATTAAATGATGACATATGCCACTAGGGCTCCTAGGACCCCTAGTTCCATAGGTTGATCTACGACCCCCTTCGACACATTACATGTCGACATATGTCCCTATGGGTCCTAAGACCCCCCGGGACATATTAGAATCATCCATATGGATCGAAGGGGATCATAGATTGACCTATGATCCCCTTCGACCTCTTAAATGACAACATTTGTTCCTAGGGGTCCTATGACCCCTAGGGACATATGAGAATTGTTCTTATGGGACAAAGGGGGTCATAGGTTGACCTATGACCCCCTTCGATGCATTACATGATGACATATGTCCCTAGGGGTCCTGAGACCCCTATGGAAATATTTAAATCATTCTTATAGGTCAAAGGTGGTCATAGGTTGACTTATGACCCACTTCAAACTATTACATGATGACATATGTCCTTAAGGGTCCTCGAAACCCTAAGGACATATTAGAATCGTTCTTACAGGTCTAAGGGGGTCATAGGTTGACCTATGACCCCCTTTGACCCATTACATGATGACATATGTCCCTAAGAGTCATACAACCTCTTAGGGACATATTAGAATGCTTCTTATGGGTCAAAGGGGGTGATAGGTTGACCTATGACCCCCTTCGACACTTTACATGACAACATATGTCCAAAGGGGTCCTAGGACCACTAGAGACATATTAGAATCATTCTTATGTGTCAAAGGGGGTCATAGGTTGACCTATGATCCCCTTCAACTCATTAAATGATGACATATGTCCCTAGGGGTCCTAGGACCCCTAGGGACATATTAGAATCATTCATATGAGTCGAAGGGGGTCATAGGTTGACTTATGATCCCCTTCGTCTTATTACATAATGACATATGTCCCTAGAGGTCCTAAGACTCTTAGGGACATATTAGAATCATTCTTATGGGTCAAAGGTGGTCAGAGGTTGACTTATGACCTGCTTCGACACATTACATGATGACATACGTCCCTAGGGGTCCTCAAAACCTTAGGGACATATTATAATTGTTCTTATGAGTCAAAAGGGGTCATAGGTTGACAATTGACCCACTTCGACACATTACATGATGACATATGTCCCTAGGAGTCCTAGGACCCTCAAGAACATATAAGAATGCATCATATGGATCAAAGGGTGTCATAGGTTTACCTATGATGCCTTTCAACCCATTAAATGATGACATATGTACCTAGGGGTCTTAGGACACCTAGGGACATATTGCAATCATTTTTATGGGTCAAAGGGGGTCATAGGTTGACCTATGATCCCCTTCAACCCATTAAATGATGACATATGTTCTTAGGAGTCCTAGGAACCTTAGGAACATATTAGAATCATTCTTATGGGTCAAAGGGGGTCATAGGTTCACCTATGACCCCCTTCGACCAATTACATGACCACATATGTCCCTAGGGGTCCTAGATATTAGAATCATTCTTATGGGTCAAAGGGGCTCATAGGGTGACCTATGACCCCCTTCGACCAATTAGATGACGACATATGTCCCTAGGGGTCTTAGAACCCCTAGGGACATATTAGAATCGTTCTTATGGGTGAAAGGGGGTCATAGGTTGACTTATGACCTTCTTCGACACATTACATGACGACATATGTCTCTAGGGGTCCAAAGACACCTAGGGACATATTAGAATGCTTCATATGGGTCAAAGGGTTTCATAAGTTGACCTATGACCTCCTTCAACCCCTTAAATGATGACATATATAGCTAGAGGTCTTAGGACCCCTAAGGACATATTAGAATTGTTCATGTGGGTCAAAGACAGTCATAGGTTGACCTATCACCCCCTTCGACCAATTACATGACGACATATGTCCCTAGGGTTCCTAGGACCCCTAGGGACATATAAGAATCGTTCTTATGGGTCTAAGGGGGTCATAGGTTGACCTATGACCCTCTTCGACCCATTACATGATGACATATGTCCCTAAGGGGTCCTAGGAACCCTAGGGACATATTATAATCATTCTTAAGGGTCAAAGGGGCCCATAGGGGTACCTATGATCCCCTTCGACCTATTAAATGATGACATATGTTCTTAGGGGTCCTAGGACCCCTAGGTAGATATTAGAATCGTTCTTATGGGTCGAAGGGGGTCATAAATCAACCTATGGGCCACTTTGACCCATATGAACGATTCTAATATGTGCCTAGGGATCCTAGGACCCCTAGGGACATATGTCATCATGTAATGGGTTGAAGGGGGTCATAGGTCAAACTATGACCCCATTTGACCCATATGAACAATTCTAATATGTTTTTAGGGGTCTTTAGACACTATGACCCCATTTGACCCATATGAACAATTCTAATATGTTCCTAGGGGTCCTTAGACACCTAGGGACATATTTCATCATGTAATCTATTGAAGGGGGTCATAGGGGTCATAGTTCAACCTATGACCCCCTTGAAAGCATTAGAATGATTCTAATATGTCTCTAGGGGTCCTAGGACCCCTAGAGACATGTGTCATCATTTAAAAGGTCAAAGGGGGTCATAGGACAACCTATGACCCCCTTTGACCTATAAGAACGATTCTAATATGTCCCTAGGGGTCCTAGGACCACTAGGTACATATGTCATCATTTAATGGGTTGAAGGGCGTCATAGGTCAACCTATGACAACCTTTGACACATATGAAGCATTCTAGTATGTCCCTAAGAGTCTTAGGACTCCTAGGGACATATGTCATCATGTAATGTGTTGAAGTGGGTCATACGTCAACCTATGACCCCCTTACACCCATAAAAACGATTCTAATATATCCCTAAAACATATGTCATCATGTAATGGGTCGAAGGGGGTCATAGGTCACCCTATTAGCCCCTTTGACCCATAAGAACTATTCTAATATGTCCCTAGGGGTTCTAGGACCCCTAGGGACATATGTCATCATGTAATGTGTCCAAGGGGGTCATAGGTCGAGCTATGACCCCCTTTGACCCATAAGAACGATTCCAATAAGTTCCTAGGACCCCTAGGACCCCCTTTGACCCATACATACGATTCTAATATGTCCCTAGGGATCCTAGGACCCTTGGGGACATATGTCATCATGTAATGGGTCAAACAGGGTCATAGGTCAACCTATGACCCCTTTTAACCCATACGAATGATTCTAATATGTCTCAAGGGATCCTAGAACCCTTGGGGATATATGTCATCATGTAATGTGTCGAAGATTCTAATATGTCCCTAAGGGTCTTAAGACCCCTAGGGATATATGTTGTCATTTAATGGGTTGAAGGGGGTCATAGGTCAACTTATGACCCCCTTTGACTCATATGAAGTATTCTAATATGTCCCTAGGGGTCCTAAGACACTTAGGGACATATGTCGTCATGTAATAGGTCATAGGGGGTTATAGGTCAACCTATGACCCCCTTTGACCCATAAGAATGATTGTAATATGTCCCTAGGGGTCCTAGGACCCTTAGCTATATATGTAATCATTTAATGGGTCGAAGGGGGTCATAGGTCAACCTATGACACCTTTTGACCCATATGAAACATTCTAATATGTCTCTAGGTGTCCTAGGGCCCCTAGGGACATATGTCGTCATGTAATGTGTCGAAGTGGGTCATAAGTCAACCTATGACCTCTTTTGACCTATAAGAATAATTCTAATATGTCTCTATAAGTCCTAGGACCCTTAGGGACATATGTCATCATGTAATAGGTCGAAGAGGGTCATAGGTCAACCTATGACCCCCTTAGACCCATATGAATGAATCCAATATGTTCCTAGGGGTCCTAGGACCCCTATGGAAATATGTCATCACGTAATATGTCGAAGGGTGTCATAGGTTAACATATGACCTCCTTTGAGCCATAAGAATGGTTCTAATATGTCCCTAGGGGTCCTATGTCATCATTTAATGGGTCAAAGGAGGTCATAGATCAAGCTATGACCCCCTTTAACCCATATGAAACATTCTAATATGTCTCTAGGGGTCTTAAGACCCCTATGAACATATGTTATTACGTAATGAGTTGAAGGGGGTCATAGGTCACGCTATGACCCCTTTTGACCTATTAAAAAGATTCTAATATGTCCCTTGGGGTCTTAGGACCCCTAGGGACATATGTCATCATGTAATGGGTCGAAGGGGATCATAGGTCAACCTATGACCCCCTTTGACCCATAAGAATGATTCTAATATTTCCCTAGGGGTCCTAGGATCCCTAGGGATATATGTCATCATTTAATGGGTCGAAGGGGGTCATATGTCAACCTATCACCCCCTTTGACCCATACGAATGATTCTAATATGTCTCTAGGGGTCCTAGGACACCTAGGGACATATGTCATCATTTAATAGGTCAAATTGAATTATACGTCACCCTATAACCCCCTTTGATCCATAAGAATGATTCTAATATGTCCCTAGGGGTTAGGACCCCTAGGAACATATATCATCATGTAATAGGTTGAAGGGGGTCATAGGTCAACCTATGACCCCCTTTGACCCATAGGAATGATTCTAATATGTCCCTAGGGGTCCTAGGATCCCTAGGAATATATGTCATCATTTAATGGGTCGAAGGGGGTCATAGGTCAACCTATGACACCCTTTGACCCATATGAAGCATTCTAATATGTCCCTAGGTGTCCTAGGACACCTAGGGACATATGTCATCATTTAATGGATCAAAGGGGGTCATAGGTCAACCTATTAACCCTTTTGACCCATATGAAGTATTCTAATATGTCCGTAGGGGTCCTAGGATCCCTAAGGACATATGTCATCATGTAATGGTTCGAAGGGGGTCATAGGTCACCTTATGACCCCCTTTGACCCATAAGAACAATTATAATATATCTTGTCATTTAATGTGTAAAAGGGAGTCATAGGTCATCATATGACCCCGTTTGACTCATATGAAGCATTCCAATATGTCTCTAACGGTCCTAGGACCCCTAGGGACATATGTCATCATGTAATGTGTCGAAGGTGGTCATAGGTCAACCTATGACTCCTTTTGACCCATACGAATGATTCTAATATGTCCCTAGGGGTCTTAAGACCCCTAAGAACATATGTCATGATTTAATAGGTCAAAGCGGGTCATAGGCCAACCTATGACCCCTTTTGATCTATATAAATGATTCTAATATGTCCCTATGGGTCCTAGGACCCCTAGGGACATATGTTGTCATATAATGCGTCGAAGGGGGTCATAGGTCAACCTATGACCCCCTTAGACCCATATGAAAGATTTTAATATGTCCCTAGGGGTCCTAGGACCCCTAGGGACATATGTCATCATGTAATGGGTCATGAACAATTTTAAGACATTCCTAAGGAAATATGTCATCATATAATTGGTCAAATGGGGTCATAAGTCAACCTATGACCTGCTTTGACCCATATGAAGCATTCTAATATGTCCCTAGGGGTCCTAAGACCCCTATTGACATATGTCGTCAGGTAATGGTTCATGAACAATTTTTAGGGAAATATATCATCATGTAATTGGTCAAAGGGTGTCATAAGTCAACCTATGACCCCCTTTGACCCATAAGAATGATTCAAATATGTCCCTAGGGCTCCTAGGACCCCTAGGGACATATGTCATCATTTGATGGGTCGAAAGGGGGTCATAGGTCAACCTCTGACCCCCTTTGACCCATATGAATGAATCTAATATGTTCCTAGGGGTCCTAGGACCCCTAGGGACATATGTCATCATGTAATATGTCGAAGTGGATTAGAGGTTAACCTGTGACCCACTTTGAGCCATAAAAATGATTCTAATATGTCCCTAGGGGTCCTAGGACCTCTAGGGAGATATGTCATCATTTGATGGGTTGAAGGGGGTCATATGTCAACCTATGATCCGCTTTGATCCATATGAAGCATTCTAATATGTCCCTAGGGGTCCTAGGACCCCTATGGACATATGTCGTCAAGTAATGGGTCAAAGGGGGTCATAGGGTCCCTAGGGGTCTGAAGACCCCTAGGGACATATTTCATCATATAATGGGTCGAAGGGGGTTATAGGTCAACCTATGACCCTCTTTGACCCATAAGAATGATTCTAATATATCCTTAGGGGTCCTAGCACCCCTAGGGACAAATGTCATGATTTAATGGGTTGACTTATGACCCCCGTTGATCCATAAGAACAATTTTAATATGTCCCTAGGGGTCCTAGGATCGGTAAGGACATATGTCATCATTTAATGGGTCAAAGGGGGTCATTGGTAAACCTATGACCCCCTTTGACCCATATGAATGATTCTAATATGTCTCGAGGGATCGTACGACCCCTAGAGACATATGTCATCATGTAATGGGTCGAACAGGGTCATAGGTCAATATACGACCCCCTTTAACCCATATGAATGATTCTAATATGTTCCTAGGGATCTTAGGACCCCTGGGGACATATATCGTCATGTAATGGGTCGAAGATTCTAATATGTCCCTAGGGGTTCTAGGACCCCTAGGGATATATGTTGTCATTTAATGGTTTGAAGGGGGTCATAGGTCAACCTATTACCCCTTTTGACCCATATGAAACATTCTAATATGTCTCTAGGGTTCCTAGGACCCCTCGGGACATATGTCGTCATGTAATGGGTCAGAGGGGGTTATAGGTCAACATATGACCCCCTTTGACCCATAAGAACGATTGTAATATGTCCCTAGGGGTCCTCGGACCCCTAGCTATATATGTCATCATTTAATGGGTCGAAGGGGGTCATAGGTCAACCTATGATACCGTTTGACCCATATGAAGCATTCTAATATGTCTTTAGGTGTCCTAGGACCCCTAGAGACATATGTCATCATGTAATGTGTCGAAGAGGGTCATAAGTCAACCTATGACCCCCTTTGACCCAAAAAAATGATTCTAATATTTCCCTAGGGATCCTAGGACCCCTAGGGACATATGTCATCATCTAATGGGTCAAAGGGGGTCATAGGTCACCCTATGAGCCCCTTTGACCGATAAGAATGATTCTAATATGTCCCTAGGGGTCCTAGGACCCCTAGAGACATATGTCATCATTTAATGTGTCAAAGGGGGTCATAGGTCAACCTATGACCCCCTTTGACTCATATGAAGCATTCTAATATGTCCCTAGGTGTCCTAAACCCCTAGGGACATATGTCGTCATGTAATGTGTCGAAGGGGGTCATAGTTCACCCTATGACCCCCTTCAAACCATATGAAAGATTCTAATATGTCCCTAGGGGTCTTAGGACCCTTAGGGACATATGTCATCGTGGAATGTGTCAAAGGGGGTCATATGTCACCCTATGATCCCCTTCGACCCATATTAATGATTCTAATATGTCCCTAGGGGTCTTAGGGCCCCTAAGGACATATGTCATCGTGGAATGTGTCGAAGGTTGTCATTGGTCACCCTATGACCCCCTTCGACCCATATGAATGATTCTAATATGTCTCTAAGTGTCCTAGGACCCCTAGGGACAAATGTCGTCTTGTAATATGTCGAAAGGGTTCATAGGTCATCCTGTGACCCCCTTCAACCCATATAAACTAGTCTAATATGTCCCTAGGGGTCCTAGGATCCCCTAGGGACATATGTCATCATGGAATGTGTCGAAAGGGGTCATAGGTCATTCTGTGAGCCCTTTTGACCCATATAAATGACTCCACTAGAAATAATATAGTAAAAATAATAATAATCTAGTATAACAATCATATATATATAATTTATAGATTATAATAATAATAACATAATATATTATATATTATAATTTACATATGATAATAATAATAATATATTATAGATTATAATTTATATGATAATAATAATGATATGTATTAATAACATATATATAATATATTACGTTATTATATTTAATAAAAATATAGTAATAATAATAATATATATTATATTTATAGATAATAATAATAATAACATAATATATTATTATATATTAATAGATTATATATTATATCTTTACATTACGTTATATATATATATAAAATATTATATTATATTATTATATAATAAATAGATTATATATAATAGTTATGTTATTATATTATATATTTATAGGTTATAAATATATATCTTTACATATTTCATAACTCAAATTAGTTATATCACTTACAAATTTGTTTTTCCCTCTAATTTTTGTGCCTTTTCCCTCCAATTTTTATGCCGCTGATATCAGATATCGGATCTCATATCGGATATTCGATATGAGATCCAATATTCGATATGAGATCCGATATCCGATCTCATATTGGATATCTTATCTCAAATCGGATATCCGATAAGGCTTTGGCCTTACTTTCCAGGTTTGGTACCTTGATAGGTGAAAAAAAGTCAGAGCGGATTTTGAAGCGCTTTTAGACGTGTTCAAACTCTATTTTTTTCACATTGCCACTTTTTGGCACACCATGATCCTGCACATACCCTCTATTGGTCAACTTATCAATTGGGAGAAAATTTCTCTATTTTAAATTAATACTCTAGTGGATAGAAAATTGATAATTTTAAGGATCTTGGGATTCTCTATAGGTTCTTTCCCTTCTTACTACCTTGGCCTTCCTCTTTCTCTCAAATCTCTTGACTTCTTTTCGCTGACCCTAGTAGATAGATTTAATAGAAATAATTGTTGGTTGGAAGGGACACTTTTTGCCTAGGTTGGTACGCTTCTTGTGAAGCTCACTTTGCAAAATTTACATTAATTATATGCTCTTAGTCTCTTTAAAATCCATCCTAGGTTTTGTAAGGATATAGAGAGAATCCAAAAGCACATCAATTGGGATAGAGGGGAGGATAAGAGAAGTTTGGCTTTAGTAGCCTAGGAGAAAGTGTCTAAGCCTAAGAAGTGCGGTGGTTTTGGAATTAGACCTGTTGGAGTTATGAACTCTTCTCTCCTAGCTAATTAGTGTTAGGATTAAACCACAAATAGAAATAACAATTACATGCAAATATAACCAATAATAGAAAATAATAGGTCACATAGAAAATAACAAAAGACACCAAGATTTAATGTGGTTCACCCAATCCCTGGGCTACATCCACCAAACAACAAGTTTGATATTATTACAATACAGTGATTATAACCTAATTACAATCTGTAATCCCTTACAACTCAATACTGCCACAACAACAAATTTCTCATCACAACTTAATGAAAATACCTAACCCTAAGCCATTTTATAAAAGTAATTTTATGCCACTTTAGGGTTACAACAACTCAGCCATGGCCCAAAATTTTTTTTTCGGGCCGATGCCCCGAACCCCAAAGAATTTATGAAGTATGTACAATACTTTCCTAATCAATCACCACAAACTAACAATCTCCCACTTGGGGACTGATCAGACTCCACACTAGACAACAATCTCTCACTTGGAGATTGATCCTGTAGCAATACCGCTACCACATGGGGCTCCCACTAGATCAAACCACCTTGGACTCTGCTGTTCTTTTATTCATGTTCAGTCTAGAAGACCAACTAAAGCTGAAGAAGAGTTCAACTTCTCCCTTGTTACTACCTTTGTCAACATATCTGTTGGATTGTCATTTGTATGTATCTTCTCTAGCTTTAACTGTCTATCCTCCAAAATTGACTGAATGGAATGGTACCGCAACTAGATGTGTTGTGTCTTTGAATGCAGAGCTGAATTCTTTGCAAGATGAATGGCACTCTGATTATCTATGAAAAAATAATTATCCTTCTGAGGGTGTCCCAATTCTTCTAAGAAGAATTGAAGCCATATCATCTCCTTAGCTACCTCTGTAGTAGCTACATACTCTGCCTTTGCAATGGATAAAGCATTAACCTTCTATAACCTAGAAATCTAGCTCACAGCTATCCCACCAATAGTAAAGACATAACCTATAGTACTCCACCTAGTATCAATATCCCCTGCCAAATCTAAGTCAACATAGCCCTATAAATCAGTAGTAGAGCCCCCAAAATGTAAACACTTGTTGGATGTTCCTCTCAAATATCTAAGAATCCATTTGATTGCATTCTAATGCTCAATTCCTAGATGACTCATATACCTGCTAATGACTCCCACTGCATGTGCAATATCTGGCCTAGTACATACCATGGCATACATCAAGCTTCCTACAACTGAAGCATAGGGTACCTTGGACATCTTATCCTCCTCTTCTTGTGTCTTGGGACACATCTCCTTAGTCAACTTCAAATGACCAAGTAAAGGTGTGCTGACAACTTTACCATTCTCCATAGAGAAACATTGCAACACCTTCTCCACATAATCAGCCTAAGATAGCATCAATGTTCTATTCTTCCTATCTCTGCAAATCTTCATACCAAGGATTTGTTTTGTTGCCCCCAAATCTTTCATAGAAAATGCATGTGCTAACTAGCATTTCAACCCCTTAATATGATCCATGTTAGACCCAACTACAAGCATATCATCAACATATAAACATAAAATAATGTAGCTGTCATCATCCAACCTCTTAAAGTAAACACAGTGATCTAAATGACACTTACTATAACCATGCTCATGGATAAACTTGTCAAATTTTAGATAACATTGTCGAGGTGCTTGCTTCAAGCCATATAAACTTTTCTTTAATTTGCACACTAAGTTCTCCTTACCTTTGACCTCAAATCCTCGTGGCTAAGCCATATATATCTCTTCATCCAAATCACCATGAAGGAAGACTGTTTTAACATCAAGCTGCTCTAAATACAAATCTTTAGTAGCCACAAGACTTAAAACAATACGGATAGAAGCCATCTTAACAACAAGAGAAAATATCTCATCAAAATCAATTCCCTTTTTCTATGCAAATCCTTTTACAACTAACTTGGCTTTAAATCTTTTCTTACCTCCTTCCTCTTCTTTCAACCTATAAACCCACTTATTCTGTAAAGATATTTTACCTACAAGCAACTTGCACAAATCCCAAGTTTTATTTTTTAGTAAAGAGTCCATTTCATCTTTCATTGTAGACTCCCACTGAATCTTAGTATCCACTTGCATAGCTTCATCATAACTTTTAGGTTCACCAACATTAGTAAGTAAAATAGAATACAAAGAGGGAGAAAATCTTTGTGGAGGTCTAATTTGCCTTGTTGACCATCTAACATTCACTGGTGTGTGTGGTATTTGTTGTTTCAATTGTTTCACATCATGAGGAATGGCTAGAACATTAACTTTTGGAGTATCATCTAGCACTACATAATCATCTTCTTTCTTCTTGTGTTGTTGCAATAGATCTTTGAACAACACTTTCTCATTGAATATGACACCCCTACTTCTTACAATTTTTTGATTTTCAAAATACCAAAGCCTATAACCAAATTAATTAATGTCATATATCCAAAAAATGCACATTTCTTTGACTTCGCTTCTAACTTGGTTCTATTTTCAGAATCTATGTGAGCAAATGCTTCATAGTCGAAGGTTTTGAAAAAATAATAACTCACCTTCTTACCAGTCCATGATTCATCTAGAATACCACAACCCAACGGAGTAGAGGGACCTCTATTAATCAAATATACAATAGTATTGACAGCCTCGCCCACATGTGTAAGGGCAACCCAACATGTAACCTCATGCTCCTTGCACGTTCCATTGTAGTCCTGTTCATGCATTCAGCCACTCCATTTTCCTGTGGAGTCCTTGGAATAGTTTTCTATCTATGAATACCATTAGGAGCAATAATCTTCAAATTCATGATTGCAATACTCACCACCATTATCAGATCTGAGACATTTTAATTTCTTACTAGTCTCATTTTCAACCAAGCATTTCCATTTCTTAAAAGTTTGAAATACATCAAATTTCTGTCTAAGGAAATAAACCCATACTTTTCTAATTGCGTCATCAATAAATGTAACATAATAATGAAAGCCACCAAGGGAAGATACCTAAGCCAGTCCCCATACATCGTTATGCACAAGCTCTAATTTCTCCTTTTTGTTTTCCTTCCCAATCTTCACAAAACTCACTCTCTTTTGTTTTCCATACACACAACTTTTACAAAAATCCATATTAACACATTTTAGACCTGGTAAAACTTTCTTTGAATGAAGTAATTTCATAACTTTCTCACTCATGTGCCCAAGTCTATTGTGCCACATCACTATATCAGAATTTACAACAACTATTTGTTCTCTCTGCTCAACTGTAGCAACTATTCTTGAACATTCATTTTTCTCTGAAACAATCAAAGTAGAAGGAACAATATGACCTATACAAAGATATAAGGTGCCTACTTTAACACCTTTTGTTACTACAAGGGATCCTTTTGAAACCTTCCAATTTTTATCATTAAAAGTAACTACACAACCCTAATCATTGAGCTGCCTAGCTGAAATTAAATTCCTATTCAGCCTTGGAACATGTCTTACCTCATGTAGTAGCCAATGATTCCCATTCTGCAACTTAATCTTAATTTTTCCCTTTCCAACAATCTGACAGGGTTCATTATCTCCCAAATAAATAAGTCCAAAACCCCCTTGGACATAATCAATAAAATAACCTCTATGAGGTGTAGCATGAAATGAAGCACCAGAACCTAAAAACCATGAATCATAACACTTTCTAAAGATAGAAGCAAAGCATCCTCTTCAGATTTTTCATTTACCACATTTGCCTCGTCGTCTCCATCTAGTTTATCTCCTTCATTTTTCTTTCAATTCCAAAAATATTTCTTTTTGTGCCCTAGTTTCCCACAGTACCAATAGTCATTCGATCCTCTCGATTGAGACCTCCTCCCCTTTGACTTTCCTCTTGATTTCCCATGATTTCTAGAGTTACTTCCTCTCTCAGTTGTTCTGCCCCCTACTTTGTGCATTCAAAGTACTTCCTGATGTAGATCCACTTGAAGTTTTCCTATGAGTTTCCTCACTCAAAACAACACCAATCACATCTTCACATTTTAGGGTACTAGATCTAGGAACAGAATTACTCACAGCCATTACCAAGCCATTCCAGCTTTTAGGCAAAGAACACAAAATCAAGAGAGCCCTAATTTCTTCATCAAAATTAATACCCACAGAAGATAACTAACTAGTAATAGTATTAAACTTATTTAAATGATTTTCAATAGATCCAACTTCTACCATTTTCATATTAAATAAATGCTTCATGATAAATACCTTGGTTGAAGTGAAGGGCTTTTCATATAGTTTCACTAGGGTTTGCATCAATTCTTCTGTCATCTTTGCTTTTGTAATATTAAATTCCACTGATGGTGCTAGGCATAACTGAATTCTTTTGAGTGCCTTTCTATCTAAAAGATCCCATTCGTCATTTGACATCGATCCCTAATTCTTGGCTTTTCCTTCTAACAACTTCCATAAATCCTTCTGATAAAGATAGTCTTCCATTTGCATCTTTCATAACTGGAAGTTCTGCCCATTAAACCTATTAACCCTTAGCTTACCCTCGTTTGCCATCGCTCCCACTCAACCATGAAACTCCCACTTAACTATGAGACTTTTCTGTAGAGGATAATTGAAAAATAACCTCGCTCTGATACTACTTGTTAGGATTAAACCACAGCCAGAAATAAAAATTACATGCAAATATAACCAATAACAAAAAATAATAAATCACACAGAAAAGAACACAAGACACCAAGATTTAACATGGTTCACCCAATCCTTGAGCTATGTCCACCAAAAAACAAGTCCAATATTATTATGATCCAGTGATTATAACCTGATTACAATCCATAATCCTTTACAAATCAATACTGCTACAAGAACCAATTTTGCATCACAACTTAATGAAAATACCTAACCCTAAGCCCTTTTATACAAGTAATTTTATGCCGCTT
Organism: Cupressus sempervirens; assembly: GCA_028749045.1. NCBI lineage: Eukaryota > Viridiplantae > Streptophyta > Pinopsida > Cupressales > Cupressaceae > Cupressus > Cupressus sempervirens. The sequence continues at coordinate 279,462,614 of CM053792.1, read as the reverse complement.
TAGGGTTACAACATGTTGGCCATATGTTGGCCACAACATCGGCCACGACTGAAAATTTATGAAGTATATATATAGTACTTTCCTAATCAATCACCAAAAACAAACAATTAGGTCTAGAGGATTTTTTTGAAGATAAATAGTGAAATGTCATTCTCAAAAGTAAATACCTCTTTTGCTTCCCTATTTTGGTTGATTTTCTTTAGTCTGATGTGAAGATATTTAGGTCTTTTAGTTGGAATATCGTTCAACATGATAAGACAATCTAATCCTTCAAAGATATTTGGAAACTTGGGAATGGTAGAAGGATTAATTTCTTGGATGGTTGCTGGATCAATGATAGGTCCTTTAGTTTTGACCCTATTCTAGCTCCTTTGAAGGATGCATGTATTCAGTCTTTTAGTAGGAAGTTTTGTGACTATTGGTTGAATGGGTCCTCGATCTATCTTGCCAATATTGATATCTCCTTGACTTACCTTATGAGTCTCTAAATGTTTTATTTTTTTTCATAATAATATTAAATACTCATTGATTTTGGGAGTGAATGCCTATACTAAGTTCTAGGTCTCATCTGTTGTTGCCTCCATGTTTTGATTAAGTAAAAATAGGTTTTAAAGGACTCGAAACCTTTACATTGACATAAGTCTAGAGATAAGCATGAGAAAAGAACATTAGAGAAAAGTATCTGAAAAAAACATGAGACAGACCTCCAAAAAAAACATTCAAGAGGTCACACAAGACAGAGCTGGAAAGAACAACAAAAGTACAAAAAAGGAAAAACAACCGACCAGCTAAGAAGTCTTTATCAGGTCAACAGCCTGATCCACTAGAGTTTGCATGTTTTCAGCAGTAGCCTTCACCTTGTCCTTCTTACTAACTTCCTCATTCTTCTTAGAGTGAGCACGGGTACATTTACTTGGTCCTTGAGTATTAGCCCCTGGAGGGGAATCCTGGCCCTTATTAGACTCATTCCTCTTTAAGAGATTACTCACATTGTCTGCCATTTGTTTGAATAGTTTATCAATATTACCTAGCCTAGTTTCCAGTTTTGACACCTTCCCCTAAATGCTACTAATATCCTTATCCAGGACCCTTTATTTTGCTTCCATCAATGGAATCTTATGCATGAGATTTTTCAGCATTCCCTATAACCTTTGAGAGCTTGTCAATATGTTGGCCTAAATTTCTCTCCCCTCTAGAAGTCTTACTAAGTTGTTCCATTTCCTTACCCAACAACTACATTTGATGCTTGAGGATACCAATCTCCTTTAGAATAGAACCTGGGTTATCAAATAAATCCTTAGTAGACCCACACCCACCTTTAGCTTTATCACCCAATTCTGATGTATGCCCCTGTTCTCCATCATATTCATTATTTGATTCCCCATTTTTCTTTGTATTATACCCATCCTCCTATCACCTTAATGATTTTATTTTCCTCTCCAACCATTGAGCCAGAGGCTTGTCATCAAAAGGAGGAGAGACCCAATCATCTTGATAGCCTTTACCCTTTCCTTTTCCTCCACTCCTCTTATTGTAATGGTCTCTAAAAATTTCCTCCACAAAATCACTTTCCCAGTCCTGGTCAAAATCATCATCCTCGACATTCTTTTTCTACTTTTTTGAGCTACCACCTGAGCCCTTTTTAAAGCTTGCCAGACCCCCTTTAGCTTCATCTTAAGTCTCAGAATCATAGCCCTTATCCTGAATACTCCCTTCTGTATCCTGATCAACCCCTTTCAAAGTCTTGGGTTTCAAAACTTTTTCGGATTTTAAAAAATTCATAACCAAAACCATGAAACCCTCATGGAAAACATGCTCTCCATTCAGGTCTTTTTGGATGGCCTGGGTAGAAATACTAAGAGACTATAGAAGATAAAAAGGAAAATTGATCCTAACATCATGTCAGAAATGATTTTCCAACATAAAGTGATACCCATACAGTTTTGTGAATCTCCCATCTAGTGTCAAGTATTCCATAATCATAAAGAGCACAAAATGCCAAGGATGAGAAACAGAGGCTGGGTTATAATACGAGTTACCTATTTTAAGTAGACAATTTCTCTCCTATTCTGTCTCCACAAAGTCATCAATAGCCTTATCCGAGAGCTTCCTTTCCCTATAAAAATTTATCCCATCCATATCCAGCCCTGTAGCCTCCACAAAGATCTCTTCGATGACATCCATATGCTGGTTTTCAACCATCATAGGGCCATCCTTCCATGATTTGATGAACTTGTGTGTAATTGTACGATTATTTCTTTCGAGCCTTTCCATGTAACCAATGTAATTGCCATGCCTTAGAATGTCCCACACCTTTGGCTTATTCTTCCACTCCAAGTAGTTAGGTAGCTCCACCCTTTTCCTCTTTCCCCCCATAATATCTATGCCTAATTCATTGGTTTTCATTCTCTGAAAACCCTAGAACTCACTACAAACACCACTACCAAAAAGAGGGAAGGAAGAAACAACCCAAAATTTGTGTGAAAAGCCCACCTTTCTAAAAATTATAACCCACCTCACTCCAAAGGAGTCAATCTCATAATTCATTGACATCATCATAATTAAAGAATTTTTGCTAAGATCTCCATTTATCATGCTCAACATGATGGCGACCATCTAGACGTAAGGTACCATATGGCTCCCAAATGATATCATGATCGTTTAAACATGCCACATTCGAAGCCCAATTGGCTAAACCATTGGCTTCTCTAAAGTTATGAGATATAATGCAATTTTGGAAAGAATTAATAATGTTAATATCCTTGGAGATAATATTACTAATAGTCCATGAAGGTGGATTAATTTTATTTAAACAATTAATGATGTTGAGAGAGTCACCGTCAATCCATATATTCTTCAAATTCATACCTTTGGCATAGATAAGGCCATGAAGAGCAGTAGAAGCTTCAACAATGTGATTAGTTTGATTCCCTAATGGTATAGCCATACCTCCAACAAAGTCACCATTAGAATTTTTAATAATAACTTCACATCCTACAGTGCCCGAGATCCCTTTTGAGGCCCTGTCAAAGTTAATCTTAAACCAATTCACCAGAGAAAAATCCCATCTTGCATTATCCCTTGGGTTAGGATCCTTTATTTTCATACTCAAACTCCTTATATTCCAATTATTAAGCACCCCATCTTCCCACTCATTACAAGGTTGCTATCTAGAACCACAAATTTTAATGTTTTCAATCAAAAGGACCTTGACTTTGTGGAAAAATTGAGAAGGATTGGAATCCACCCCTCTAAAGATCCTATCATTGCACTCCTTCCAGATGCCCCAACACAAGTAAGGAAGGATAAAGTCCCACAATTTAATAATCAAAACATTCTTGGAAGGAGCCTTCCAACTAGAAAAGAATAGTTGGATGGTAGCATGGAAAACCCAATCCACATTCATTAAACTCCAAATCTTATCCCAAACCTTCTTGGTAAAGGGACAATGTAGCATAATATGATCCACCAATTCCCCATCATTCTTACAAAGAACACATCGATTGACAATGATGAAACCTCTCTTCTTTAGATTGCCAAGAGTTAATATTTTATTTTGAAAAATAATCTAGAAGAAGATATTAACTTTGGGAGTCAAACCTTTCACCCATGCCAGAGCCCAACAAGGTTCATCATGATCATCAAAAGAGTTAGCAAAGGCTGAAGCAATAGAGTACATACCACTGGGATCAATTTTCCAAATTAGAACATCCTCTTCATGGTTAAGAAAGAAAGCATTCAAGAACTTAGCAAGCTCATCCAAATTTTGGTCTACCCTAAGAAGATTCACCCACAAATCATCCTTCCAATAATCACTTACAAAAGTGCCATACTAATTCTTGCACTGCTCCATATACCCGGTCCACCTTGGATCATCACAAAGAGGGTAATCTAGGATCCAAATGTCTTCCCAAATAAGAACTTTTTGACCATTTCCCACCTTCCCTTTAACCCCTCTCCTTAAAATATGTTTAAATTTCTAAGCATTCTTCCAGATTAGAGAACCCCCTTGATCAACATCAAAAGAAAGGAAATGTTGAAAATCAAGGTGGTCCCTGTCATATTTGTTAGCCCAAATATTCCTCCATTCCCCCTCTTCCTTGTGCCATCTCCAAAGTAATTTAGTCAGTAAGAGTTCATTCATAGTTGAAATCCTTCACATACCAAGCCCTCCCTTCCCCCAGGGAATACACACATTCTCCTAAGAAATAAGAGGAAGTCTTTTTTTAGTCTCCATACTAGTCCACAAGAAAGTCTTCTAAATTTTCTCAATACCAAGGGAAAACTTTCTCATAATTTTGAAAACACTCAAGGCATAAAGTGGGACACTTTGAAGGATAGACTTCAAAACAATAACCTTTCCATCCTAACTGAGGAGAGAGCCCTTCCAACCAACAAGTTTCAAGTGTATTTTATCAATTAGCGAGTTGCAAAAGCTGTCAGGAGGAGTTAAGCCCAAAGGTAAACCCAAATAGGTTCCTAGCAAGGAGCCTCTCTCACAACCAATAATCCTTTTAATCTTTATTTGTCTTGCCTCACTAATATTGATAAACTAAATCACAATTTTACTCTAGTTTATGATTTGACTAGTGGCCATACCATAGTTAGTCAATGCCTTCTTAATGTTCCTAGCATTCCTCACTGAAGCCTACCCCATAACAATAGAATCATCAAAAAATTGTTGGTGTGAGCACACAAGAGCATAGGAAGAAGGTTTGAGGCCCAAAAAGTCCCCTTTCACCACCATATTATTCACAAATCTCCCCAAGCATTTAGCCAAGATAACAAAAAGAATAGGAGAGATTGGGCCCCCCTATCTAAAGCCCCTAGAAGCCTTAAAGAAGGAAGTAGGGGAACCATTAACAAGCATCAAGAAAGAAGTTGAGGAGGCTAACATGAAGATTAGATCCCTGAATCTTTTATTAAAGCCAAACGCTTCCAAGCCCTTGAGGAGGAAATTGTAGTCCACTCTGTCATAAGCTTTTGAGAGATCAAGCTTAAGAAGAAACCCTTCCTTCTTAGACACCACAAGAGAATTTATATTTTCATGAACAAAAATGATGGAATCCAAGATTTTTCTACCTAGAACAAACCCATTTTGCTACCTTGAGATGATAGCCAGAAGAAGGGAAATAATTCTAAGAGTAAGAACTTTAGCTATGATCTTATAAAAAGAATTACATAAACTGATAGGCCTAAAATGATCCATTCTATCAACACTCAACTTATTTGGAATAAAGGCAATAAAGGTCCCATTTAATTCTCTTAGGATATTTCTAGTGCCAAAAAAATTCCTTCACACCATTACAAACATCAACACCAATGATATGCCAATATTTATGAAAGAACAAAAGAGGAAACCCATCAAGACCAGGGGTTTTATCACCCTCAAAAGAGAAAATAGCCTTCAAAATCTCATTTGAAGAAGGAATGGAAGTAAGGGATAAATTTTGGGCCTTTGAGATACAAGAAGGAATGCACTCCAAGAACATGTTCTGCTTATCTAAATTCAAATCAAGGTCACATTGCAACAAGTTGCCAAAGAACTCCACAGCCTCCCTTTTGATAATATTTTCATTATCAGTCAAACCTTCATCTATATTGAGTTTGGAAATTCTATTAACCATCCTATGCTTTAATGTTGTCAAATGAAAGAACTTGGTGTTCTGATCTCCTTCCTTCAAAAAGACCTTTCTGGAACACTATCTCCAAAACATCTCCTCCTTGGTGATAAGATCGTGAAGTTCAACCAGTTTGCTACTTTCCTCTTCCCTAGAGACCACCTCATAACCATCAGTCTAAATCCTATCTTGAATGTTTTTAAGCTCCTCCACAATCTTTTTTTTGTTCTAAAAAATGTTGCCAAATGTATTTTTATTCCATATCTTAATATTCTTCTTGACATTTTTCAATTTGGTAGCCACTCTAAACATAGCTGTACCCTCAACTTTGATGTCCTAACACTCCTTAATGAGGCTCTCCAAATTTGGATGAAAAGTCCACATTTTTTCAAATCTAAAAGGAAAATTCTTATGAAAATTAATTTGATTAGTAGCAAAGAAAATAGGGTAGTGATTAGATCCCACACGAACTTGAGCATTGAGTGCACATTTGTACTTTAGAAACTAATCATTACTAATAAGAGCACAATCCAACCTAACTTGAATAAGATCCTTACCAGCTCTTCTATTCTTCCATGTATACTCAATCCCATGTAAATCAAGATCATGGAGAAGATGAAGATCAATAAAGTTCATTAGATCTAATCTATTATCCAAATTGGTCTGATTACCTCCCCATTTTTTAGAGTCCTTTAAAGGGGTATTAAAGTCCCGTATAACAAACCAATTATTCTCAAAAAAAAACTTTCTTTGATTAGAAATTTCTTCCCACAATGCCTTCCTTCCCCCATTTGGAATTGGGGGCATAAACATTAGTAAGGACCCAACTAAAGTTGTCTTTTGAATTAAAAAAAATGAACATTCATCATATTTTTGCTTTGATAAATGAGTTCCCCTTAAATCCATTTGTTAATCCAAAAAAATTCCGTACAACCTAAAGCTCCTTCTGAGTCACTACCAATAATCTTTCCTCCCTTAAAAATAGAAAGGCATTCCACCTTATCCTTGAGCATCTTAGTTCTTGAATAACAAAAATGTCTGGCCTATTATCCCTAATCATATTTCTCAAGATGTGATGTTTATGACGGTTATTTAGCCCTCAGATATTCTAAGAAATTATCTTCATAATTTATGAAAATGTTTTGATTCAAGGATAGTTCTCTAACTACCATCAGCAATGTCCTATTAGCCTTAGCTGTTCTTTTGTGCAAATTGGAAGGTCTTCCAACTGAAGATGGAGAAGACCCAACATCACCATTCTTGAAAGTAGCTCCACCATTATTAGACAAAGAACCATGTTTACCCTTAAAAGGTTTTGAATTCCCATTTTTGGAGTCAACTTTGGATCCTTTCTTATTATTTTTCACTGGAACAAAGTCCTCATCTTTTTTACTACTTTTCTTCCTACCTTTAGTCTGTTTCCCAACTACACTCCAATTGGCCTTAGAACTATCCTCTTCCCATACTACTTCCTCAACATGAGAAATAATAAGAAGATCCTCAACTTCACCACTAAAAAAGCTACCATCCTTCATCTCGAGATCTTGGGCTTTTTGTACGAAAGGAAAAGGCATACCTATCTCCTTTTGAGTTCTTTTTTAACTAGACACCCTACCCTACTCAAAAATTTTAACCATGTCTTCCTAGTTCCTCTACAAATTGTCACTATTAGGAATCTTTAATAGGACCTAAGTAGAGGTAATCAAATCACTCTCCTTCTCCAGAGGTGAAATACACCAAGATCTTGAGGGGGAGCATCAATCTTAGAAGGTTCAATACAACCCTCTATAGGTATGCTACTCACCACATCGCCATCAGAGAATTTAGATTGGTCCTTTAGGGGAACAAACACATCTACATCTGCCCCCACACCCTTGGAGAGATCTTTCTTCACCCACACTTTCTTAATCTTCTTAGCCTTTCCTTTTAGGGAAGGACATTTCTTAGCCCAATGACTAGCTTTCTTGCAATGGAAGCATGCAAAAGGGGTAGATTCATACTCAATCCTTTGGTCCCAAATACCAAGTTTAGATTTCAAAGAGATAGATTTAGGAAGATCCACACCATGGGAAACCCTAACATAGAATCTAGCATAGTTCAGTCTCCTCCTAGAAACAGTCATAGGATCTAAAGATAGGAGTTCTCCAAAAGTAGTAGAAATGCCCTTAAACACATCTTCCACCCAGAACTCAAGAGGGATGCCATATAGTTTCATCTAGATCAGGGCTTGAATAGAAGAATCATCTAGAGAATAAAGATCAGGGGTCCATTTCTGTAACAATAGGGTATGTCTCCCCATAACCCAAAGACTACTGTAGAGGATATCCCTTTTATCCTCCTCACAAGAAAAACAAAAGGAAAGACATCCTTTAGCCATTGCTAAGATGTCAACTTGGCCCAAGTAAAACACCATTTAAAAAAAAAAAAAGCTCACACATCTTCTATATTGGGTCTAGCTCCAATGAAATGCCCAACCAAAGTAGTGTCCATATAGGAAATATTTCTATCAATAATCTGATCAGGGATTTCAATTGAGAACTTACCTTTATCCTTCGCAGAGATATCTTTAACCGGTTGGAAAGTAGACTTTCCAGTAGGTCATACCCCAAATAAATTGGACCATTTTTCAATCTGCTTGGGCCCCCCTCCTGAGTTTGCCAAAAACCTACCATCATTAGCATCCCCAGATTCAACATCCCTAGATTCGATTGGGGAATCCCCAGAAAACTCACCAGGTATAGACAAATTCAAATTTTGATTCCCGCTTGAACTCTCCCCACTCTCGCTCGCCACCAGTCATGCACCTCTAGGAAAGAATGACTATTGTTGCCTCCATGTTGAGACATGATACCCATCGTCCTTTTTCATCTAATGTGTGGAATAAAGCTTTAATTCTAAAAACTAATATTTTATCTAGATGGCTCTTTTTAAAATAAAATTATTACCATAAAAAATATTTGTAGAAGAGCTATGGCTATTTTGAATAGATGTATTCTTTATATAAGGAAGATGGTGAGTGTTTTTTGTACATCATGATCAATTGACCATTCTCCTAGGAAGTTTGGACTTTAATTTTGTAGATCTGAGATTTGTGTTGGTCTTTTCTTGGAACTCTTTAGGATCCTTACATTTAATGGAGTTTGGCTAAGGTCCATACTGATAAGAAGCTCTAGGAATTAGTTTCTCTCTAGGTGATGTGGAATATTTGGAAGGAAAGAAGTTACAATAGGGTTTTCATGAGAATTTCCCTCTGTCCCTCTATTCTGGTGGATAAAATTAAGAATTACATAATTAAAAACAATTAAAATAACAAACACCTAGATATTGATTATGGATATGGGGGTGGTTTTTGTTCCTATAATTAGAGAAAGGGTTGAAAAAAATACAAAAGGGTTAAAGCCAAATGGATGACAACCCCCTTGGTTAGATTAACATAAACTTTAATGAGGCTACTAAAGGAAACCTTGGGTTTGCTAGATCTATAAGAATTCTAAGGGATGATGAGGGAGACTTTATTATGGAAATTTATTTTCCTTTAGGGATTCAATCTAATCATACAATTGAAGCTAAGGGCCTTCTTTACGGCCTTATGTTGGCTGATAAGTATCATTGCAAGAAATTTGGATTGAGTGGGATTCTAAAAATATCCTCAATTGTCTCAATAACAAGTGTACCCCTTCATGGTCAATCAAAAATTTTATTAACAAAACCACAAATATTGTTAGAATTTTTTATAATTTGACTATATCCCATCTTTATAGAGAAGCAAATGTGGTTATTGATGCTATAGCCAATGTGGCTATATGATCTAATGTCATCATCACTTGAAATGAAAGAAAAGATTTAAAGAGGATTTAAAGACCCTTATTAATATGATATGATACCTAGAAATTGTGTCAATTTATCAAATCTTACTATCAAAAATAAAAATTAATTGGAAAGAAAGTTTAATTATTTTGATTGCATAGAAGGTGGTGCCTTTCCCAAGTTTAGGAATTTTCAACACATTTTATGGGTTAACTTTATTTTATTAAACCCAATGTTTTTAACTTTCCTTAAGGTTTTTGTGAGTTTTATGCTTGAGTCTTTCAATAATGTTCTTGTGATTGCTATTATAGGATGTTATTTCAAACACAAGATGCTGAAAAATTGAAAAAAAAGGAAGAAGAAGCTTGACATCTAGGATAATCTTTCAAAGGGAAGTCTTTCTCCTTTCTTGGAGAGATTGGGAGGATATAAACCCAAGATTTCCAAGAAGTTTGTGAATGGTGGAGTGAAAAACTATTACTATGCCTGGGGGATGCTTGTAATTCACTGTCGAGGTCATTATTGAAGTGATAGATCTCAAACCTAGAGGTATGCATTTTTCTACAATTGGAAAATCTCTGAAAGAGAT